>SJXQ01004461.1:232876-399797 GCA_006408695.1 Aepyceros melampus
GGTGACAGTCGAGAGAGTGCAGGGAAATCAGGTTCATCTGGAGGGGACTGAGACTTCTGGGTCCTTGTGGCCTGATGGAACGATCCCTCTAGATGTGTATAAGAGACAGGGGGGGAGCGCAGGGGGCGGGGTCTGCCAGGGTGAGCTGGTTTGGGAAATGCTCTGAAGTTCACAGTCCTCACCAGTGTCCGGCAGTGGCTTCACTCACAGGCTCCTCCGCACACTCATTAAGTGAGTGAAGTTGCTCCGTTGTGTCCCACTCTTTACAACCCCATGGACTGGAGCCTACCAGGCTCCTCTGTCCATGAAAATTTCCAGGCAAGAATACTGGAGTGGTTTGCCATTTCTTCTACATGGGATCTTCCCAACCCAGGGATCGAACCTGGGTCTCTAGCATTGCAGGCAGACGTTTTACCATCTGAGCCTCCAGGGAAGCCCCATTAGCACCTGCTATTGGCCCAGCGAGGAGGCCCAGGAAAGGGCTGGATTGCACAGCCTCCCCTAGCCACTCCTGGCTTTTGTTCCAGGAACCTGTCCCCTTGCGGAGCAGGCGGTTCTGGGAGCCTCAGGTGCAGAGGGAACCGCCAAGGGCCAGGCACCTTCTGGGGCTGTGAGTGTGTGACCGTCGCCCCCTGCTGGCTGGTGTGGGGAGGGCCGCCTACTGTCCCAGGTGCAGACTTGGGTGTGGCCCACACCCCCTCCTGTCCCCTGTTTGGTTCCCCCACAGGACACCAGAGACCAGGCAGCCTGGGCCAGAGTTAGGGAACAGCGTTCCAGGGCTCTGCACAAGCCTTGCAACACACAGAGACCCTGGCTGAGAGGCAGAAACCGAGATACAGAGTGGGTCGGGCCTCCGTGGAGAACCATGCCCACGCCCAGCTTTCCCAGACCCCAGGGCTGGGGGGTCTTGGCCTCTGCATGGAACCGGGAGCAGGGCGAGCCTGCCAGGCTCCCCTGGGAGCAGGTCCAGGCCATGCTGGCAGGTGGGGCGAGTGCAGAGGTTGGCTGCTGGTGGTGGAATGTTCCAGACCCCGAGGGTCCCTGCACAGCGCGGCCTGGCTGGGCAGGATCCTGGGGCCATGGCCTCATTGGCCGAGCTCACTGAGTCGGCCTGGTCTCTGGAGGGGTCGTCAGGCGGTTGATGGAGAAGAAAACCAAGACTCAGAGACGGGAGGGACGCCCAAGGACCCCAGGGCCTTCTCTCCGCTCACGCACTGCCTGGGGCATTCTCAGTGTTTCTCTCTGGCTTCTGGCACCTGCTGCGTTATCTCAGGCCCCGCCCAGCGTCTCCTGACCTGGCTCCTGCTGGCCCCAGGGCTCCAGCTGTCTCTGAGTGTGAGCTCCTTCTGTGCGGCCCTTCCTGATCTTCTCTGGGGCCTGGGGTCCCCACTCCAGCCTGAAGGTCTGCCTCCTGTCCCATGGCTGCCTGGCCAGCGCCCCTTGCCCGGGAGAAGCTGGGCAGATGCTCGACCTCTGACATGGGCAAGTAGGGCAGGCAGAGGACCGGAGGCTGGATCCCTCCTCTCCCGGCCTCATCTCTTGGCCTGCCAGGCTGTTGTGGGAGCCCGGCTCCTAATTGCCAGTTAGAGTGTTTGCTGAATGTGGTGGCCATTCTCGGACAGGGCTGGGAGGGTCAGGACTGGGAGGCCTGGTTCAGGGCTGGAAGCCCCACGATGGCCCTAGAGGATGGAAACTGGGCCAGGAGAGGGGCCTTAGGAGTCAGGCTGTGTGAGGCTGGAGCCCAAGCCCTTCCGTGTCTTCCTAGGTGACCTGCCAAACAGAACAATAGACCTTCCCCGTGGGCTGTTTGCAGGGGCCTATGGGAAGGGCACGCAGAGGATGAGACGGTTGGATGGCATCACTGACTCCATGGACATGAGTTTGAGTAAACTCCGGAAGTTGGTGATGGACAGGGAGGCCTGGCCTGCTGCAGTCCATGGTGTCGTAAAGAGTTAGACACGATTGAGCGACTGAACTGATGGGATTTGGGAAGTGGGGAGGTTTATCGATGCTGCTCCTCTGCCCCGGCACAGCCCTCCCTCCCAGCTTCCTCTCCCCCCATCAACTCAGCCCCGTTTCTTCCCACCTGGGCCCTGGCTCAGACGCAAGACCCTCTGCCAGCTGCTGGTCGGCCTGTGGCTGCCCCCAGGAGCCAGCCAGGGTGAGCTCTGAGCTCAGACGCAGTCCATTCCCACAGGGCCCAGTCTGCCCGGCTCCCGAGCTGCCCTCGCCCCCCTCCGGTGGCTACAGCTCCGCAGGGCAGAAGCCCGAGGCCGTGGTGCATGCGATGAAGGTGAGGACCTGGCCCTGATGGCTCCCGCTCCCTTGGGGGGGCCCCCATCCCGGTCCCTGCTGCTCTTCTGGACTCTGTGACCTTGGACCCCACATTTATCCATTTTGAGTTTATTTTTTTGTATGGTGTTATTTGAGTCTTCTCCCTTTTGGTTTTGATGAGTCTAGCTGATAGTAGGTCAATTTTGCTTATCTTTTCAAATAACCAGCTTTTAGTTTTATTTATCTTTGTCTCCTCTCCATTTCTTTTACACTTATTTCTGCTCTGATTCTTATGATTTTTTCTACTAATGTTGAATTTTTTTTTATCTTTTTAATTGTTTTAGGTGTAAGGTTAGGCTGCTTCTTTTATGTTTTCCTTGTTTTTTGAAGTAGGATTTTATTGCTATAAACTTAGTTCTTAGTTCTTCCCACTGCTTTTATGGCATCTCATATGTTTTGAGTTGTCATGTTTTCATTGTCATTTGTTTTTAGGTGCTTTTTGATTTCCTCTTCAATTTCTTCAGTGATTTCTTGATTATTCTGAAGCATATTGGTAAGCCTCCATGTGTTTGTGTTTTTTACAGGGTTTTTTTTTTTTCTTGTATAAAAATGCTTAATACAATTTCAATTTATAAAAATCTACCAAGTTTTGATTTGTGATTCAATATGTCATCTATTCTCAAGAATATTTCATGTGCATTTGAAAAAAAAAAAAAACAGGATTCCATTGTTTTTGGATGAAATGTTCTGCATATATCAATTAGGTGCATTGGGTCCAATTTAAGGCCTGTGTCTCCATATTAATTTTCTATCTGGATGATCTGTGATCTATCCATTGGGGTGAAGTGAGTGGAGTGTTCACATTTCTCACCATTATTGTGCTATTGTCAATTTCCTCTTTTATACATTTTAGCATTTGGCTTATGTATTTAAGTTCTCTTATGTTGGGTACATATATATTTATAATTGTTATGTCTTCTTCTTGGATTGATTCCTTGATCATTATAGAATGTCCTTCCTTGTCTCTTGTAACTATCTTTATGTTAAACTCTATTTTATCTGATATCCGTATTGCTTCTCCTGCTTTCTTTTGATTTCCAATTGCATAGAATATCTTTACATAGCCTCTAACTCTCAGTCTGTATGTATCCATAGGTTTGAAATGGGGCTCTTGTAGACAGCATACAAAGGGGTATGTTTTTGTATCCATTTTACCAGCCTCTCTCTTTTGGTTGGAGATTTTAATCCATTCACATTTGCTGTAATTGTATGTTCTACTACAATTTACTTCATTGATCTGGACGTGTTTTTGTAGGTTTTCTCTTGCAAGTTTTCAGTTCAGTTCAGTCACTCAGTTGTGTCCTACTCTTTGCGACCCCATGAATTGCAGCACACCAGGCCTCCCTGTCCATCACCAACTCCTGGAGTTCACTCAGACTCACATCGATCAAGTTGGTGATGCCAACCAGCCATCTCATCCTGTCATCCCCTTCTCCTCCTGCCCCCAATCCCTCCCAGCATCAGAGTCTTTTCCAATGAGTCAACTCTTCTCATGAGGTGGCCAAAGTACTGGAGTTTCACCTTTATCATCATCCCTTCCAAAGAATACCCAGGACTGATCTCCTTTAGAATGGACTGGTTGGATCTCCTTGCAGTCCAAGGGACTCTCAAGAGTCTTCTCCAACACCACAGTTCAAAAGCATCAATTCTTCAGTGCTCAGCTTTCTTCACAGTCCAACTCTCACATCCATACATGACCACAGGAAAAACCATAGACCTGACTAGATGGACTTCTGTTTGCAAAGAATGTCTCTGCTTTTCAATATGCTATCTAGATTGGTCATAATTTTCCTTCCAAGGAGCAAGCGTCTTTTAATTTCATGGTTGCAGTCACCATCTGCAGTGATTTTGGAGCCCAAAAAAATAAAGTCTGACACTGTTTCCACTGTTTCCCCATCCATTTGCCTTGAAATGATGAGACGAGATGCCATGATCTTCGTTTTCTGAATGTTGAGCTTTAAGCCAACTTTTTTTACTCTCCTCTTTCACTTTCATCAAGAGGCTTTTTAGTTCCTCTTCACTTTCTGCCATAAGGGTGGTGTCACCTGCATATCTGAGGTTATTGATATTTCTCCTGGCAATCTTGATTCTAGCTTGTTCTTCTTCCAGCCCAGCGTTTCTCATTTAAATGATTTATTTTTAATTTTTATTGAGGTATAGTTGATAATATGTGTTTCAAATACATAACATGATGATTCACAATTTTTTAATGTATTCCATTTATAATTATTATAAATATTGGCTGCATTTCTGTGTGTTATCCTTGTATTCATTTTATTCATAGTAGTTTATACCTCTTAGAAGGCTGAGTGCAGAATTGATGCTTTTGAACTGTGGTGTTGGAGAAGACTCTTGAGAGTCCCTTGGACTGCAAGGAGATCCAACCAGTCCATTCTGAAGGAGATCAACCCTGGGATTTCTTTGGAAGGAATGATGCTAAAGCTGAAGCTCCAGTACTTTGGCCACCTCATGCGAAGGGTTGACTCATTGGAAAAGACCCTGATGCTGGGAGGGATTGGGGGCAGGAGGAGAAGGGGATGACCAAGGATGAGATGGCTGGATGGCATCATGGACTCCATGGACGTGAGTCTGAGTGAACTCCGGGAGTTGGTGATGGACAGGGAGGCCTGGCATACTGCGATTCATGGGGTCGCAAAAAGTCGGACACGACTGAGTGACTGAACTGAACTGAACTGAACTGTCATCTATCACTATATTTCCCATCCCCTTCCCCTCCTTGTTGATAACCACTAGTTTGTTTTCCATATCTGTTAGTCTGTTTCCTTTTTGCTATATTCACTAGTTTGTGTTATTTTTAGATTCCATATTAAGTGACATTATATATAATTTTCCCCCTGACTTATTTCACTGACCACAGTACCCTCCAAATCTATCCATATTATTGCAAATGGCCTAATTTCATTTTTTTATAGTTTAGTAGTATTCTATTGTATATGTACACCACATTTTCATTATCCATTCATCAGCTGATGGACACTTCAGTTCAGTTCAGTCACTCAATCATGTCCGACTCTTTGCAACTCCATAAATCACAGCACCCCAGGCCTCCCTGTCCATCACCAACTCCTGGAGTTCACTCAAACTCATGTCCATCAAGTTGGTGATGCCATCCAGCCATCTCATCCTCTGTCGTCCCCTTCTCCTCCTGCCCTCAATCTCTCCCAGCATCAGGGTCTTTTCCAATGAGTCAACCCTTCACATGAGGTGGCCAGACTTAGGTTGCTTCTATATCTTGCAATTGTAAATAATGCTGCTATGAACATTGTAGTGCAGGTACCTTTTGAATTGTTGTTTTCTTTGGGGAGGGTATATATATCCAGGAGTGGAATTGGTCAGTCATATGGTAGTCCTATTTTTAATTTTTTGAGAAACCTCCATGCTGTTTCAAAAGTAATGTATAAGGGTTTCCTCTTCTCCACGTATTGACATCACTTTTATTTGTGGTCTTTTTAATGATAGCTGTTCTGACAGGTATGAGATGATACCTCATTGTGGGTTTGATTTGCATTTCTGTGATGGTTAGTTATGTTGCACATCTTTTCATGTGTCTATTGATCATCTATATGTCTTTGCAGAAATGCCTATTCAGGTTCTTTGCCTGTCTGCCTATTTTTTAATTGAATAATTTGGTTTTTATGTTGTTTTATAAGTCCTTTGGATATTTAAAATATTAAGCACTTATTGCCTATATTTTTGCAAATATCTTCTCCTTATTCACTGAGTGGCCTTTCTGTTTTGTTGAAGGATTCCCTTGCTGTGCCAAAGCATTTTAGTTTGGTGTAGCCTTATTTGTTTATTTTTGCTTTTGTTACCCACTTCTTGAGGAGAAGATTCAGAAACATTTTGCTGAGAGCAAAAATGTTTCTGAATCTTCTCCTCAATGAGCTTATTATATTTGTTTTCTTCCAGGAGTTTTATATGATTTCAGGAATTATTTTTAAGCTTTTAATCCACTTGGACTTTGTTTTTGTACATGGTGTGAGAAAGTAGCCCAATTTGATTTTTTTTGACATGTGGCTATCCAGTTTTCCAACTTCCATTTCTTGAAAAACTGTCTTGTCCACATTGTATATTCTTGCCTTCTATGTTGTAGATGAATTGATGACATAGGTGTGAGTGTATTCCTGGTTTCTCTTCATTGATCCATTGTTCTATGTGTCTGATTGTGCCAGTATTATACTGTTTTGATTATTGTAGCTTTGATTCCTTGAAACCAAGGAATGCCATAATTACAGTTTTGTTCTTCTTTCCCATGATGTTTGATTATTCAGATTCTTTTGTGTTGCTAAGCAAATTTTAAATGATTTGTTCTAATTCTGTGAAAAATGCCATTGTAATTTTTATTGAAATTGCATTGAATTTGTACATTGCCTTGAATAGTATGGTTTTTAACAATAAAATTCTTCGGGGTTAGCTTTATTTCTAGATATTTTATTCTTTTTGATGCAACTCTAGGTGGAATTGTTTACTTACTTTCTCTTTCTGATAGTTACTTTTGAGTGCATAAAACTTCACAGATTTCTGTATGCTAATTTTGTATCCTGCAACTTTACTAATTTCGTTTTTTACTATGATAGATTTTTGGTGGTTTTAGGGTTTTCTGTATGTAGTATGTCATCTGCAAACAATTTTACTTCTTCCTTTCTAATTTGAATGTGTTTTATTTGACTTGTCTGGCTAGGATGCCCCATACTATGTTGAATAACAAGGGCAAGAAAGGGCATCCTTATCTTGTTTCCGACTTCAGAAGAAGTGCCTAGTGTGGTTCGGGCTGTAAAATTGTCACTTATGGCCATTATTATATTGAGATATGTTCCTTCAATACCTATATTTTGGGAGTTTTATCAATAAAAGGATGATGAATTTTATCTAAAGCTTTTCCCACAGTGTTTTCTTATTGAATTTCTGTCTGGATGATCTATCCACTGTTGTAATTGGAGTGTTAAAATCCCCTGCTATTATTATATTACTGTCAATTTCTTCTATTAAGTTTGTTAATATTTTCATTTGAATTTAGGATGCATCTATATTACAATGTTATAATTTTTTCTAAGATTCATCCTTTTATCATTATGTTGTCTCTTGTTACAGTCCAATTTTTAAATCTATTTTGTCTAATATTAAAATAAATCTGGGGTAAAAAAATACCCCAGATTTCCATTTTCATGAACAACATTTTCCCCTCCTCTTGCTTTTAATCTCTATGTGTCTTTAGGTTGTAAGATTGGAAGTCTGTTACAGACAACATATAGATGGATCATGTCTTTTTATCATTCATTACTATTTGTCTTTTGACTGGAGCATTTAAGACTTTACATTTTTTATTAAGTTTTTATTAATAGGTATATATTGTCATTTTGTTCATTTTGTCATTTTGTTTTTAGATTGTTTTATATAGTTCTCTTCATTTTAAGTTGATGATCTCTTGTTTGAACACAATCTAAAATCCCTATATATTTACTTACTTCCATGACATTTAATATTTTTTATATCATATTTTGCATACTTTGGTTCGTGTATCTCTTAACTACTTATTGTGAATATAGATGATTTTTTACTTCATTTGCCTTTTAATCTTCCTTTTAATTTTATAAGTGCTTGATAGTTACTTTTCTGTGTACTTTCTTTCCCAATAGGATTTTTTCTTTTGTGATTTTCATATTTCTAATTGTGGTACTTTCTTTTTCCCCCAGAGAAGTTTATTTAACATTTCTTGCAAAGCTGTTTTCAGTTCAGTTCAGTCCAGTTCAGTCACTCAGTCGTGTCCAACTCTTTGCGACCCCATGAATCACTGCACGCCAGGCCTCCCTGTCCATCACCAACTCCCAGAGTTCACTCAGACTCATGTCCATCGAGTCAGTGAGCCATCTAGCCAGCTCATCCTCTGTCGTCCCCTTCTCCTCCTGCCCCCAATCCCTCCCAGCATCAGTCTTTTCCAGTGAGTCAACTCTTCGCATGGTGGTACTGAATTCTTTTACCTTTTACTTATCTATAAAACTATCTCTCCTTCAAATCTAAATCTTGCATTTGTGGGTTGGACATTCTTGGTTGTCTTGGTTGTAAGTTTTTTACCCTAATCACTATAAATATATTGTGCTACTCCCTTCTGGTCTGCAATTTTTGCTGAGAAGTCAGATAATAATATTATGGTACTCCATTGTACATAACTGTCACTTTTCTCTTACTTCCTCTAAGATCATGCTTTTATTTTTTTCACTTTTTAATACAGTGTGTCTTTGCATGGACCTCTTTGTGTTTAGCTTGTTTGGAAACTCTATGCTTCCTGGACTTGAATGTCTGCTCCTTTACCAATTTTTAGGGAAGTTTTCAGCTATTAATTCTTCAAATAAGTTCTCTGCTCCTCTGTCTTCTTCTTTTGGGACTCTTACAATGCAAATGTCGGTAAGCTTGTTATTATCTAAGAGATCTCTTAAACTATAGTCATTTTTTTTAAGTTTTTTTTTTTCTTTCACATCCAGCTTGGGTAATCTTTAATACTTTGTCTTCCAGTTAACTAATCTATTTCTCTCTATCATCTAATCTACTATTCATCCTGTCTAGTGTATATTTTAGTTATTGCTTTCTTGAATTATGTTCGGTGCTTCTTTACATTTTCTAACTCTTTGCTAAAATTCTCCATATGAATTCTTTTTGTGTGTTCATTGAGCATCTTTATGATCATTATCTTGAACTCTTTACCAACTAGATTGCTTATCTCCATTTCATTTTGTTCTTTTTCTGAGGTCTTGCCTTTTTCCATGGTTTAAAATATGTTCCTCTTGTCTCCTCACTTTGCTTAATTCTCTGATTATTTCTGTGTATTGAGTAGGTCAGTTATGGTTCCTGATCTTGGAAAAGTAACCTTATTATGGAGGGTCTCTCTGGGATGCTCTCCAACATCAGTAAGTGGGTCTGACTCAGGCTCATTTCAAATTACTGCCTCTCCACTGGGTCTCAGAGCATGTGAGATTGTTTTGCGTGCCCCTTAAGAGTGGAGTCTCTGTTTCATACAGCCCTCTGGTCTGCACAACAATAATAATGCAAGCCCCTCTGGTTTTCAAAGTCATGTGTCCTGGGGGTTTGTCTTCATATTGTAAGACCCCAGGCTGGGGAGTTCAAGGTTAGGCTTGGATCCTCCACTCTTTGGGGAAAACCTCTGCAATTGTAATTATTGTCCCATTTGAAGATCACATACCTGGGGGTGTGGGTCTTGACTATACTGTCTCCACCAGTCTTCCCTGTCTTGCTATGATTTCCTTTTTCCCTTTTATATCTTTCAGTTCAGTTGCTCAGTCATGTCCAACTCTTTGTGACCCCATGGATGTAGCATGTCAGGCCTCCCTATCCATCACCAACACTTGGAGTTTACTCAAACTCAAGTCCAGTGAGTTGGTGATGCCATCTAACCTTCTCATCCTCTGTTGTCTCCTTCTCCTCCTGCCTTCAATCTTTCCCAGAAACAGGGTCTTTTCAAATGAATCAGTTCCTCCCATCAGGTGGCCAAAGTTTTGGAGTTTCAGCTTCAACATCCGTCCTTCCAATGAATATTCAGCACTGATTTCCTTTAGGATGGACTGGTTGGATCTCCTTGTAGTCCAAGGGACTCTCAAGAGTGGTCTTCAACACTGCAGTTCAAAAGCATCAATTCTTCAGCACTCATCTTTCTTTATAGTCCAGCTCTCACATCCATACATGATTACTGAAAAAGCCATAGCCTTGACTGGATGTACCTTTGTTGGCAAAATAACATTATATTTTTCAAGGCCAAAAAAATTAAAGTCTGCCACCGTTTCCCCATTTATTTTCCATGAAGTGATGGGACCAGATGCTATGATCAGAGTTCTTGAAATACACATTTCTCAAGAGGCAGGTCAGGTGGTCTGGTATTCCCATCTCTTTAAGAATTTTCCACAGTTTGTGGTGATCCACAGTCAAAGGATTTGGCATGCTCAATAAAGCAAAAATAGATGTTTTTCTGGAACTCTATTCCTTTTTCAATAATCCAACAGATGTTTACAATTTGATCTCTGGTTCCTCTGCTTTTTCAAAATCCAGCTTGAACATCATGAAGTTCACAGTTCACATACTGTTGAAGCCTGGCTTGGAGAATTTTGAGCATTACTTTACTAGTGTGTGAGATGAGTGCAATTGTGTGGTAGTTTGAGCATTCTTTGGCATTGCTTTTCTTTGGCATTGGAATGAAAACTGACCTTTTCCAGTCCTGTGGCCACTGCTGAGTTTTTCATTACTGGCATATTGAGTGCAGCATTTTAACAGCATCATCTTTTAGGATTTGAAATAGCTCAGGTGGAATTCCATCACCTCCACTAGCTTTGTTTGTAGTATGCTTCCTGAGGGCCACTTGACTTCACATTCCAGGATGTCTGGCTCTAGGTGAGTGATTTCTCCATTGTGATCATCTGGGGTTATCTGTGAAGATCTTTTTTGTATAGTTATTCTGTGTATTCTTGCCATCTCTTCCTAATATCTTCTGCATCTGTTAGGTCCATACCATTTCTGTCCTTTATTGAGCCCATCTTTGCATGAAATGCTTCCTTGGTATCTCTAATTTTCTTAAAGTCTTTCCTATTCTATTGTTTTCCTCTATTTCTTTGCACTGATCACTGAGGAAGGCTTTCTTAACTCTCCTTGCTATTCGTTGGAACTCTGCATTCAAATGAGTATATCTGTCCTTTTCTCCTCACTTATCTTCTTTTCACAGCTATTTATAAGTCCTCCTCTGACAGCCATTTTTCTTTTTTGCATTTCTTTCTTTTGGGGTTGGTCTTGATTCCTGTCTCCTGTACAATGTTATGAACCTCCATCCATAGTTCATCAGGCAGTCTGATATTCAGAGTGCTTAAACAAATGTCATGCCCATCAGTATCCAGGGACCCCACAGAGACTGAGACAGTACTGTGTTTGAGCATCTCCTGTGGAAGTATGGGTCAGCAGTAGAGTGTCACAGGGATAGGCTCTGGGTGCAGCAGACTTCGTTATGGCATAAGCTATTCTGGAGGAGGTCGCCATTAACCCCACCAAAGAGCTGCCAGAACTTACACAGGACTGGGAAATAGACTTTTGGGGAGGCACAAACAGAACCTAGTGCACACCAGGACCCAGAAAAAAGGAGCAATGTCCCCACAAGAGACTCGCCCAGACTTGCCCGGTTGTGTCCAGAGTCTCCAGTGGAGGCATGGATTGGTGGTGGCCTGATGCAGGGTTGAGGGCAGTGAGTGTAGCAGTACGTTCATGGTATCTTTTGAAAGAGGTCACCATTATCTTCATTATCTCCACCATAGTTTGGCCTCAGGTAAATATTGGAAGGGAACATAGCTCCCCCCATCAACAGAAAATTGAATTAAAATTTAATGAGCAGGGCCCTGTCCATCAGAAAAAGACCCAGTTTCCCCCTCAGTCAGTCTTTCCCATCAGGAAGCTTCCATAAGCCTCTTATCCTTCTCCATCAGAGGGCAGACACACAGGAAACTACAATCACAGCAAACTAATCAATCTGATTACATGTACCACAGCCTTGCCTAACTCAATGAAATGATGAGCCATGCCATGTAGGGCCACCCAAGGCGAATGTGTCATGGTGGAGACGTCTGACAAAATGTGGTCCACTGGAGAAGGAAATGGCAATCCGCTTCAGTATTCTTCCCTTGAGAACCCCATGAACAGTATGAAAAAGCAAAAAAAGATAGCACATTGAAAGATGAACTCCCCAGGTTTATAGGTGCCCAATATGCTAATGGAGATCAGTGGAAAACTAACTCCAGAAAGAATGAAGAGATGGAGCCATGCAGAAACAACACACAGTTGTTGATGTGACTGGTGATGGAAATAAAGTCTGATTCTATAAAGAGAAATATTTCACAGGAACCTGGAATGTTAGGTCTATGGATCAAGGCAAATTGGAAGTGGTCAAACAGGAGATGCCAAGAGTGAATCTCGACATTTTAGGAATCAGCAAAATAAAATGGACAGGAATGAGTGAATTTAACTCAGATGACCATTATATCTACTAGTATGGGCAAGAATCCCTTAGAAGAAATGGAGTAGCCCTCATAGTCAACAAAAGAGTCCAAAATGCAGTACTTGGATGCAATGTCAAAAACGACAGAATGATCTCTGTTCCTTTCTAAGGCAAACCATTCACATATCACGGCAATCCAAGTCTATACCCTGACCAGTAATGCTGAAGAAGCTGAAGTTGAATGGTTCTATGAAGACCTACAAGAACTCCTAGAACTAACACCCAGAATAGATGTTCTTTTCATTACAGGGGACTAGAATGTAAAAGTAAGATGTCAAGAAACACCTGGAGTAATGGACAAATTTGGCCTTGGAATACAGAATGAATGAGGGCAAAGGCTAATAGAGTTTTCCAAGAGAACTCACTAGTCATAGGAAACACCATCTTCCAAAAATACAAGAGCAGACTCTACACATGGACATTACCCGATGGTCAATACCAAAATTAGTTTGATCATATTCTTTGCAGCCAAAGATGAAGAAGCTCTATACAGTCAGCAAAAACAAGACTAAGAGCTGACTGTGGCTCAGATCATGAACTCCTTATTGCCAAATTCAGACTTAAATTGAAGAAAGTGAGGAAAACCACTAGACCATTCAGGTATGACCTAAATCAAATCCTTTACGATTATACAGTGGAAGTGACAAATAAATTCATGGGATTCGATCTGATAGACAACTGCTGCTGCTGCTAAGTCGCTTCAGTCATGTCCGACTCTGTGCGACCCCCTAGATGGAAGCCCACCAGGTTCTGCCATCCTTGCGATTCTCCAGGCAAGAACACTGGAGTGGGTTGCCATTTCCTTCTTGAATGCATGAAAGTGAAAAGTGAAACTGAAGTCGTTCAGTCATGTCTGACTCTTAGCGACTCCATGGACTGCAGCCTACTAGGCTCCTCCATCCATGGGATTTTCCAGGCAAGAGTACTGGAGTGGATTGCCATTGCCTTCTCCAATGAACTGTGGGGTCATGCTCAATAAATCTTTAGTCCAATTTTCTGTTGATTGGCAAGGCTGTGTTCCCTCCCTCTTGTTTGACCTGAGGCCAAACTCTGGTGGAGGTGATGAAGATAATGGTGACCTCTTTCAGTGGTGCGTGGACTACTGCACTCAGTGTCACCAAATCCTGAAGCAAGCCATCTCCTACCCATGTCTCCACCAGAGACTCCAAGACAGTCATGGGCAGGTCTGGGTCAGTCTCCTGTGGAATCACTGCTCCTTTCTCCTGGGTCCTGGTGCACACGAGATTATGTCTGTGGTTTCTCAGAGTCTGTTTCCCCAATCCTGTGTAAGTTCTGGTGGCTCTACGGTGGGTTAATGAACACCTCCTTCAGGAGGGCTTATGCCATATCTAAGTCTACTGCACCCACAGCCCTGCTGCTGCAGCAGTCCACTGCTGACCTGTACCACCTCAGGAGACACCCAAACACAGTTATGTCTCAGTCTCTGTGGTATCTCTGGGTCCTATTATCAAGGGTGATGTTAAGATATGGTTGAGCCCTCTGAGCGTCACTGGAGGGTATGGGATTTGATTCTAAATGTGATTTCTCCCCTCCTTCCCTGGTGGCTCAGAGGTTAAAGCGTCTGCCTGTAATGAGGAAGACCCGGGTTCAATCCCTGGGTTGGGAAGATCCCCTGGAGAAGGAAATGGCAACCCACTCTAGTACTCTTGCCTGGAGAATCCCATGGAGGGAGGAGCCTGGTGGGCTACAGTCCATGGGGTCACAAAGAGTCAGACACGACTGAGTGGCAAACTACTACAACTACTACCATGTTGCTGGGGCTTCTTCTTTGCCCTTGGATGTGGGATATCTCCTCAAAATCGCTCCAGCACTGGGTAGCCGCCCCTCCAACACCATGCAGCTGCCTCTCCAGTGCCTACTCTCTTGCTGGAGAGCTTCTCTGCCCTTGGGCATGGGGTATCTCCTCACAGTCACTCAAGCACTGCACATTTGGATACTCTTTATATCATAAGGACATTAGCCCTATGCCTCTATTATAATTTGCAAAAATGTATCTTTTGTCATTTTATTTTGGTTATTTTTTGTCGTGCACAGGTTTTAGGAAGTCTTCTAGGTAATCAAATTACACACTTTTTCTTTATTGCTTCTAGATTTGGGGTCTAGAAGTCGGGAAAATTCAACTCACTCTGAGATGATCATGAAGCATAACCATGCTTCCTCTGGGATTTGTGTGCCTTTTCCTATCTCATTTATTTCTCTGATTGACTTGGAATTCATTCTGGTGTATTCTTTGTCATTTTTCTCATGGTTATCTGTCTAGTTTAATAGTTTCACATGTCATATTTAGTAGGTCATCTTACTTTTACTTCCATTAAAAATAGTTTCCTGAAATACTTTCTCTTTGTACTGCCCATCTGATAGGTTTTAATTTGTTTTACTGTCTATTTTACTTACGATTCTTTGTCATCTGTCCACTTTCTGTTTTCTTTTCACCCGATAATCTTTTCCTGTTGTTTGTTTTTTGTTTGTTTGTTTTTGTTTTTTTTTTGTGTTTTTTTTTGGTCATATTAGCCTTTCTTCATCTTTTGTCATTCTCCTATCTCAAGACTGCATCTTCTTGCATTGTCTGAAGTTGCCTAACAGTTGACTAAAATTTTTGATGTATAAAAGTTATTTTCATATATATGTTATTTATTTGAGTTTCATAACGCAATTTCTTTTCCTTCTTTTGGCTATTTCTCAGTACCATTTCACAGGTTTTAAGGAATTTCATTGGTGATGGACAGGGAGGCCTGGTGTGCAGTCCATATGGTCACAAAGAATCAGACACCACTGAACTGAACTGAGAGTTCATGTTTTTATCTGTATTCTAAGGTTAATTTTATACAGCTTAAGTATTCATCAGCAGTCAGAGATGTGAATTATGATTAGTTTTTATGACATCAAAATTCCCTCCTCAGATCTTTAACTGGAGAAGGGACCTATGTGCATAATTCTCAGTGTAGACGTTAGTCATTGCTATGAATATCTACAATCTGCTATGCTTTGCTGGGCTCATTATACTGTAGTATGTTCCTCTGACTGTTCAAACAAAGCTATATGTAAACCACTGGGACCCCCAGCATGCATTTCCAGGATTCTTTCTCTCTCCTCTGCGTGTGTGCTTAGTCGCTCAATCATGTCCAACTCTCTGTGACCCTTTGGATCATAACCTGCCAGGCTACTCTCTCCATGGGATTTTTCAGCCAAGAATACTATAGTGGGTTACTATTTCCTCCTTCCAGGGACCTTCCAGACCCAGGGATCAAACTGGCAGCTCCTATATCTCCTGCACTGCAGGCAGATTCTTTCCCTGCTGAGCAATCAAGGAAGCCTCATCTACCTCACTGAAATTATCTCCCTACTAATACCAGACTTCTCCAGAAGTAAAGTGTCCAAAATGGACTGTTCTGTTAGAACCTTTATTGGAGTTGTTCACATTGTGCAGAAGTGCAAAGCTGAAGCAGAGAAGTGGAAGTAGAATGGGTAGATTATGATACAATTTTCTAGGTGCCTCAGAATTGAGTTCTTACAGAGTAGTGAAACAGACATGGTATTCTGTGATGGAAGATGTGTCATATTTTCATGAATTAAAATGTAAGTGATCTAAGAGGTAAAATCTGGGGAATATTTTCTTAATTCAACTCTATTTACTGTGTTATTGAATTGGTCAAAAAGTTTGTTTTTCCAGTTGATGTTGAAAAACCTGAACAAACTTTTTGACCAACCCATTAGATTATGAATCTAATTTTGAATGTTGTTCTAAATTCTTTTTTTCCTCTGCTTTGCTTGACATTTATGGTACTGGTATTTCCAGCTAGATATAACTGAAAATGAAAACCTCCTTTTTTGGAAAGATGTGTAAAACAATGTTCACTTTTTTCACCTAAAATTGGCCAAGACTATATAGCCAAGCTATGACATGTTTCCCCAAGTGCAAAAATCAGGTGAAATGCTGTAAGAGCTTTTGCAGTTTTGATTGAAAGCAGTTAACTTAAGCCAATATGTCTGAGAAAATTCTTATTTGGAACGAGTAGCAATACATTCATGTTAATTTGTACCAAGAGGATATTGGAAGGTCAAAAAAACAACTGTGTAAGTTTCTACATAGACTCATTCGAAGAATCATTACTGAATTCTAGGTGTAATGTTGAAAAGAATTCATAGAAATTTTTAAATTTCATTATGCATAGCTTTCATTGTACTTTTGAATTAATTATGGATTTATAATCTAATAAACATCCTCTTATTCTTAAACCTTTATTCAAATACTATGTTGTTTTGTTGTTGATGTTAATGTTATTACTTCTTCTTCTGAACCTTCAATGTGGAAAAAACATCCATGTAAATCAAATGATAAATAAATGTGCTTGGCCTCATTTGAGAGGCTATAAAACCACATTTTCTGAAGATCAGACATTATGAAAAAGGCAGCTGAAGACAGTAGAGTTTCGTGAAAGAGAGGATACAGTTAACTTCCAACTCTGATACTAGCTGCATGACTTAACCTTAATTTTCCTCATTTGCAAAGCACTTTGAGTGTTGTCTTGATAACCATAGGAGAAAATTCATAGAAAATGATCAACACTTTACCAGAACATAGTAAGTACTCAACAAAGCATCTCTGTATAACTGAGAGATGGAGGTAGCTTAGAATTAGTATTACCTGAAAGAACAAACATCAGTCAAACCTTGCCTCTCATAAATTAACAATTTTCTGAAATAATTATGAAAAGTACTGTAGGTCTTCTCTGTTCATTCATTATTTATTTTGGAATAATTAGGTATTTAGTTCTAGAGATGAGGTGCAGAAGAAAGAAGAAAGAGTCTGAAATAGCCTGAGAGGTAAATTACTTTGGGGGAAAGGAGTATCTAACATAGTATGAATCACAGTTATGAAATGACTCAGAAGACAATAAGTTGACTCTGTGAGATGACCAGACATATGGCACCCACAGTGTAACAGCTGCCAACTTATTGTCTGAATCATTTCAGTTGACCAGGCTATATGACATCTAATGTGATTTGGTTGTTTTCAAATATTTTTCTTATCATGTAATTTATAGAGATTACTGTTATTATGCTTCAGTTAATTGTATCCCACATATTTCATCAATTCCTTATGCCACCAAAACTTTATCATCTCTACTGCAAACTGCGCGTGAAACAAGCATCAGAGTGATTTGTCTACAGTTTTAAATAGACCTGATCTGTTGCTTTCTTATAAAGTGTTTGGATCATTCTAGCCATATTGGTGGAACAGAGGCCAATAAACCAAGCCACAGAGTTTAGACTTTGAGGTCGAACTTTAGCAGGTATTTACTAGATCTCAAGTTCTTTTGGCATTTAAGGATACAATAATTTAATTAATAATATACAAATTGGCTATAAGATATGTGAGTTCAAAATGGTCAGTTAATTGAAAATGCAAAGTTTTTATTAAAATTAGAAGTTTAGTAGGTTATAAAATATGATCATGAAATCTGAAGGCCAACTTGTTCATTATCTCAATACTATTAAGATATGGGATATTCAAGGCTTAGGATATGGAAATTTAAATGGCAAATATCTGCCTGGCATGCTGCTATTCATGGGTCACAGAGAGTCGGACACGACTGAGCTACTGAACTGAACTGAACTGATATGTTAGTTTAAAATATGGAATTTTTAATGTTAATAATCAACACAACAGTGTATTCATTAAACTTAGAATAACAGAATTTTAGAAATTATTTACAGCCTGATTCCTAAAATATATCTTTATTGAACTCTTTATTTTATGTGATAGAACTAAAATCGATGGTAATTATGTGGCTAGGTAATGGCAGAGACAGTATTAGAAATAGTAGATTTCTTGTCCAGTGACTTCTCCTTTCATTTTTTAGAAAACTAACATTTTATATAATAGAATGACAAACAAGTTTTCTTCTAATTTTCTCACCACACTTTTCTAACTCACAAATTATTAGTGGCATAGCTAGAAGATTATTAACTCTTATGCTACTTGGAGTAAAGTCTTCCCTACCCCCAACACATACAAGAGCAAAATATAACTTGATTTCATTTATTTAGCATTAATTAGCTTATCCTAAAGAAGGAAAATGGGGTTTCTCTGATGATCCAGAAATTTAGAGCACAACTCATTGCTTCACATTTTATTTTTAAATATACTTGAAATTGCTGCTGAAAAGTCCAGAATGTCCATTGACATGGAAATAGATTACACATGACAATGCACATGACCATCTGCCCAGGCAAAGTTGCCCTTTTTGTTGTGTTGAGTGGAAAGGTTAATTTCAACTTAGCTCTGTGTGTGGTTGGGCAGTTCCCAAGTGAAAATCAAAACACATTTTTTAAATGTTTATTTAAAAATAAAGAGTACTCAGTGTGTGAGTGTAAGTGTATGTGGCCAGTGTGTGCTGAAGTAAGTTCCCATATGAGTGAATTCTCCACATGGATAGGCTCAGGTGGCTAGGAGATAGTGGGATTCCCTCTTAGGTTTATAGAGGGATCCTTAATAAGAAATAATTCATTGTTTGCACACTAGGAAAAGTTAACAAAAGAATAATGAACAGTTTGCAATGAAAAACAATGAGGCTTTTCATCTGCTATGGAAGTTAATCTAAACTGAAATCCAACTGAGATAACAGAGAATAGTCAGTCTATATACTTGAGCATTTTATCTCTAGGGTGAATTAACAAGACAATCTTAAAGAGAGATGTCAAATAGAACAGTGTAACATTTTCAACTATATATAAAGAAAACCAATCTGGATACTGTCAGCATCAGAAATTGTTATGTCCTTAAATAGTTTATTTTTGTCAGTGGAAACACAGGACATGGCATTAAATGTCTACAGAAAATTCATATGGCATTTTGCTAGCCTGCTAGTAAAAAAACATCATTTAAAACCAAAGCTAAACTTCTAACAGTTCTTAGAGAGAAATGAGAATTTCACAGTCTGGTGATAGATATAGAACATGGAATTATGGCATCTGTTCAAGTAACAAAATTCACTATTTGTTTATTTTTAGTTTAAGAAAAAGCATACAATGCATATGTCTCTGGGCACATGTTCAATAATAAAAATGTTTTGCAATGAATTAGGAAAGATATGAGCTTTGGATGAGTTGTTATTAAGATAAACACTGTTCAATGCACCGTAAGGACATAATTCACATACTATAAAGGAAAATGAAAAATATATTTTTCTAAGAATGCCTAACTTCCATGTCAAAAGAGTGAAAGAAACCTTTTCTAAAGGATGTTTGATTTTTCAGCTTACAAACAGATCAGACAGCACAAATTTTTACTAAATGTTCACAATTCTGGGTGCTGATTGACAGACAGCTAGTCAGTAGTACAAGGATATAAAGAATAGTAACAGCAAAGAAATAGACAAAGTAAAATGAGATGTACATGTTTTGTTTTTTATATACAACCTTACAGTTTCCATCACATCATTCTAAATGCAAAGTAATTGCAATTACCTGTTACAAGAGTATGTAACTATAACTTTTATTGATTTGAGAAACACTAAAGAGATATATGAAAGGAAGAGGAAGATCTGAGAGCTCAGTGCTGTGGAAAATATCCTAGATTAGTGGTTTCAACAACTGGTCTGGTAAGATTTCAAGAATATTTTATGACCTCCATTATTTTGTACCTTGTATGGAGTACATCTTGATATTGTATAAGTCAACTGTAAAATTTCAAACAGGTGTAGAGAATGTTTATTTTTTAATATAGTTGAAGAAAGTAAAGAAAAACAGTGAAATAATATAGTGTTTAAAGGAGACTTCAGGATTTTCAGATATATTACAAACACAGAGTAGGACCTCTGTGTATCTTTCTCTAGAAAATCAGGTTAATACAGGATGGTATTACTGTGACTATCAAATGAGATAGTATAAGAATATGCCTACATATAGTTATATAACATAATATAGCATAAATAATAATATACATATACATAATCCATATATGTATATATTATAAACTCTGTGTATATATGTACTATTTTGTATATAATAGTATAACATTTATATATATACAATATATGTATAACATATATATCGTATATAATGTGTTTATATTTTATGTACATTGTATAGTATCTCTGTGTAATATGCATAACTTATTCAAGCTAATGACAGTGAATTAATGTATATTTTTCACTTTACATTAATTTTTTAGTGCTTAATCAAATATTAAAATAAATTATCAACATGGGAACATTACATTGCTTTGTCTACATAGCAGTCCTATTAAATAAAACCTAAAATCAAATTAAAAAGGCCTATGGAATTCTCTGAGTGTGTGTGCTAAGTCGCTTCAGTCATGTCCAACTCTTTGCGACCCCGTAGACTGTAGCCCACCAGGCTCCTTTGTCCATGGGATTATCCAGGCAAGAATACTAAAGTGGGTAGTAATTCCCTCTCCAGGGGTTCTTTCCAACTCAGGGATCAAACCCAGGTCTCTCGCATTGCAGGCAGATTCTTTACCAGCTGAGCCACCCAGGATACCTGGTATTATCTACTGGATCTTAGTATATTGAATAAATTTTTCATCATTTTCATTCATTCATTTAACAATATTTTAAGTACCTACTCTTTGCCAGGTTTGTGTTGGTTACATCCTATTTCAGGGAAATTAAATGCAGTATACAAAATGGTGATTTAGTAACTATTTAAGCCCTGTTTTAAGTTGCCAATGAAAAGGAGTATTACACAAAGTTAGAAGACAATTATACTACTAGACTTCTTAGTTTTCTTTTACTAGTGATAATTCAGCCTTCCAAAAAGATTTTTTAAATAATAAGGAAACACTTCATGATAGACACCATTAGCAACAACTAAAACATTGTAGATCTTGAGTTTTACAAGTGGTTTAAAATACTATTTGTTTAACAAAGGTGACATTCTTTTAGAGAATGAAAAAATACACAAATAAACATTATGAAATGGCTTATCCAACTTCTTGAACATCATACAATTCTTAGTTAGCAAAAACTTTAGTGAGTTAATTGTAAATGAGTCAGAAACACATGGATTAGATTTTCTTTAAACTGTATATGGGTCTAAAATTTAAATAGAAAAAGTCCTTGACAAATGCATTTTAGATGTTACTTTACCCAAAATGGTTGAATAATGTTTAAAGATGTTTAATAAAATCAAAACACAGCTGGGTTCCTCTATCATTAGTAATTATACAATTACTGGGCATGAGATGAAACCATATCCTTAGCAAGCATTCACCAAATACCCAAAGAAAATACAAATATTCCGATAATAGCTAGATTAATAAATTTTTAGTGAAAACTGCATTACTTTCATGCTTAAAGTAACATGAAATCAAATTAACTTCAAAATATCACTGACAAAATAATTGGGAAATGTAGTTAAGGTATTATATTCATATTTATACAATAATGTATTCAAATTGATCCAATGTTTATAAAAACATAACAATTAAACTTTTATTAAGTTCTATTAATTTTAGTGAAAATTTTGAGAAAATGAAGCCACCATGGCCTCTCTTCCATGAATCCTGTTTATACTTCAAAACAAACATTTCAGTTGCTGGGGAAAAGATTCTCTGTTATTGATATACTTGACACTAGTTTTGTTTGAAATATATCCCCTTTTCTAAAAGTATTTATATTATTATCCTTAATTATTCCTAAATTAGTATTATAGAGTCACAGAAAACAAGATTTTGGCTAGGATTAATTATCTTTCATTAAGTATCCAAATTCCCAGTGGACATAAATTCCCTTATTTTTGTATCCTTCACATACTTAAGCACACAGAAATTGCTTAGATGATATAATTGCTTAGACAACACTTTCCAGTAGAAATATAATGTGAGAAGCAATGTAATTTAAAAGTTCCTACTATTAGCATTTAAAATAGCATTCAAACTCAGATGAAATTAGGGAGTACAAGATGGCAAATATGAAAACTCAGAGATCACTTTTAACCAGCATACCAAAATCATAACTATTTACAGTGTAATTATCTATGAGAACAACCTGAATATTGGGAGAAAATATTTTCACAGCTAAAGATTTACTCCGTGGATTACCACAAATTGTGGAAAATTCTTAAAGAGGTGGGAATACCAGACCACCTGACCTGCCTCTTGAGAAATCTGTACGTAGGTCAGGAAGAAACAGAACTAGACATGGAACAACAGACAGTTTTCAAATAGGAAAAGGAGTATGACAAGGCTGCATATTGTCACCCTACTTGTTTAACTTCTATGCAGAGTACATCATAAGAAACGCTGAGTTAGATGAAGCACAAGCTGGAATCAAGATTGCCAGGAGAAATATCAACAATCTCAGATAAGCAGATGACACCACCATTATGGCAGAAAGTGAATAAGAACTAAAGAGCCTCTCATAAGCGAAACGAATTGCCAGTCCAGGTTTGATGCAGGATGCAGGATGCTAGGGACTGATGCACGGGGATAATCCAGAGAGAGGGTGTGGGGCGGGAGGGTGGAGGTGGGGGTCGGGATTGGGAGTTCATGTACACTCATGGCTAATTCATGTCAATGTGTAACAAAACGAATACAGTATTGTAAAGCAAAACAAACTAAAAAATAAAAATTAATTAAAATTAAAAAAAAAAAAAAAGAACTAAAGAGCCTCTTGATGAAAGTGAAAGAGGAAAGTGGAAAAATTGGCTTAAAGCTCAATATTCAGAAAACTAAGATCATGGCATCTGGTCCCATCACTTCATGGCAAATAGATGGGAAATAGTGACAGACTTTATTTTGGGAGCTCCAAAATCACTGCAGATGGTGACTACCACCATGAAATAGCTTCAGTTCAGTTCAGTTCAGTTCAGTCGCGCAGTCGTGTCCGACTCTTTGCGACCCCATGAATCGTAGTACGCCAGGCCTCCCTGTCCATCACCAACTCCCGGAGTTCACTCAGACTCACGTCCATTGAGTCCATGATGCCATCCAGCCATCTCATCCTCGGTCGTCCCTTTCTCCTCCTGCCCCCAATCCCTCCCAGCATCAGGGTCTTTTCCAATGAGTCAACTCTTCGCATAAGGTGCCCAAAGTACTGGAGCTTCAGTTTTAGCATCATTCCTTCCAAAGAAATCCCAGGGTTGATCTCCTTCAGAATGGACTGGTTGGATCTCCTTGCAGTCCAAGGGACTCTCAAGAGTCTTCTCCAACACCACAGTTCAAAAGCATCAATTCTTCGGCGCTCAGCCTTCTTCACAGTCCAACTCTCACATCCATACATGACCACAGGAAAAACCATAGCCTTGACTAGACGGACCTTAGTCGGCAAAGTAATGTCTCTGCTTTTGAATATACTATCTAGGTTGGTCATAACTTTTCTTCCAAGGAGTAAGCGCCTTTTAATTTCATGGCTGCAGTCACCATCTGCAGTGATTTTGGAGCCCAAAAAAACAAAGTCTGACACTGTTTCTACTGTTTCCCCATCTATTTCCCATGAAGTGATGGGGCCAGATGCCATGATCTTCGTTTTCTGAATGTTGAGCTTTAAGCCAACTTTTCCACTCTCCTCTTTCACTTTCAACAAGAGGCTTTTTAGCTCCTCCTCACTTTCTGCCATAAGGGTGGTGTCATCTGCATATCTGAGATTATTGATATTTCTCCCAGCAATCTTGATTCCAGCTTGTGTTTCTTCCAGTCCAGCATTTCTCATGATGTACTCTGCATATAAGTTAAATAAGCAGGGTGACAATATACAGCCTTGACGTACTCCTTTTCCTATTTGGAACCAGTCTGTTGTTCCATGTCCAGTTCTAACTGTTGCTTCCTGACCTGCATACAGATTTCTCAAGAGGCAGGTCAGGTGGTCTGGTATTCCCATCTCTTTCAGAATTTTCCACAGTTTACTGTGATCCACACAGTCAAAGGCTTTGGCATAGTCAATAAAGCAGAAATAGATGTTTTTCTGGAACTCTCTTGCTTTTTCCATGATCCAGCGGATGTTGGCAATTTGATCTCTGGTTCCTCTGCCTTTTCTAAAACCAGCTTGAACATCAGGGAGTTCACGGTTCACATATTGCTGAAGTCTGGCTTGGAGAATTTTGAGCATTACTTTACTAGCATGTGAGATGAGTGCAATTGTGCGGTAGTTGGAGCATTCTTTGGCATTGCCTTTCTTTGGAATTGGGATGAAAACTGACCTTTTCCAGTCCTGTGGCCACTGCTGAGTTTTCCAGATTTGCTGGCAAATTGAGTGCAGCACTTTCACAGCATCATCTTTCAGGATTTGAAACAGCTCAACGGGAATTCCATCACCTCCACTAGCTTTGTTCGTAGTGATGCTTTCTAAGGCCCACTTGACTTCACATTCCAAGATGTCTGGCTCTAGATTAGTCAACACATCATCATGATTATCTGGGTCATGAAGATCTTTTTTGTACAGTTCTTCCGTGTATTCTTGCCACCTCTTCTTAATATCTTCTGCTTCTGTTAGGTCCAGACCATTTCTGTCCTTTATCGAGCCCATCCTTGCATGAAATGTTCTCTTGGTATCTCTAATTTTCTTGAAGAGATCTCTAGTCTTTCCCATTCTGTTCTTTTCCTCTATTTCTTTACATTGATTGCTGAAGAAGGCTTTCTTATCTCTTCTTGCTATTCTTTGGAACTCTGCATTCAGATGCTTATATCTTTCCTTTTCTCCTTTGCTTTTTGCTTCTCTTCTTTTCACAGCTATTTGTAAGGCCTCCCCAGACAGCCATTTTGCCTTTTTGCATTTCTTTTCCATGGGGATGGTCTTGATCCCTATCTCCTGTACAATGTCACGAACCTCATTCCATAGTTCATCAGGCACTCTATCTATCAGATCTAGACCTTTAAATCTATTCCTCACTTCCACTGTATAATCATAAGGGATTTGATTTAGGTCATACCTGAATGGTCTAGTGGTGTTGCCCACTTTCTTCAATTTAAGTCTGAATTTGGCAATCAGGAGTTCATGATCTGAGCCACAGTCAGCTCCCGGTCTTGTCTTTGTTGACTGTATAGAGCTTCTCCATCTTTGGCTGCAAAGAATATAATCAATCTGATTTCGGTGTTGACCATCTGGTGATGTCCATGTGTAGAGTCTTCTCTTGTGTTGTTGGAAGAGGGTGTTTGCTATGACCAGTGCATTTTCTTGGCAAAACTCTATTAGTCTTTGGCCTGCTTCATTCCGCATTCCAAGGCCAAATTTGCCTGTTACTCCAGGTGTTTCTTGACTTCCTACTTTTGCATTCCAGTCCCCTATAATGAAAAGGACATCTTTTTTGGGTATTAGTTCTAAAAGGTCTTGTAGGTCTTCATAAAATCGTTCAACTTCAGCTTCTTCAGCATTACTGTTTGGGGCATAGACTTGGATAATTGTGATATTGAAATAGCTTAATATTACTATTACTATTACTATTTTACTAAATGAAAAGAATGCTTACTCCTTGGAAGAAAAGTTATGAACAACCTAGGCAACATATTAAAATGCAGAGACATTACTTCGCCAACAAAGGTCCATCTAGTCAAGGCTATGGTTTTTCCAGTAGTCATGTATGGATGTGAGAGTTGGACTACAAGAAAGCTGAGTTCTGAAGAATTGATGCTTTTGAACTGCGGTGTTGGAGATGAGATGACTCTTGAGAGTCTTGAGAGTCCCTTGGACTTCAAGTCCATCCTAAAGGAAATCAGTCCTGAATATTCATTGGAAGGACTGATGTTGAAGCTGAATCTCTAATACTTTTGCCACCTGATGGGAAGAACTAACTCATTTGAAAACACCCTGATGCTGGGAAAGATTGAAAGCAGGAAGAGAAGGGGACAACAGAAGATGAGATGGCTGGATGACATCACCGCCTGAATGGACATGAGTTTGAATAAACTCTGAGAGTTGGTAATGGCCAGGGAGTCTTGGAGTGCTACAGCCCATGGGGTCGCAAAGAGTGAGTGACTGAGCAACTGAACTGAAATGAGCATTGCCCCACCTATCAGAACAAGATCCAATTTCCTCTCTGTCAGTCTCTTCAATCCGGAAGCTTCCATAAACCTCTTATCTTTCTCCAAAGAGGGTAGACAGACTGGAAATAACAATCACAGAAAACTAACTTAAACACAGTCTTGTCTAACTCAATGTAACTATGAGCCATGCTGTGTAGGGCCACCCAAGACAGATGGGTCATGGTGGAGACTTCTGACAAAATGTGGCCCAAGTGGAGAAGGGAATGGCAAACCACGTCAATATTCTTGCCTTGAGAACCCCATGAATAGCACAAAAAGGCAAAAATATAGGACACTGAATATGAAATCCCCAAGTCGGTAGGAGATTTCCAGTATGCTATGGAGATCAGTGCAAAACTAACTGCAGAAAGAATTAAGAACAGAGCCAAAGAAAAAACAAAACCCAGCTGTGGATGTGACTGGTGATAGACATAAAGTCCGATGCTGTAAAGAGAAATATTGCACAGGAACCTGGAATGTTAGATCCCTGAATCAAGACAAATTGGAAGTGGTCAAACAGGAGATAGCAAGAGTGATTGTTGACATTTTAGGAATCAGCGAAATAAAATGGACAGGAATGGGTGAATTTAATGCAGATGACCATTATATCTACTACTGTGGGCAAGAATCCCTTAGAAGAAATGGAGTAGCCATCATAGTAAACAAAAGAGTCTAAAATGCAGTATTTGGATACAATCTAAAAAAATAAAAAAATAATCTTTGTTCCTTTCCAAGGCAAATCATTCAATATCATGGTAATCCAAGTCTATATTCCAACCAATTATGCTGAAGAAGCTGAAGTTGAATGATTCTATGAAGACGTAGAAGACCTTCTAGAACTAACACCCAGAATAGATGTTATTTTCATTATAGGGGAATGGAATGCAAAAGGAGGACGTCAAGAAAGACCTAGAGCAACAGGCAAATTTGGCCTTAGAATACAGAAAGAAGCAGGAAAAAGTCTAATAGAGTTTTATCAAGAAAATCCACTGGTCATAGGAAACACTCTCTTCCAACAACAGAAGAGAAGGCTCTACACATAGACATCACCAGAAGGTCAATACCGAAATCAGATTAATTATATTCTTTGCAGCCAAAGATGGATAAGCTCTATACAGTCAACAAAAACAAGACCAGGAGATGACTGTGGCTCAGATCATGAACTCCTTATTGCCAAATTCAGACTTAAATTGAAGAAAGTAGGGAAAACCACTAGACCATTCAGGTATGACCTAAATCAAATCCTTTACGACTATACAGTGGAAATGACAAATAAATTCATGGGATTAGATCTGATACAGTGCCTGAACATCTATGGACAGGGTTCATAACATTGGACATGATGGAGTGATTAAGACCATCCCAAAGGAAAAGAAATGCAAAAAGGCAAAATGATTGTCTGAGGAGGCCTGACAAATGGCTATGAAAAGAAGAGAAGCAAAAGGCAAAGGAGAAAAGGAAAGATATACCCATTTGAATGCAGAGTTCCAACAAACAGCAAGGAGAGTTAACAAAGCGTTCCTCAGTGATCAATGCAAAGAAATAGAGGAAAACAATAGAATGGGAAAGACTAGAGATCTCTTCAAGAAAATGAAAGATATCAAGGTAAGTTTTCATGCAAAAATGGGCTCAATAAAGGACAGAAATAGTGTAGACCTAATAGAAACAGAAGGTATTAAGAAGAATTGGCAAAAATACACAGAAGAACTATGTTAAAAAGATCTTCAAGAACCAGATAATCACAGTGATGTGATCACTCATCCAGAATCAGACATCCTGGAATGTGAAGTCAAGTGGGCCTTAGAAAGTATCACAACGAACAAGCTAGTGGAATTGATGGAATCCGACCTGAGCTATTTCAAATCCTAAAAGATGATGCTGTGAAAATGTTGCACTCAATAAGCTAGCAAATTTGGAAAACTCAGCACTGTCCACAGGGCTGGAAAGGGTCAGTTTTCATTCTAATCCCAAAAAAAGGCAATGCCAAACAATGCCAAACTACCACACAATTGCACACATTTCACATGCTAGCAAAGTAATACTCAAAATTCTGCAAGCCAGGCTTCAACAGTATGTTAATTATGAACTTCCATATGTTCAAGCTGGATGTAGAAAAGGCAGAGGATCCACACATGAAATTGCCAACATCCGTTGGATCATGAAAAACAAGAGAGTTCCAGAAAAACATCAATTTCTGCTTTATTCACTAAGCCAATGGCTTTGACTGGGTGGATCACAATAGACTGTGGGAAAATTCTTAAAGAGATGGGAATATCAGACCACCTTCAGTTCAGTTCAGTTCAGTCACTCAGTCGTGCCCGACTCTGAGACCCCATGAAGCGCACACGTCAGGCCTCCCTGTCCATCACCAACTCCCAGAGTTCACTCAGACTCAAGTCCACCAAGTCAGTGATGCCTTCAAGCCATCTCATCCTCTGTCGTCCCCTTCTCCTCCTGCCCCCAATCCCTCCCAGCATCAGAGTCTTTTCCAATGAGTCAACTCTTCACATGAGGTGGCCAAAGTACTGGAGTTTCAGCTTTCACAACATTCCTTCCAAAGAAATCCCAAGGCTGATCTCCTTCAGAATGGACTGTTTGGATCTCCTTGCGGTCCAAGCGACTCGCAAGAGTATTCTGCAAAACCACAGTTTAAAAGCATTAATTCTTTGGTGCTCACCCTTCTTCCCAGCCCAACTCTCACATCCATACATGAACACAGGAAAAACCATAGCCTTGACTAGACGGAACTTAGTCGGCAAAGTGATGTCTCTGCTTTTGAATATGCTATCTACGTTGGTCATAACATTTCTTCCAAAGAGTAAGCGTCTTTTAATTTCATGGCTGCAATCACTATTTGCAGTGATTTTGGAGCCCCAAAAAATAAAGTCTGACACTGTTTCCACTGTTTCCCCATCTATTTCCCATGAAGTGATGGGACCAGATGCCATGATCTTCGTTTTCTGAATGTTGAGATTTAAGGAAAATTTTTCACTCTCCACTTTCACTTTTATCAAGTGCCTTTTTAGTTCCTCTTCACTTTCTGCCATAAGGGTGATGTCATCTGCATATCTGAGGTTGCTAATATTTCTTCCGGCAATCTTGATTTCAGCTTGTATTTCTTCCGGTCCAGCGTTTCTCATGATGTACTCTGCATATAAGTTAAATAAGCAGGGTGACAATATACAGCCTTGACGTACTCCTTTTCCTATTTGGAACCAGTCTGTTCTTCCATGTCCAGTTCTAACTGTTGCCTCCTGACCTGCATACAGATTTCTCAGGAGACAGGTCAGGTGGTCTGGTATTCCCATCTCTTTCAGAATTTTCCAGTTTATTGTAATCCATACAGTCAAAGGCTTTGGCATAGTCATAAAGCAGAAATAGATGTTTTTCTGGAACTCTCTTGCTCTTTCCATGATCCAGCGGATGTTGGCAATTTGATTTCTGGTTCTTCTGCCTTTTCTAAAACCAGCTTGAACATCAGGAAGTACACGGTTCACAAATTGCTGAAGCCTGGCTTGGAGAATTTTGAGCATTACTTTACTAGCATGTGAGATGAGTGCAATTGTGTGGTAGTTTGAACATTCTTTGGCATTGCCTTTCTTTGGAATTGGGATGAAAACTGACCTTTTCCAGTCCTGTGGCCACTGCTGAGTTTTCCAGATTTGCTGGCATATTGAGTGAAGCACTTTCACAGCATCATCTTTCAGGATTTGAAACAGCTCAACTGGAATGCCATCACCTCCACTAGCTTTGTTCATAGTGATGCTTTCTAAGGCCCACTTGACTTCACATTCCAGAATGTCTGGCTCTAGATGAGTGATCACATCACTGTGATTATCCAGGTCATGAAGATCTTTTTTGTACAGTTCTTCTGTGTATTCTTGCCACCTCTTCTTAATATCTTCTGCTTCTGTTAGGTCCATACAATTTCTGTCCTTTATCGAGCCCATCTTTGCATGAAATGTTCCCTTGGTATCTCTAATTTTCTTGAAGAGATCTCTAGTCTTTCCCATTTTGTTCTTTTCCTCTATTTCTTTGCATTGATTGCCGAAGAAGGCTTTCTTATCTCTTCTTGCTATTCTAGATCTTTTTTGTACAGTTCTTCTGTGTATTCTTGCCACCTCTTCTTAATATCTTCTGCTTCTGTTAGGTCCATACAATTTCTGTCCTTTATCGAGCCCATCTTTGCATGAAATGTTCCCTTGGTATCTCTAATTTTCTTGAAGAGATCTCTAGTCTTTCCCATTTTGTTCTTTTCCTCTATTTCTTTGCATTGATTGCCGAAGAAGGCTTTCTTATCTCTTCTTGCTATTCTTTGGAACTCTGCATTCAGATGCTTATATCTTTCCTTTTCTCCTTTGCTTTTCACCTCTCTTCTTTTCACAGCTATTTGTAAGGCCTCCCCAGACAGCCATTTTGCTTTTTTGCCTTTCTTTTCCATGGGGATGGTCTTGATCCCTGTCTCCTCTACAATGTCATGAACTTCATTCCATAGTTCATCAGGCACTCTATCTATCAGATCTAGACCCTTAAATCTATTTCTCATTTCCACTGTATAATCATAAGGGATTTCATTTAGGTCATCCCTGAATGGTCTAGTGGCTTTCCCTACTTTCTTCAATTTAAGTCTGAATTTGGTAATAAGGAGTTCATGATCTGAGCCACAGTCAGCTCCAGGTCTTGCTTTTGTTGACTGTATAGAGCTTCTCCATCTTTGGCTGCAAAGAATATAATCAATATGATTTCAGTGTTGACCATCTGGTGATGTCCATGTGTAGAGTCTTCTCTTGTGTTGTTGGAAGAGGGTGTTTGCTATGACCAGTGCCTTTTCTTGGCAAAACTCTATTAGTCGTTGCCCTGCTTCATTCCACATTCCAAGGCCAAATTTGCCTGTTACCCAAGGTGTTTCCTGCCTTCCTACTTTTGCATTCCAGTCCCCTATAATGAAAAGGACATCTTTTTTAGGTGTTAGTTCTAAAAGGTCTTATAGGTCTTCATAAAATCATTCAACTTCAGCTTCTTCAGCGTTACTGGTTGGGGCATAGACTTGGATTACTGGGATATTGAATGGTTTGCCTTGGAAACAAACAGAGATCATTCTGTTCTTTTTGAGATTACATCCAAGTACTGCATTTCAAACTCTTTTGTTGACCATGATGACTAGTCCATTTCTTTTGAGGGATTCCTGCCTGCAGTAGTAGATATAATGGTCATCTGAGTTAAATTCACCCATTCCAGTCCATTTTAGTTTGCTGATTCCTAGAATGTCGACGTTCACTCTTGCCATCTCTTGTTTGACCACTTCCAATTTGCCTTGATTCATGGACCTGACATTCCAGGTTCTTATGCAGCATTGCTCTTTACAACATCAGACCTTGCTTCTATCACCAGTCACATCCACAGCTGGGTATTGTTTTTGCTTTGGTTCCATCCCTTCATTCTTTCCGGAGTTATTTTTCCACTGATCTCCAGTAGCATATTGGGCACCTACTGACCTGGGGAGTTCCTCTTTCATTATCCTATCATTTTGCCTTTTCATACTGTTCATGGGGTTCTCAAAGCAAGAATACTGAAGTGGCTTGCCATTCCCTTCTCCAGTGGACCACATTCTGTCAGACCTCTCCACGGTGACCCGCCTGTCTTGAGTTGTGCTGCGGGCATGGCTTAGTTTCATTGAGTTAGACAAGGCTGTGGTCCTAGTGTGATTAGATTGACTAGTTTTCTGTGAGCATGGTTTCAGTGTGTCTGCCCTCTGATTCCCTCTTGCAACACCTACCATCTTACTTGGGTTTCTCTTACCTTGGGTGTGGGGTATCTCTTCATGGCTTCTCCAGCAAAGCGCAGCCGCTGCTCCTTACGTTTGATGAGGGGTACCTCATCACTGCCGCCCTTCCTGACCTTCAACATGGGATAGCTCCTCTAGGCCTTCCTGCGTGCCAGCAGCCACTGCTTCTAGGACTAAAACATCAGGTTGCTCCTCCCAGCCACCACCCTTGGCCTCGGGCATGGGGTGGCTCTTCCCAGCCACCGCCCCTGGCCTCGGATGCAGGGTAGCTCCTCCCGGCTGTTGCCCCTGATCTCAAACTTGGGTAGCTCCTGTCAGCCGTTCCTGCACTGTCACAGCCTGCATTCTTGGCCGCTGCCCCTGACCTCAACATGGGGTAGCTCCTCTCAGCCGTGCTTAACTTACCTTACCTTACCTTCCTGAAATCTGTATGCAGATCAAGAAGCAACAGAACTGGACATGGAACAACAAACTGGTTCCAAATAGGAAAAGGAGTACGTCAAGGCTGTATATTGTCACTCTGCTTATTTAACTTATATGAAAAGTACATCATGAGAAACGCTGGGCTGGAAGAAGCACAACCTGGCATCAAGATTGTCAGAAGAAATATCAATAACCTCAGATATGCAGATGACACCATCTTTATGGCAGAAAGCAAAGAAGAACTACTGAGGCTCTTGATGAAAGTGAAAGAAGAAAATGAAAAAGTTGGCTTAAAACTCAACATTCAGAAAACTAAGATCACGGCATCTGGTCCCATCACTTCATGGTGAATAAAAACAGTGGAAACCGTGACAGACTTTAATTTTGGGGGCTCCAAAGTCACTGCAGATGGTGATTGCAGCCATGAAATTAAAAGATGCTTGCTCCTTGGAAGAAAAGGTATCACCTACCTAGACAGGCTATTAAAAAGCAGAGACATTTCTTTGACAACAAAGGTCTGTCTAGTTAAGGCTAGTAGTCATGTATGGATGTGAGAGTTGGACTATAAAGAAAGCTGAACACTGAAGAATTGACACTTTTGAACTGTGGTGTTGGAGACAACTCTTGAGTGTCCCTTGGACTGCAAGGAGATCCAACCAGTCCAACCTTAAGGAAATCAGTGCTGAATATTCATTGAAAAGACTAATGCTGAAGCTCAGTCTCCAATACTTTGGCCACCTGATGGAAAGAGTTAACTCATTTGAAAACACCCTGATGTTGGGAAAGTTTGAAACCCAGAAGAGAAAGGAACGACAGAGGATTAGATGGTTGAATGGCATTACTGACTGAATGGACTTGAGTTAGAGTAAACTCCAGGAGTCAATGATGGACAGGCAAGCCTGGTGTGCTGCATTCTATGGGATTCCAAAGAGTCAGACACACTGAGTGAACTGAATTGAAATGAAAGTTACTTATTATTGTGACTTTTGGTGAAGAAGTTCTATTACCTTTCAGGTTTGACTCTAAGTGTTATGAATGCACACTATGGGGCACTATGCAGCTTTTAACATGAGTGAAGACTATCTCTATACATGGCTATGGCATAAAGTCCAGAAAATATGGTTATATGAAGAGAGGTTATAAGGGAAGGGTTATAAGTGGTAATAAGGGAGAGAGGAAAAGCAAGATGGTGAAAGTGAATGCAGTGTGTTAATATTTATCTAAGTAAAAACATATACTCTTGCTTTCCTGAAAAAAAAAACCAGTTAGAAAATAAATTATTATGTTATAAATATTTTCATTTTGATGAAGGAGAAAAGTGATACAACTTTAGACTTCCTTGAATGTGTTTGTTTTCTAGATTTGACTACAGAAGCAAATATTTTTCATAAGTATACAATAAAACAAAAAATTTTAACTTTGAAAATTAAAAGTAAAATAAAAAAAGGCTTAAAATTTGTACCTATTTAGTAGCATTTTCACACAAAGATCAAATCATTCCAAGTGATCTTAAAACATAGTAATGTGGTTCTCTCTCCAGTATGATATTTACATACATATATATATATCCACAGAACAAAAAAATGTACAAAATATTTTTGATAATTTGGTGATTACATTTTTGCAGGTATTATTGATATTGGTGTTCTAATAGTATTGTATTCACATTGTAAAATGAATCAAATGAATCATGCTTGTGTCTTTGAAAAAATCAAGATTTGGGGCTTGTCATGTACACTCATGGCTGATTCATGTCGATGTGTAGCAAAATGAATACAGTATTGTAAAGCAAAACAAACTAAAAAAAAAAAAAATTAATTAAAAAAAAAAAACTAATCACATGTGAGCATGTGCTAAGTTACTTTAGTCATGCCCAATTCTCTGTCACCAGACTGGCAGAACTGTAATCTGTCAGTCTCCTCTGTCCATGGGATTCTTCAGGCAAGACTACTGAAATGCGTTTCATACCCTCCTCCAGAGGATTTTCCTGACCCAGGGATCAAACCTGCATCTCTTAAGTCTCCTGCATTGGCAGACGGGTTCTTTACCACTAGTGCTATCCTGAGAAGACCTAATCACACATCACATTAATAACATTATGTTGTACCTGGTTTAATCTGAATTTGAGTTGGAAGTATCAGTACAAACTCGTGATACATTTTTGTCTCACACAAAAAAACCTAGAAACAATGACTAGACAACTATTTATGAGTACAACTAGCAGCCATATTTTGGTTTGCAACTATTTTTCTTAAAAAAGAGCTAAGCCACTTAAGAGACTTATTCCAAGTGTTGGGCAGAAGCAAGAAAAAGGAACGAAGCTATCAAGTACTACTAATATCATATCAAAAAGATACAAGAGTTGATTTGAATAAGCTGATTGAAATAAACTGATTGAATATATTCCATAATAATGTTAAAGAAAAATAAAATCTCATTGGTAGGTATTGAAGGATGCTAAGGAAACAATTAATTATAGTAAAAATTGAGGCCTTTTCTATGCAAGCAATACCTTAGTTAGGCAAAATAGTTGATTTGGGGAGTATTTTTCATCCTAGGAATATTCCAGCTCCCAAAGAAGGAATAATAGAAGAAACATAGTATGTTGCAGAAAGGGAAGAGGAGCTTAATAGACTCTTTGATGATGGTGAAGCAAGAGGATGAAAAAGCTGGTTTAAAACTCAATATTCAGAAAACTAACATCATGGCATCTGGTCCCATCACTTATAGCAAATAGATGGAGAAAAAGTGGAAACGGGCAAATTTTCTTCGGCTCCAAAATCACTGCAGATAGTGATTGCAGCCATGAAATTAAAACATGTTTGCTCCTTGGAAGGAAAGCTGTGACAATATAGACAGCATATTAAAAAGCAGAGATACTTTGCCAACGAAGGTCTATGGAGGCAAAGCTATGGTTTTCACAGTGATCATGTACAGATATGAGAGTTGCATCATAAAGAAGGCTGTGTTTTGAATAATCGATGCTTCAAATTGCAGTGCTAGAGAAGACCCTTGAGAGACCCTTGAACTACTAGGAGATCAAACCTGTCAATACCAAAGGAAATCAACCCTGAATATTCATTAGAAGGACTGATGCTGAAGCTGAAGCTCCAATACTTTTGCTACCTTATGTGAAGAGATGACTTATTGAAAAAGACCTTGATCCTGGAAAAGACTGAGGGCAGGAGAAGGGGGCAACAGAGGATGAGATGATTGGAGGGCTTTACCAACACAATGGACAAGAGTTTGCGCACACTCTGGGAGATAGTGAAAGACAGGGAAGCTGGCGTGCTGCAGTCCATGAGGTCTCAAAGAGTTGGACACGACCTAGCTGATGAACAACAACAGCAATCATGTTGTAATCCCTCATGAGTTTAGTGATCCAAGGTACACTGATAAAGGGCTGACATCACAAATAAGAGACAAACAGACATTTGGACCTTCTGATGAACAGCTCTGAAGAGGTCTCACCAAACAAACAGACAAAACTGTAAAGCCATGATTCTTAATCCAGTTGAATTCTCTAGGTACAATTACTGATTAACAGGACATATAAGGAACAAATGAACTTGTGATCTTGTTTAATGACAACACAGCTTATAATCTTCAAAATCATAGTGATCTATTTCCTTAAAAGAAAAAACACAAAAGGCACAATGGAAAAATATGTAATAGATGTTGAGATTTATTTAGAAACTGATGCAAACTGATTTAAAAACAAGTTTGGAAATACAAATCTTGATTAGACGTTTTAGTTAAACAAATTGCTATTATATTTTATAGCATAATAATGACATTGTGGTTATAATGTAAGGAAAAGATTTCTCACCGAGATATACATTAAAATATTTACAGATAAAATGATGAAAAAAGTAGGATTAGCATCAAAATAATCCTGGGGTAACAGTGAGCAAGTAAATAGATGAAAATAATTGAACATGAACTGATCATAGCTGAAGCTGGTTAATAGATCTTCAAGTTCATTATACAATTCTCTTCACAGTTATTGCATTTGAACATTACATACAGTATGAATTTAAAATGGCATTATGGTTAAATAACTCTAGGGGAAAAGAGAAACCTTTATTACATAATAAGAAATCTATAGACAAGTTAAACATTTGAATAAAGCATATGGAAAAGAACAGAAACATCAAACATGTGTTTCCAAGCAAGGCAGGAGGAAGTAGCTATTAATAAAATTATGTCAATAAAATTTTTAAAATTATACCTAGAATTAATTTTTTTGAAAAAATCAATAATGTGTTTTAAAATTCTGCAACCAGCCAAACAATAAGCAAAAAATTAGCTTAGAGAATTAAGAATAAAAAGGAACATATAAGCAAAGGGCTTTAGAATTTTTTTCTGAAAATTATACAACACTAAATTAACACAGATGAAAAACAAACGTGTATTTCTGAATTTAACTTTAAAATGTTAGAAATTTGAATAGTGTTCATGAAAAGTATATAAAATCAGTAAGAAAATAAAAAAACTCTCCAAATAGAAAGCTAATAAAGGGCTATACTTTATCTTGTTTTGAAATGTATCATGCTACTGCTACTACTAAGTCACTTCAGTCGTGTCCCACTCTGTGCGATCCCATAGATGGCAGCCCACCAGGCTCCCCAGTCCCTGGGATTCTCCAGGCAAGAGTACTGGAGTGGGTTGCCATTTCCTTCTCCAATGCACGAAAGTGAAAAGTGAAAGTGAAGTCACTCAGTCGTGTAGGACCCTCAGTGACCCCAAGGACTGCAGCCCTCCAGCGTCCTCCATCTATGGGATTTTCCAGGCAAGAGTACTGGAGTGGGTTGCTATCATAAGAGAGGATTAAATAAAAATGTATTATATAAAAAAAGAAAGAGATCAATAGGAATTGAACACAAAATTCAGATAGACACATGTTTTAAGTTTGTTTTTTTTTTTCAACTAATGTTTATTTGAGTACATAGTTGCTTTACAATGTTGTGTTAGTTTCAGCTGTACAGCAAAATGAATCAGCTATTTGTTGTTTTTTTTTTAGTCACTCGTCATCTCTGACTATTTACAACTTCATGGACTGCAGCATGTCAGCCTTCCCTATCCTTTACTATCTTCCAGAGTTTGCTCAAACTCATGTCCATTGAGTTGGTGATGCCATCTAACCATCTCATCCTCTGTCACCCTCTTCACCTCCTGCCCTCAATATTTCCCAGCATCAATGTCTTTCCCAGTGAGTCAGCTGTTCGCATCAGGTGGCCAAAGTATTGCAGCCTCAGCTTTAGCATCAGTCCTTCCAATGAATATTCTGGGTTGGTTTTCTTTAAGATTGATTGGTTTGATTTCCTTGCAGTTCAAGGGACTCTCAATGGTCTTCTCCAGCACCACAACCTGAAAGAATCAATTCTTCGGTGCTCAGTCTTCTTTATGGATCAACTCTTACATCCATACATGACTACTGGAGGAAATACAACAGCTTTGACTACACAGGACTTTATCAGCAAAGAATCAGCTATACCTGTACATGTATCCTTTCTTATTTAGCCTCCCTGTTTAAGTTACCACACAGCACTGAGTAGAGTTCCCTGTGCTATACACACTGGGTACCTATTTTATACATAATAGTACATATAGTCATTCCCAATATCACAATCCAGCCCACCATCTCTTTCACACTTGATCTCCATACTTTTGTTCTCCACATCATGCCTCCACATAGGCACGATGTTCATCTGCACCATTTTTTTTAAGATTGTACATATAAGTGATATTATACATTTTTTTCTCTCTCTTTCTGACTTCCTTCACTGTAAGACAGGCTCTGGGTCCATCCACATCTCTGAAAATGGCACAATATAGCACTTTTTATGGTTAAGTAACATTATATTATATTGATATCTATATAGCATATTGATATTCAATCCACTGTTGATGGACATTGGGCTTGCTTCCATCCTGGCTATTGTAAATACTGTTGCAAGGACCATGGGATGCATGTATCTCTTTGAATTGTAGTTTTCTCAGGATATGTGCCCAGGAGTTGAATTTCTGGGTCATATGATAGTTTTATTTTAGTTTCCTGAGGACCCTGCATACACTTCTCCATTGTGGTTATATCAGTCTACATTCCTAACGACAGTGTAAGATAGGTCCTTTTATACTGTCTCTAGAATTTATCATTTGTAACTTTTTTTATGATGACCATTCAGAATGGTATGAGGTGATACCTCACTACAGTTTTGATTTGCCATTATCTATTAATTAGTAATGGTGGAGCGTTCTAACAAAATTCAGTCCACAGGAAAAGGGAATGGCAAACCACTTCAGTATTCTTGCCTGGAGAACACCATAAATAGCATGAAAGACAAAAAGATATGACTCTGAAAGATGAACTCCCCAGGTCTTTAGGTGCCCAATATACTACTGGAGAAGACTGGAGAAATAACTCCTAAAAGAATGAAGAGACAGAGGCAAAGCAAAAGCAATGCCCTGTTGTGGATGTGACCCGTGATGAAGGTAAAATCTGATGCTCTTAAGATCAATACTGAATAGGAACCTAGAGTATTAGGTTCATGAATCAAGGTAAATTCAGTTCATTCAGTTGCTCAGTGATTTCTGACTCTTAGTAGGACTGTAGCGCGCCAGGCTTCCCCGTCCTTCACCAACTCCTAGACCTTGCTCAAACTCATGTCCATCTATTCTGTGATATCATCCAATTATCTCACCCTCTGTCATCCCCTTCTCCTCCTGCCTTCAATTATACCCAGTATCAGGATCTTTCCCAAAGAGCCAATTCTTTGAATCAGGTGGCCAAAGTATTGGAACTTCAGTTTCAACATCAGTACTTTCAATTAATATTCATGACTGATTTTGCCTAGGATTGACTGGTTGGATCTCCTTGCAGCCCAAGGGACTCTCAAGAGTCTTCTCCAACACCACAGTTCAAAACCACAGATTCTTTGGTGCTCAGCTTTTTTTATAGTCCAACTCTCACATCCATATATGACCACTGAAAACCAAAGGTTTGACTGGACAGAACTTTGTAGACAAAATAATGTCTATGCTTTTTAATATGCTGTCTAGATTGGTCATAGTTTTCATCCAAGGAGCAAGCGTCTTTTCTTTTCATGCCTACAGTCACCATCTGGAGTGATTGTGGAGCCCAGAAAAATAAAATCTCTCACTGTTTCCATTGTTTCCCCATCTACTTGCTATGAAGTGATGGGACAGAATGCCATGATCTTAGTTTTCTGAATGTTGAGTTTTAAGCCAACTTTTTCACTCTCCTCTTTCACTTTCATCAAGAGGCTCTTTAGTTCTTCTTTGTTTTCTACCATAAAGGTGGTGTCATCTGCATATCTGAGGCTATTGATATTTCTCCCAGCAATCTTGATTCCAGCTTGTGCTTCATCCAGCCAGGCATTTTGCATGATGTGCTCTGCAAATAAGTTAAATAAGCAGGGTAACAATATACAGCCAGGATGTACTCCTTTCCCAATTTGGAACCAGTCTGTTTCTCCATGTCTGGGTCTAAGCAAATTAGAAGTGGTCAAACAGGATTGGCAAGAGTGAACATTGACATTTTAGGAATCGTGAACTAAAATGCACTAGAATGGGAAAATTTAATTCAGATGACCATTATATCTACTACAGCAGTCAAGAATCTAAGGGATTCTTCCCTTCTAAGGGAATAAATGGAGTAGCCTTCATAGTCATAAAAAGAGTCTGAAATGCAGTACTTGGGTGCAATCTCAAAAATGGCAGAATGATCTCTATTCGTTTCCAAGGCAAACCGTTTAGTATCACAATAATCCAAGTCTATTCCACAACCACTAATGCCAAAGAAGTTGAATGGGTCTGTGAAGACCTACAAGATTCCCTAAAGCTAACACACACACAAGCACACACACAAACTATGTCCTTTTCATCATAAGGGACTGGGATGCAAAAGTAGGAAGTCAAGAGAGATCTGGAGTAACAGGCAAGTTTGGCCTTGGAGTACAAAATGAAGCAAGGCAAAGGCTAACACAGTTTTGCCAAGAGATCGAACTGGTGATAGCAAACACCCTCTTCCAACAACAGAAGAGAAGACTCGACACATGGACATCACCAGATGTCAATACTGAAATCAGATTATATTTTTTGCAGGCAAAGATGGAGAAGCTCTATACAGTCAGCAAAAACAAGACCGAGAGCTGACTGTGGCTCATGAACTCCTTACTGCCAAATTCAGACTTAAATTGAAGAAAGTAGGGAAAACCACTAGACCATTCAGGCATGACATAAATCAAATCCCTTATGACAATGCAATGGAAGTGACAATTAGTTTCATGGGAATGGATCTGATAGAGTGCCTGAAGAACTAAGGATGGAGGTTCATGACATTGTACAGGAGGCAGTTTTCAAGACCACTCAAAGAAGAAGAAAGGCAAAAAGGTTGTCCAAGGAGGCCTGACAAACAGCTATGAAAAGAAAAGAAGCAAAAGGCAAAGGAGAAAAGGAAAGATATACCCATTTGAATGCAGAGTTCCAACGAATATCAAGGAGAGATAAGAAAGCCTTCCTCAGTGACCAGTGCAAAGAAATAGAGGAAAACAACAGAATGGGAAAGATAAGAGATCTCTTCAAGAAAATTAAAGATATCAAGAGAACATTTCATGCAAAGTTGGGCTCGATAAAGAACAGAAATGGTATGGACCTAACAGAAGCAGAAGATATTAAGAAGCAGTGGCAAAAATACACAGAAGAACTATACCAAAAAGTTCTTAATGATCCAAATAAACACAATTGTATGATCACTCACATAGAGCCAGACATCCTGGAATGTAAAATCAAGTGGGCCTTAGAAAGTATCACTATGAACAAAGCTAGTGGAAGTGATGTAACTCCAGTCCAGCTATATCAAATCCTGAAAAATGATGCTGTGAAAGCACTACACTCAATATGCCAGCAAATTTGGAAAACTCAGCAGTGGCCACAGGACTTGAAAAAGTAAGTTTTCATTCCAATCCCAAAGAAAGGCAATGCCAAAGAATGCTCAAACTATCGCACAATTGCAATCATCTCACACGCTACTAAAATAATGCTCAAAATTCTCCAATCCAGGCTTCAACAGTACCTGAAACATGAAATTCTAGAATTCAACCTGTATTTATAAAAGGCAGAAGAACTTGAGGTAAATCTGCCAATGTTCTGATGGATCGTAGAAAAACAATAGAGTTCCAGAAAAACATCTGCTTTTTCTTTAGTGACTGTGCCAAAATCTTAGACTGGGTGGATCAAAAAAAAAAAAACTGGAAAATTCTTCAGGTGATGGGCATACCAAACCACTGTACCTGCCTCCTGAGAAATCTGTATGCAGGTCAAGAAGCAACAGTTAGAACCGGGCATGGAACACTGGACTGGTTCCAAATCGGGAAAGGAGAAATTCAAAGATGCACACTGTCACTCTGCTTAGTTAACTTATACATAGAGTCAGTCAGTCAGTTTAGTCACTCAGTCATGTCTGACTCTTTGCGATCCCATAAATTGCAGTATGCCAGGCCTCCCTGTCTATCACCAACTTCAGGAGTTCTCTCAAACTCATGCCCATCGAGTCGATGATGCCATTGAGCCATCTCATCCTCTGTTGTCCCCTTCTCTTCCTGCCCCCCACCCCTCCCAGCATCAGCGTCTTTTCTAGTGAGTCAACTCTTCACACGAGGTGGCCAAGGTATTGGAGTTTCAGCTTTAGCATCAGTCCTTCCAATGAACAGCCAGGACTGATCTCCCTTAGGATGGACTGGTTGGATCTCCTTGCAGTCCAAGGGACTCTCAAGAGTCTTCTCCAACACCACAGTTTCTTCATAGTCCAACTCTCACATCCATACATGACCACAGGAAAAACTATATCCTTGACTAGATGGGCCTTTGTTGGCAAAGTAATGTCTCTGCTTCTGAATATGCTCTCTAGGTTGGTCATAACTTTCCTTCCAAAGAGTAAGCATCTTTTAATTTCATGGCTACAGTCACCATCTGCAGTGATTTTGGAGCCCCAAAAAAACAAAGTCTGACACTGTTTCCCCATCTATTTCCCATGAAGTGATGGGACCAGATGCCATGATCTTAGTGTTCTGAATGTTGAGCTTTAAGCCAACTTTTTCCTCTCATCTTTCACTTTCTCAAGAGGCCTCTTAATTCCTCTTCACTTTCTGCCATATGGGGGGGGGTGGTGGTGACATTTGCATATCTGAGGTTACTGATATCTCTCCTGGAAATCTTGATTCCAGCTTGTGCTTCTTCCAGCCCAGCGTTTCTCATGATGTACTCTGCATATAAGTTAAATAAACAGGGTGACAATATACAGCCTTGATGTATTCCTTTTCCTATTTGGAACCAGTCTGTTGTTCCATGTCCAGTTCTAACTGTTGCTTCCTGACCTGCATATAGGTTTCTCAAGAGGTGGGTAAGGTGAGTACATCATGTGAAATGCTGGTCTGAATGAAGCACAAGCTGGAATCAAGATTGCTGTAAGAATAACCTCAGATATACAGATGACACCACTCTTATGGCAGAAAATGAAGAAGAACTAAACAGCCTCTTTATTTAGAATCCAAAGTCATTGCAGATTGTGACTGAAGCCATGAAATGAAAAGACGCTTTTCCTTGGAAGCAAAGCTATGCCCAATCTAGACAGAATATTGACAAGGAGAGACATCACCTTGCCTACAAATGTCTATCTGTTCAAAGCTATGAGTTTTCCAGCAGTCATGTATGGATGTGAGTATATATATCTATATAAAGATAGCCAAGTGCTAAAGAATTGAGTTTTGAACTGTGGTGTTGGAGAAGACTCTTAAGAGTCCCTTGAACTGCAATGAGATCAAACTAGTCAATCCTAAAGGAAATCAGTCCTGAATATTCATTGAAAGTGCTGATGCTGAAGCTGAAGTTCCAATATTTTGGCCACCTGATGCTAAAATCTGACTCATTTGAAAGGACCCTGATGCTGTGGATGATTGAAAAGGCAGGAGAGGGGAGGAAAGAGGATAAGATGGTTAGATGGCATCACCGACTCGATGGATATGAGTTTGAGCAAGCTCTGGGAGTTGATGATAGATAGGGGACCCTGGTTTGCTGCATTCCGTGTGGTCACAAAGAGTGGGACACGATTATGGGATTGAATGGAAGTGACTAATTAATGTATTGTGCATCTTTTCATCTGGTTTTTAGCCATTTGTATGGTTTCTTTGGCAGAAGGTCTATTTAGATTTTCTACTCATTTTTGATTGAGTTTCTTTCTTTTTGTTGTTGTTTTTTTTTTTTTTTTAATTGAAGTACAAGAGCTGTTTGTATATTTTGGAGATTAATCCCTTGTTGATCACCTTTTATGTAAATATTTCTCCCATTCTGAAGGTTGTCTTTTCATCTTGTTTATGGATTTCTTTACTGTGCAAAAGCTCTTAAATTTAATTAAGTCCAATTTGCTTATTTTTTCCTGTTTTTATTACTCTAGGAAGTGGGTTCAAAAAAAGCTTGCTGTGATTTATGTCAAAGAGTTTTCTGCCTATGTTTTCCTCCAAGAGTTTTATAGTGTCTGGCCTTACAGCTAGATTGTTAATCCATTTTGAGTTTATTCTGTGTGTGTATTAGGATGTGTTCTAATTTCCATGGAGCTCTCCAGTTTACCAGCACCATTTACTGGATAGACTGTCTTTTCTCCATATTATATTTTTGCCTCCTTTTTTGTGTATCAGGCAACTTTGGGGTCTGAGTTATCTCTGGGCTTTCTACCCTGTTTCACAGATCCATTTCTGTTTTTGTGCAAGTCCCATACTATCTTGATTACTGTAGCTTTATAACAGAGTCTAAAAACAAGAAGCCTTATTCCTGCAATTCTGTTTTTCTTCTCAAGATTCCTTTGGCTATTTAGGTTCTTTTGTGTCTCCAAATGAATTTTAAGATTTCTTTGTTCTAATTCAGTGAAAAAATGCCATTGGTAGTTTGACAGGAATTGCATTAAATTTGTACATTGCTTTGGATACTATAGTCATTTTCACAATATTGAGTCTTCCAATCCAAGAACACGATATATCTCTCCATGTGTTTGTGTCATCTATAATTTCTTTCATTACTATCTTATAATTTTCTGAGTTCATGTTTTTTGCCTTCTTAGGTAAATTTATTCCTAGGTTTTTTATTCTTTTTGTTGCTGTGATAAATGGGTTGTTTTCTTAATTTTTCTTTCTTATCTTTCATTGTTAGTGTGTGGAAATGCATAAGATAGTGAATTAACTTTGAATCCTGCAAGTTTACCAAATTCATTGATTAGTTCTAATACTTTTCTGGTGATAAGTTTTGAATTTTCAATGTGTAGTATCATGTCATCTACAAACAGTAACAATTTTACATCTTATCTGATTTGGAATACTTTTTGTTTGTTGTTGTTTTCTACTCTGATTTTCATGTTAAGACTTCAAAAACTTAATTGAATAATAGTGGCAAGAATGCACATTTTTGTCTTATTCTTGATTCTACAGGAAATGCTTAAATTTTTTTTTTCACCATTGAGAATGATGTTTGCTGTGCACTTGCTGTATATGATCTTTATTGTGTTGAGACAGGTTTCCTCTATGCCCATTCTCTGGAGAGTTTTTATCATAAATGAGTACTGAATTTTGTCAAATGCTATTTTTGCATCTATTGAGGTGATCATATTGTTTTGTTCTTTAGTATGTTAATATGGTATATCACATTGATTGATTTGCATATACTATAGAATTGTTTCATCATTGGGGTAAACTCCATTTGATTCTTTTGATGGGTTGTTGAATTCAGTGGAAGTAACAAATAGATTCAAAGGATTAGGTCCGATAGACAGAGTCCTAGATAGCTATGAACGGAGACTCGCAACATGGTACAGGAAGTAACATGAAATGAAAGTTTCTAAGTCATGTTTGACTCTCTGTGACCTCACAAACTGTATAGTCCATGGAATTCTCCAGGTCAGAATACTGGAGTGGGTAGCCCTTCCCCTCTTCAGGGGATCTTCCCAACCCAGGAATCAAACCCAGGTTGTTTCACACATTACAGGCAGACTCCTTACCAGCTGAGCCACAAGGGAAGCACAAGAATACTGGGTGGGTAGCCTATTCATTCCCCAGCAGATCTTCCTGACACAGAAATTGAACTATGTTCTCCTGCATTGCAGGCAGATTCTCTACCAACTGAGCTATCAGGGAAGCACTTGGTATAGGAGGCAGGGGGTACAAAACCATCTCCAAGAAAAAGAAATACAAAAAGGCAAAATGGTTTTCTGAGGAGGCCTTACAAATAACTGAGAAAAAAAGAGAAGCAAAAGTCAAAGGGGAAAAGGAAAGGTATACCCATCTAAGTGCAGAGTTCCAAGAATATCAAGATGGGAATACCAGACTATCTTACCTGCCTCCTGAGAAGCCTATATGTACATCAAGAAGCAACACGTAGAACTGGACATGGAATAACAGACTGGTTCCAAATTGGGAAATGAGTACATTAAGGCTGTATATTGTCATCCTGTTTATTTAACTTATATGCAGAGTACATCATGTGAAATACCAGGCTGGATGAAGACTGTCAGGAGAAATATCAATAACTTCAGATATGCAGAAGACACTACCCTTATGGCAGAAAGTGAAGAGGAACTTAAAGAGCATCTTGATGAAAGTGAAAGAGGAGAGTGAAAAAGTTGGCTTAAAACTCAACATTCAAAAATCCTGATGCAAAGAACTGACTCCTTGAAAAAGACCCTGATGCTGGGAAAAATTGGAGGCAGGATAAGAAGGAAGATGACAAAGGATGAGATGGTTGAATGGCATCACTGACTCGATAGACATGAGTTTGAGCAAGCTCGGGAGTTGGTGATGGACAAGGAAACCTGGTGTGCTGCAGTCCATGGGGTCTCAAAGATTTGGACATGACTGAGTGACTGTACTAAGACTGAGATGGCATCCAGTCTCATCATTTCATCGCAAATAGATGAGGAAACAATGGAAACAGTAGTAGATTTTATCTTCTTGGGCTCCAAAATCACTGCCTATGGTGACTGCAGTCATGAAATTAAGAGACACTTGCTCCTTGGAAGAAAAGCTATGACCAACCTAGACAGCATAATAAAAAGCAGAGACATTACTTTGCCGAAAAAGTCTGTCTAGTGAAAGCTGTGATTTTTCCAGTAGTCATGTGAGAGCTGGAACATAAAGAAAGCTGAGTAGTGAAGAATTGATGCTTTGAAATATGGTATTGGAGAGACTCTTGAGAGTCCCTTGGACTACAAGGAGATAAAACTAGTCAATCCTAAGGGAAATCAATCCTAAATATTTGTTGGAAGGGCTAATGTTGAAGCTGAAGTTCCAATACTTTGATCACCTGATGCAAAGGGGTCACTCATTAGAAAAAAATGAAGGCAGGAGGAGGAGATAACAAAGGAGGGCACCATCGACTTGATGGACATGAGTTGACTTGATGGACATGAGTCGACTTGATGGACATGAGTCGACTTGATGGACATGAGTCTGAGCAAACTCCAGGAGTGGATGATGGATAGGGAGGTCTAGCATGCTGCAGTCCATGGGGTCACATGAATTAGTGACTCAACTGACTGAACTGGATGCCATGGGGGGGAGGGGGACACATTTTTTTCTCATTTTTTGTCTTTGATTTTTCTTTCCCTGTTCAGTTTGAACAGTTCTTTCAATGAAAGAACTAATGTAATCCATTATGCTTACTGAAATAATTGAATTTATGTCTACCATTCTTATTTTTCAAACGTTTTATTTGTCCTAGTTTTTGTGTTTATTTTAATTTCTCCTATTTACCCTGTTTTGGATTTTTTTCCCATTGGTATTTTTTTATTTCTATATTCTTCCTGATGAGGGTTAAAAAGGAGAGTGAAAAAGCTGGCTTAAAATTCATTCAGCTCTGTGAAAAACACCATTGGTAGCTTGATAGGGATTGCTTTGAATCTATAGATTGCTTTGGGTAGTATACTCATTTTCAGTATATTGATTCTTCCAATCCATGAACATGGTATATTTCTCCATCTATTAGTGTCCTCTTTGATTTCTTTCACCAATGTTTTCTAGTTTTCTATATGCAGGTCTTTAGTTTCTTTAGGGAGATATATTCCTAAGTATTTTGTTCTTTTCATTTCAATGGTGAATGGAATTGTTTCCTTAATTTCTTTTTCTATTTTTTCATTATTAGTGTATAGGGATGCAAGGGATTTCTGTGTGTTGATTTTATATCCTGCAATTTACTATATTCATTGATTAGCTCTAGTAATTTTCTGGTGGAGTCTTTCGGGTTTTCTATGTAGAGGATCATGTCATCTGCAAACAGTGAGAGCTTTACTTCTTCTTTTCCAATCTAGATTCCTTTTATTTCTTTTTCTGCTCCATTGCTGGGCATACACATTGAAGAAACCAGAATTGAAAGGGACACGTGTACCCCAATGTTCATCGCAGCACTGTTTATAATAGCCAGGACACGGAAGCAACCTAGATGTCCATCAGCAGATGAATGGATAAGAAAGCTGTGGTACATATGCACAATGGAGTATCATTCAGCCATTAAAAAGAATACATTTGAATCAGTTTTAATGAGGTGGATGAAACTGGAGCCGATTATACAGAGTGAAGTAAGCCAGAAAGAAAAACACCAATACAGTATACTAACGCATATATATGGAATTTAGAAAGATGGTAATGATAACCCTGTATGCGAGACAGCAAAAGAGACAGATGTATAGAACAGTCTTTTGGACTCTGTGGTAGAGGCAGAGGGTGGGATGATTTGGGAGAATGGCATTGAAACATGTATAATATCATATATGAAATGAATTGCCAGTCCAGGTTTGATGCATGATACTGAATGTTTGAGGCTGGTGCACTGAGACGACCCAGAGGGATGGTATGGGGATGGAGGAGGGAGAGGGGTTCAGGATGGGGAACACGTGTATACCTGTGATGGATTCATGTTGATGTACGGCAAAACCAATATAATATTGTAACGTAATTAATCTCCAATTAAAATAAATAAATTTATAAAAAAATAATAAATAAAAAGTCTACCAGTCAAAAAAAATTCAATATTCAAAATCTAACATCATGGCATCTGGTCCTATCACTTCATGGCAAATAAAAGGAGGAAAACTGGAAACAGTAGCAAATTTTGTTTTCTTGGGCTCCAAAATTACTGCAGATGGTGACTGCAGCCATGTAATTAAAAGACACTTGCTCCTTGAATGCAAAGCTATGACAAAACAAGACTGTGAATAAAAGGCAGAGACATCATTTTGCCAACAAAAGGCTACATAGTCAAAGCCCTGGTTTCTCCAATAGTCACACATGGATGTGAGAGTTAGACCATAAATAAGACTGAGCATGAAGAATTGAAGTTTCAAATTGTGCTGGAGAAGACTCTTTTGAGTCCCTTAGACTGCAAGGAGATCAAATAACAATCCTATTGGGAATCAACCCAAATATTCATTGGAAGGACTGATGCTGAAGCTGAAGCTCCAATATTTTTGCCACCTGATGCAAAGAGCTGACTTATTGGAAAAGTCCCTGATGCTAGGAAAGATGGAAGGCAGGAGGAGAAGGAGGCAGTAGAGATGAGATTGTTGGATAATGTCACTGATTCAATGGACACAAGTTTGAGAAAACTCTGAGAGATAATGAAAGACAGGGAAGTCTGGTGTGTTTCAGTCTATGAGATCAAAAAGAGTTGGACAGAACTTAGCGACTGAACAAGAACAACAAAGAAATTTGAAAGTTTAAGAGTTTATTTTTTATCCCTTTCAGCATTTATTATAAAATTTAGCATTCATTCTTTTAAAAAGTTTAATGTTACTAATTTATCATAATCTCAGATATTACAAGGAAATTAGAAGTTTGACTCTCATTATTCCCTTCTATCATGCATGTTAGTCTTATCCATATTTAATTTTATATTTAAGTCATTAAATTAAACATAATACCATGCTTTTATGGAAATTTTCAACTTACAATTTACCCCCATATTTACCAATCTCTGATTATTATTCTTTTATTCACTTCAGGCTATCTCCTTGGGATTACATTTGCTTTCTTAGAGTCATTCTTAAAGCTTCCTCTTAATAAGGAAGGCATTAAGTGTTCTCTTCATTTGAAGTGGTTTTATTATGATTGAAAGGCAATTTCACTATTTGATCAACAACTGAATTACCTCTGTCCTTAGGGGAGATTTGTACATGATCTTCTGTTTTTAATAGTTGTTGATACAAATATCAGTCAATACATTATTTTGCAGCAAATTTCTATTTGTCTCTGGCACATCTTTAGATCTTTTCTCTGTCTTTGATATTTTGCAGTTCACCATGATATGCCTATGTAAGGATTTGTTTAACTGTGATGTTTAACAGATTCTGAGTGTGAATCTGTTGTCTTTCAACAATTTAGGAAACCCCTCCATCATTATATCTTTAAAATTGTGGGGGAAGGGTCAAGTCAAAATGGCAGAATAAAAGGACATGGAGTTTACCTTTTTTCAGAAGTACATCAAGAATATATCCACAGGGTGGGAGTGAGACTTAAGAGGTGGGGGATATATGCATACATATAGATGACTCACTGTGTTGTACAGCAGAAACCAGCACAACATTGTAAAGCAATTATACTCCAATTAAAAAAGGAATAGAATACACTCAAACTCCACACTGGCCAGAGATGCTCAGGGGACTCAGACAAAACTTTGTAGGCACCAGGATCCAAAGACTGACCCCAGGATCCAGACCCCACAGAGACTGAGCCAGACCTGCCTATGAGTGTTTGAGTGTCTCCTGTGGGGGCACAGGTCAGCAATGGCCTGCCGTGGGGACATGGGCTCTTGCTGCAGCAGACCTGGGACATGATGCATATGACATAAGCCCTCTTGGAAGGAGGTTTCCTTTAGCCCCACCACAGAGCCATCAAGCAGATGACCCACAAACTGTAGAACAGTTATACCAAATAAATTCTCGCACTGTTAAGAAAGTTCTAGGACCCAAGCAGATTTCCTAACCTGAGGATGCAGGAAAGGGACTGAGAATCCCCAAGGAATTTGCCTTTGGAGGCCATTGGGAATTGATTACAAAACTTCCACAAAACTGGGGAAACAGACTCTTGGAGGGCACAAAGAAAACTTTGTGCACACCAGGACCCAGGAGAAAGGAGCAGTGTTCTCAACAAGAGATTGAGCCAGATTTGCTTGTGAAAGTCCAGGAGTCTCTGGTGGATGCATGTGTCAACAGTGGCCTGCTGCGGTGTCAGGGACACAGAATACCAGTGCTGGCAAAAATCCTTCGAAGGAAGTTGCCATTACCACCATTATCCTTACCATAGTTTGCCCTCAGGCCAAACAAGAGAGAAGGAACAGAGACCTGCTCATCAACAGAAATTGGATTAAAGATTTATGAGCACGCCAACCCTCTTCAGAACAAGATCCAGGTTCCCCCATAGTCAGACTCTTTCATCAGGAAGTTTCCACAAGCCTCTTATCCTTATCCATCAGAGAGCAAATAGAATGAAATACACAATCACAGAAAACCAACCGAGCTGATCACATGGATCACAGCTTTTTCTAACTCAAAGAAACTATAAGCCATGCCATGTAGGGCCTCCCAAGACAGACGGGTCATGGTGGAGAATTTTGACAAAACAAAATGTGGTCCACTAGAGAAGAGAATGGCAAACAACATCAGTATTCTTGCCTTGAGAAAGCCATGAACAGTACGAAAAGGCAAAAAGATATGACACTGAAAGATGAACTCCCTACATCAGTAGGTGCCCAATACACTACTGGAGAAGAGTGGAAAAATAACTTCAGAAAGAACTAAGAGATGGAGCCAAAGTGAAAACAACAGCCAGTTGTGGATGTGATGGGACGGAAGTAATGTCTAATACTGTAAAGAACGTTATTGCATAGGAACTTGGAATGTTAGGCCCATGAATCAAGGTAAATTGGAAGTGGTCAAACAGGGGATGGCAAGAGTGAACATAGACATTTTAGGAATCACTGAAATAAAATGGACCAGAATGGGCAAATTTAATGACCATTAAATTTAATCTACATGATCATTATATCTACTACTCTGGGGAAGAATCCCTTAGAAAAAACAGAGTAAACTTCATAGTCAACGAAACAGACCAAAATGCCGAAATTGAGTGCAATCTCCAAGATGACAGAATGATCTTTGTTTGTTTCCAAGGCAAACCACTCAATATCACAGTAATCCAAGTCTATGCCAAAGAAGTTGAAGTTGAATGGTTCTATGATGACCTACATGACCTCCTAGAACTAACAGCAAAAAAAAAAAAAAAGAAAAGCCCTTCTCATCCCAGGGATTGGAATGCAAAAGTAGGAAGTCAAGAGATACCTGGAGTAACAGGCAAGCTTGGCCTTGGAGTATAAAATGAATCAGGGCAAAGGCTAACACAGTTTTGCCAAGAAAACTCATTGGTCATAGCAAACACCCTCTTCCAACAACACACAAGATGCCTCGAAACATGGACATCACCATCACCAGATGGTCAATATGGAAATCTGATTGATTATATTCTTTGCAGCCAAAGATGGAGAAGCTCTTTACAGTAAGCAAGAACAAGACAGGAACTGACTGTGGCTCAGATCATAAACTCCTTATTGCAAAATTCAATGAATTTGATTCATTGACGAAAGTAAGAAAAACCACTAGAACATTCAGGTATGACCTAAATAAAATCCCTTAAATTATACAGTTGAAGTAACAAATAGATTCAAGGGGTTAGATCTGATAGAGTGCCTGAAGAATTTTGGACAGAGATTTTTGACATTATATAGGAAGCAGTGCCCAAGGCCACCCTCAGGAAAAAGAAATGCAAAAAGACAAAATGGCTGTCTGAGCAAGACTTACAAATAGCTGAGAAAAGAAGAGAAGTGAAGGTCAAAGGAGGAAAGTAAAGACATACCCATCTGAATACAGAGTTCCAATCATACTAAGGAGAGATAAGAAAGACTTCCTCAGTGATCAGTGCAAAGAAATAGAGGAAAACAATAGAATGGGAAAGACTAGAGATCTCAAGAAAATTAGAGAACCTGAGGGAACATTCATGCAAAAATGGGCACAATAAAGGACAGAAGTGGTATGGACCAAACAGATCTAGAAGATATTAAGAAGAGGTGGCAGGAATACACAGAAGAACTACACAGAAAAGAGCTTAATGACCCTGTAGCCACGATGGTGTGATCACTAACCTAGAGCCAGACATCACAGAATGAGAAGTTAAGTGGGCTTTAGGAAGGATCACTATGAACAAAGCTAGTGGAGGTGATGGAATTCCAGTTGAGTTATTTCAAATGCTAAAAGTGATGCTGTTAAAGTGCTACACTCAATATGCCAGCAAATTTGGAAAACTCAGCAGTGGCCACAGGACTGGAAAAGGTCAGTTTTCATTCCAATCCCAAAGAAAGGCAATGCCAAAGAATGTTCAAACTTCCACACATCTCACATGCTAGCAAAGTAATGCTCAAAGTTCTCCAAGCTACAATTCAACAGTACATGAACTGAGAACATCCAGATGTTCAAGCTGGATTTAGAAAAGTTAGAGAAACCAGAGATCAAATTGCCAGCATCCGTTGGATCATAGAAAAAGCAAGAGAGTTCAAAAAAAACCAAAATCTACTTCTGATTTATTGACTATGCCAAAGGCTTTAACTGTGTGGATCACAACAAACTGTGGAAAATTCTTTAAGAGATGAGAGAAAGTGGAAAATTCTTCAAGAGATAAGAATAGCAGACCCCTTAACTGCCCTCTGAGAAATCTGTATGCAAGTCAAGAAGCAACAGTTTGAACCAGACATGGATCAACGCACTGGTTCTCAATTGGGAAAGTACATCAAGGTTGTGTATTGTCACCCTGCTTATTTAAATTATATGCAGAGTACATCATGTGAAGTACCGGCTTGGATAAAGCACAAGCTGGAATCAAAACTGTTGGGAGAAATATCAATAAGTTCAGATATGCAGAGGACACCACTCTTATGGCAGAGGATGAAGAGGAACTAAAGAGCCTCTTTATGAAAGTGAAAGAGGAGAGTGAAAAAGCTAGCTTAAAACTCAGCATTCAATTTTGTTTTCCTCAGGGTATATGCCTAGGAGTGAGATTATTGGATCATATGATGGTTTTATTCCTTCTTTTTTAAGGAATCTGCATACATCTTCCATAGTGGCTATATCAGTTTACATTTCCACCAATAGTGCAAGAGTGTTCTCTTTTCTCCACATCCTCTCCAGCATTTATTATTTGTAGAGTTTTTTGATGATGGCCATTCTGACAGGTGTGTGGGCTCCAAAATCACTGCAGATGGTGACTGAAATTATGAGAGGCTTCTCCTCAGAAGATAAGCTATGCCCATTCTAGACAGCGTATTACAAAGCAGAGATATCACTTTGCCAACACAGGTTCATCTAGTCAAGGCTATGGTTTTTCCAGTAGTCAGGTATGGATGTGAAAGTTGGACTATAAAGAAAGCTGAGTGCTGAAGAATTGATGGTTTCGAACTGTGGTGTTGGAGAAGACTCTTGAGAGTCCCTTGAGCTGCAAGGAGATCCAACAAGGCAATCCTAAAGGAAATCATTCCTGAATATTAATTGGAAGGACTGATGTTGAAGCTGAAACTCCAATACTTTGGCCACCTGAAGAGAAAAGCTGACTCATTAGAAAAGACCCTGATTTGGGAAAGGATTGAAGGCAGGAGGAGAAGGGGATGGCAAAGGATGAGATATTTGGATCACATTACCGACTTGATGGACAGGTAAGCCTGGCATACTACATCAGTTTGGTCACAAAGAGTCAGAGACGACTGATTGACTGAACTGAACTACAAAAAAAGGGACACAAATGGGACAGTTCTTACTGAGCACCTACTGAACACTAGCAGAGGACCACACATACTTAAAAGGGCAAGAAAAATCCCTACCCCACTGGGTAGGATGAAAGAAATGAAGAAAAAATAGGAAACAGGGTGGGACCTACACCTCTAGTGGGGATATGTAACAGAGGAGAAGTCTCAGCACTCAATGAAGCCCTCTCACAGGTGCATGGACCAGCTAGCACAGAAAGGGAGCTTAAGGCCTTGGAGGGGAGTGCAACTGGTTTGTGAGAGGCAAAAGGTGATGGTCCACACTTCAGCCCTGTATGCCCCAGCTTGAGATGTGTGTCTTTTGGTACTGAGGAGGGCTGGGTGCTGGAACATAGGGTTTGGAGAGCAGACCCAGAGAAACAACAGCTGATGGCTGCAAAGAGACTATATGAAGGAATGAGAATGAGGAGCTTCACAAGTGGGAAAATTTGTGAAAGAACTCTGGACCACCATCAAAGCAGCCCACCATTGTTAAGTGGTGCAGAAGGGCAGGACCACCATTGCAGACTCATTCCCCATGTACTACTACCTGCCTCCATGGGCCTAAGAGTGATGCCCACCTGAATAGGCTCACCTACCCCTGCTATCCAGGCCTGCAACAGTCCCACCAACCCTGGTAGGCTTTCTTGCCCTTCCTGCCAGTCCTGCCAAACTGCATCATGTTCATCACCACATCTGTCCCTGCCCACCAAGGTGGAAATATGTCCTCTCAGGCAGCCTTGGAAGCAGATACAGGTGGGAAAAACACACACAAAGACGGTGCTGAAATCACAGTGGTTGGCTGTTCAACTAAGGAAGAAAAGACAAAAGCTCTCCCTGTGACTGCAGGAACCTTTAGTTCAAACCTCATTCTGCAGGCTTTGTAAACTCAATGCCTGTGGAAAATCTGAAACAATGTGCTCGTGCAGCTGAAATGGGTCTATTTTAGCAGCTATGAACTTTGTGGAAATCACACACAGGTAGTGGACCAAATAAGAATCTCAGCTGCCTTCATAGTTACCACAGTAGGTCCAGTATATGATTACTGCAGTCCTGAGACTTGACTTTGTTGGATCTGTGCTGGTAGCCTTGTGAAAACAGTGCTTGGGAGATACCAGGGCCTACTGCTGGCATACCCATTATTAAGGTGGTGGGTGCTGAGTGCATTTCCAAGGATAGTGTAGTTTGTGAGCCAGCACGATGGGTAAAAAGTGACACAGAAAATTACACTCACAGGTGAACAATTCCAGAAGTAGAAAAGGCCATGGCTTCTCTCCTAGGGAGAATGATCCAATCCTGCCTATCTCACAGCTAAGAAACAGATTGAGAAGTGTCTACTCCAACACCTAGGGAGAAAACCCTGCCCCTAACAGGGCAATAAGAAACACAGGACAAAGGAGAGACCCTGCTCAATATCCAGGTGTGTGCATGTCATCGCAATACCAATCAATTTCCCTATCAAGAAGATAACAATCAGCATACATTGAGGAAAGAGGTGGCAGACATTCACACTAAAAACGTCCTTGCACCAAAAGCATTAAACATACAGAAATTACACAGGGATATTCCCACATAAAAATAGTCTTTCAAGACAGTCTGAGGGTCAGTCACTGGGAGGAAGAGTCCTTAGAGCATTTGGCTTTAAAGTCCAGTGGGGCCTGAGTTCAGAGTCTCCACAAGGCATGGAGAAAAAGAGACTCCACTTTTGGAAGGTGCACAAAAGACATCACATGCTTTGGGACCCAGAACAAAGCTGACCTCCATAAAAACTTAACTTGGGGTTTGGGAGAATATTCTGGGGAGGCCAAGTTTAGCTGTAGCTCACTGTATGCGCAAGGGCACTGGTGGCAGAGGACCCATAGAATGTTTATCAGTGTGAGCTCTCCTGGAGGCTCCCTATTTCAGCACCTAGACCTGGCCCCACCCAAAAGTGTACAGTTACCAGTGTTGGAACACATAGGAAGAACAACCAGCAAGCTAGGAATATAGCCCCACTCTTCAGCAGACAGGTTACCTAAAGTTGTATTGTACTCACTGTTTCCTCAAAACACATCTTTTGATATTAGAGGGACAAGATCCACCTACACCTACCAGAGGGTAAGCACTCTCCCACAAGGAAGCCTGCAAGAACCCCAAGATCACCACTCACACTAGGGCAGACATCTTGTAGGCAAGTGAGTGAAGTCACTCAGTCGTGTCCAACTCTTTGCAACCCCGTGGACTATAGCCCACCAGGCTCCTCTGTCCATGGGATTCTCCAGGCAAGAATACTGGAGTGGGTTTCCATTTCCTTTTCCAGGGGATCTTCCTGACCCAGGGATTGAACCTAAGTCTCCCACACTGCAGGCAGGCGCTTTAACCTCTGAGCCACCAGGGAAGCCCACCAGGGAAGCCTCTTGTAGCAAGAGGGCCTACAATCTTGCAGCCTGTGGAAAGAAGACCAAAAATACACAAAGGTAGACTACAGGAAATGATAGCAAAATATGTTATATGCGAAGGAACAAGATTAAAAAGTACAAGAACAACTAAATCAAGTGGAGATAGGCAATCTATTGAAAAATAATTCAGAGTAATGATAGTAAAGATGATCTAAAATCTCAGAAAATGAATAGAGGCAAAGATTGAGAAGATATAAGAAATGTTTAACAAGGAGCTAGAAGATTTAAAAAACAAACAGTGTTGAACAATGAAATAATTGAAAAATACACTAGAAACAATCAATAGTAGAAGAACTGAAGCAGAGGAGCAAATAACTGAGCTGGAAGAAAGAGCGGTGGAAATCATTGCCACAGAACAGAATAAAGAAAAAAGAAACAAGAAATGAGGACAGTTTCAGACCCATCTGGGGACAACATTAAGTGCACCAACATTTGAATTATGGGGAATACAGAAAAAGAAGAAAAACAGGGAAAAAAAGAAAAAGCCAAAAACATTTCTAACTTGAGAAAGAAAACAGTCACTCAAGTACAGGAAGTGCAGAGAATTCCACAGAAGATTGAACACAAGGAGGAATATGCAGAGACTAATATTAATCAAACTAACAAAAACTAAATACAAAGAAAAAATATTAAAAACATTAAGGAAAAAAAGCAACAAGAAATATATACTGGCATCCCCATAAGGTTATCAGTTGATTTTTCAGCAGAAATTCTGCAGGCCACATGAGTGCCATGATATATTTAAAGTGATGAAAGGGAAAAACCTACAATCAAGAATACACAGAAAGGCTCTAATAGAGATGCTAGGGAGACGTCAAAAGCTTTAAGACATGTAAAAGCTAAGAGAATTCAGCATCAGGAAACCAGATTTACATGAAATGTTAAAGGAACTTGCATGGAAGAGAAAAAACCAGCAAGTGAAAACAGTGTTGTACACATATAGATTACTCAGTTCAGTTCAGTTGCTCATTAGTGTCTGACTCTTTGGAAGCCCATGGACTGCAGCACTCCAGGCTTCCTTGTCCATCACCAACTCCTGGAACTTGCTCAAACTCATGTCCATCAAGTCAGTGATGCCATCCAACCATCTCATCCTCTGTCATCCCCTTCTATCCCTGCCTTCAATCTTACCCAGCACAGGGTCTTTTCCAATAAGTCAGTCCTTAGCATCAGATGGCCAAAGTATTGGAGCCTCAGCTTCAACAATAGTCTTCCAATGAATATTCAAGACTGATTTCCTTTAGGATTGCCTCATTGGATCTCCTTGCAGTCCAAGAGACTCTCAAGAGTCTTCTCCAGCAACGCAGTTCAAAAACATCAATTCTTTGGCACTCAGTTATCTTTATCGTCTAATTCTCTTTATGGTCCAACTCTATGTTCCAATTTCCATACATCACTATTGGAAAAACCATAGCTTTGACTAGATGGGCCTTTGGTGGCAAAATGATGTCTTTGCTTTTTAATATGCTATCTAGGTTGATCATAGGTTTTCCTCCAAGGAGCATGAATCTTCATTTCATGGCTGCAGTCACCATCTCCAGTTATTTTAGAGTCCCACAAAATAAAGTGTGTCACTATTTCCATTTTTTCCCCATCTATTTGGCATGAAGTGATGGGACCAGATGCCATGATCTTAGTTTTTTGAATGTTGAGTTTTAAGCCAGCTTTTTCACTACCTTCTTTCTGTTTCATAAAGAGGCTCTTTAGTTCCTCCTTGCTTTCTGCCATAAGGGTGATGCCATCTGCATATCTGAGGTTATTGATAATTCTCCTGGCAATCTTGACTCCACCTTGTGCTTCATCCAGTCCAACATTTCACATGACATACTCTGCATATAAATTAAATAAGCAGGGTGACAATATACAGCCTTGACATACTCCTTACTCAATTTGGAACCAGTCTGTTGTTTCATGTCCAGTTCTAACTGTTGCTTCTTGACCTGCATAAAGATTTTTCATGAGGCCAGTAAGGTGACCTGATATTCCCATCTCTTGAAAAATTTCCCACACTTCATTGTCATCCACACAGTCAAAGGCTTTGGAGTAGTCAATAAAGCAGAAGTAGATTTTTTCTGGAACTCTTTTGCTTTTTCCATGATCCAGCGGATGTTGGCAATTTAATCTCTGGCTCCTCTGCCTTTTCTAAATCCAGCTTGAACTCTGGAAGCTCTTGGTTAATGTACTGTTGAAACCTCACTTGAATTCTGAACATTGCTTTGCTAGCTTGTGAGATGAGTGTAAATATGCAGTAGTTTGAATATTCTTTGGCATTGCCAATCTTTGGGATTGAAATGAAAACTGACCTTTTCCAGTCCTACAGCCACTGCTGAGTTTTCCAAACTTGTTGGCATATTGAGTGTAGTGCTTTCACAGCATCATCTTTTAGGATTTGAAATAGCTCAGCTGGAATTCCATCACCTCCTTTAGTTTTGTTTGTAGTGATGCTTTCTAAAGCCCACCTGACTTCAGACTCCAGGATGTCTGGCTCTAGGTTAGTAATCACATCATCATGGTTATCTAGGTCATTAAGATCTTTCTTGTATAGTTCTGTATATTCTTGCCACCTCTTCTTAATATCTTCTTCTTTTATTGGTCCATACTGGTTTTATCCTTTATTGTGCATATCTTTGCATTGAATGTTCCCTTCAGTTCAGTTCAGTTCCGTTCAGTTCATTCGCTCAGTCATGTCCGACTTTTTGCGACCCCATGAATCGCAGCATGCCAGGCCTCCCTGTCCATCACCATCTCCCGGAGTTCACTCAGACTCACGTCCATCGAGTCCGTGATACCATCCAGCCATCTCATCCTTGGTCGTCCCCTTCTCCTCCTGCCCCCAATCCCTCCCAGCATCAGGGTCTTTTCCAATGAATCAACTCTTCGCATGAGGTGGCCAAAGTACTGGAGCTTCAGCTTTAGCATCAGTCCTTCCAAAGAAATCCCAGGGTTGATCTCCTTCACAATGGACTGGCTGGATCTCCTTGCAGTCCAAGGGACTCGCAAGACTCTTCTTCAACACCACAGTTCAAAGCATCAATTCTTCGGCGCTCAGCTTCCTTCTTCACAGTCCAACTCTCACATCCATACATGACCACAGGAAAAACCATAGCCTTGACTAGACGGAACTTAGTCGGCTAAGTAATGTCTCTGCTTTTGAATATGCTCTCTAGGTTGGTCATAACTTTCTTCCAAGGAGTAAGCATCTTTTAATTTCATGGCTGAAGTCACCATCTGCAGTGATTTTGGAACCCCCAAAAATAAAGTCTGACACTGTTTCCCCATCTATTTCCAATGAAGTGATGGGACCAGATGCCATGATCTTCGTTTTCTGAATGTTGAGCTTTAAGCCAACTTTTTCACTCTCCTCTTTTGCTTTCATCAAGAGGCTTTTTAGCTCCTCTTCACTTTCTGCCATAAGGGTGGTGTCATCTGCATATCTGAGGTTATTGACATTTCTCCCAGCAATATTCCCTTGGCATCTCTAATTTTCTTCAAGAGATCTCTAGTCTTTCCCATTCTTTTGTTTTCTTCTATTTCTTTGCATTGATCACTGGAGAAGGCTTTCTTATCTCTCCTTGTTAATCTTGGATCTCTGCTTTCAGATCGGTATATCTTTCCTTTTCCCCTTTGCCGTTCAATTCTCTTCTTTTCTTAGCTCTTTGTAAGCCCTCCTCAGACAACTATTTTGGCTTTTAGCATTTCTTTTTCTTGAGAACAGTCTTGATCACTGCCTTTGTTCAATTTCTTAAACTTCCACCCATAGTTCTTCAGGCAATCGTCTATCAGATCTAATCCTTTGAATTTATTTGTCACTTCCACTGTATAATCATAAGGGATTTAATTTAAGTCATACTTGAAAGGTCTATTGGTTTCCTCTACTTTCTTCAATTTAAGTCTGAATTTTGCCATGAGATGTTCATGATATGAGCCACAGTCACTCCCAGTCTTGTTTTTGCTCACTGTATAGAGCTTCTTAATTTTCAGCTGCAAAGTATATAACCAGTATGATTTCATTTGGTTTGACTATCTGGTGATGTCCATGTGTAGATTCTTCTTTTGTGTTGTTAGAAGAGGGTGTTTGCTATGACCAGTGCGATTTCTTGGCAAAACTGTTAGCCTTTGCCCTACTTCAAGGCCAAACTTGCCTGATACTCCAGCTATCTCTCGACATCCTACTTTTGTATTCCAATCCTCTATGATGAAAATACTTCTATTCTTTTGATGTTAGTTCTAGGAGGTCACGTAGGTCATCATAAAACTATTCAACTTCAGTTTCTTTGGCTTTAGAGTTTGGGTCATAGACTTGGATTACTGTGATACTAGTGGGTATAGACCTCAAGTAGTTGGTACAGACTACTATTTCATTGGAAATACAAACCAAAAAACTATAATATATACACACATATAAACAGATAAAACAGCTCAAACACAACACCAAACATAGTTATCAAATTACAAGAGAACAAAAGTAGGTTAAAAAAAAATTTTTAAGCAAATCCAAAACAATTTTTTGAAATGTCCATAGGAACATACATATCAATAATCATCTTAAATATAAATGGATTTAATGCTCAAACCAAAAGAAATAGACTGCTTGAATGAATATAAAAAATAATACCCAAATATATGCTATCTACAAGAGACGAACTTCAGATCTAGGTACATGTACTGAATGTGACAGAATGGAAAAAGCTATTCCATGTGAATGGAATCTAAAATAAAGCTGGAGTGGCAATACTCAAACCAGAAAAAGAAAAATAAGAAAAAATAAACATTAAAATAAAGACTGTTACAAGAGTGAAGGAAGAACACTACACAATGATAATGATCAATGGATCAATTCAAAACTGGAAATATAATGCACCCAACACAGGAATACTACATATATAACTCAACAGCTAACAGCCATAAAAGAGGAAATCAATAGTAACACAGAGGTACTGCAGGTGTTAAACATCCCATGTACTCCAATAGATCATACAGATAGAAAATTAATACAGAAACACATGTCTTAAGTGATGCATCAGACCAGATAGACTTAACTGATATTCATAAAGCATTCCATCCAAAAGTCTTTCTTCTCAAGTGCATACAGGATGTCATCAAGGAGAGATGATTTCTTGGGCCACAAATCAATCCTCAATACCTTTAAGAAAATTTAAAGCAAACTTTTCTTACTACAACATTATCAGATTAGAAATCAATTACAGGGGAAACCCTGTTAAAAAGAAAAAAAGACAAACACATAGATGCTGAAGAATATGTTTTTAAAAGACCAAGGATCACTGAAGAAATAAAAGAAGAAAAAAAAAACCTACAGGAAAACAACAGCAAAAACAACAGTTCACAACCCATAAGATTCACTGAAAAGAATTCTAAAAGGAAAGTTTATAGCAATATGAACTTATCTCAGAAAACAAACAAAAGAATCTCAAATTTAAAAACTATCCTTCTACAACTACAGAAAGAACAAACAAAGCTCAAAGTTAGTAAAAGGAAAAAAAATCAGAAAGATCAAAGCAGAAATAAATGAAACAGAGGCAAAGAAAATGATAGCAAACATGAATGAAACTAAAAGCTGGTTCTTTGTGAACATAAACAAAATTGATAAATCTTCAGCCAGACTCAACAAGAAAAAATTAGCGACTGTGCTCAAATCAATGAAATTACAAATTAAAAAAGGAGAGGTTACAATGGACTCCACAGCTACTAAAAGAAACTACACACCAATAAAAAGGAAAACCTAGGAGAAATGGAAAGATTGTTAGAAAGATACAAGCTTCCAAGACTAAAGCAGGAGGAAATAGAAAATACAGAACAATCACAAGTAATGAAGTCAAAACTCTTATTAAATATCTTTCAGCAAACAAAGTCCAGGACCAGACAGATTCACAGGTGAATTCCATCAAATATTTAGAGAAAAGTTAAGAATAATCTTTCTGAAACTTTCCAGAAAATTACAGAGGAAGAAACACTTCCAAGTTCATTTTAAAAGGCCATCATAACACTGATAACAAAACCAAAGATATTACAAAAAAAGAAAATTATAGATCAATATTGCTGATGAACACAGATGCAAAAATCAACAAAATACTAGCAAACCAAAGATAACAACTCATTAAAAGAATCGCACACCATGATCAAGTGGTGTTCATCCCAGTAAATTCTTCCATATAAGCAAGTTGATCAATGTGATATACAATACTAACAAATTGAAGAAGAAAAACAATATAATCATCTCAATAGATGCGAAAAAGCTTTTAACAAAATTGAACACCAATTTATGATATTTCTCCATAAAATGGGTGTAGAGTGCAGCTACCTTGACATAACAAAGACTATATATGACAAACCAACAGCTAAGATCATTCTCAATGCTGGAAAACTGAAAATATTTCCTCTAAAATCAGGAACAAGACTATGATTTCCACTCTTACCACTTTTATTCAACATAGTTTTGAAAGTCCTATCCATGGCAATCAGAAAAGAAAAAGAAATCCAAATTTGAAAATAAGAAGTAAAACTCTCTGTTTGCAAATGGCAATATACATTGCAAATTCTAAAAACTCTACCAGAAAACTATTCAATACTGGAGTTTATTAATTAATCTGGTAAAGTTTCAGGATACAAAATTAATGCACAGAATTCTCTTGCATTCCTAAACACTAACAACAAAAGATCAGAAAGAGAGATTAAGGAAACAATCACATTACAATTAAATCAAAAATAATAAAATACCTAGGAATAAGCCCTTGCCTAAGAGGGAAATGCCTGTGCTCAGGAAACTTTAAGATGCTGATGAACAGAATCAATGATGACACAAACAGATAGAGAGCTATACCATGTTCTTAGATTGGAAGAATCAATATTCTCAAAATGACTATACTATGCAATGCAATCTATAGTTTCAATGAAATTCCAATCAAATTACCAGTGGTATTTTTCACAAAATTAGAAAAGAAAACACACACACACACACACACACACACACACAATTTGCACAGAAACACAAAAGACCGCAAATAGCCAATGTAATCTTGAGAAAGGAAAACAGTTGGAGAAATCAATTTCCCTAACTTTAGACTACACTACAAAGCTACAATAATCAGGACAGTATAGTACTGGCACAAAAACAGAAATATAGATAAATAGAGTAGGATAGAAGCCCAGAGATAAATCCACACAACTACTGTCACCTGCTCTATGACAAAGGAGGCGAGAATATTCAGTGGAAGAAATAAATAAGTCATGCTTGGAAAACCGGACAGCTACTGTAAAAGAATCAAATTGGAACACTCCCTAACACTATACACAAAAATAAACTAAAAATAGATTAAAGACCTACATGTAAGGCCAGACACTATAAAACTCTTACGGAAAACCATATGAAGAACTTTTTCTGACATAAATCACAGCAAATCTTTTCTGACTCATCTCCTAGAGCAATGAAAATAAAAACAAGAATAAGCAAATGAGAACTAATTAAAGTTAAAAGCTTTTGCACAGCAAAGGAAATCATAACAAAACAAAAAGAGAACCCACAGAATGAGAGAAAATATTTTCAAATGAAGCAACTAACAAGGAATTAATTTCCAAAATATACAAGCAGCTCATACAACTCAAGAACAACAACAACTAATTAACAACCCAATCAATAAATTAGCAGATTGTATAAATAGACATTTCACTGAAGAAACCATACAGACAGCTATAAAGCACATGAAAAGGTGTTCAGCACCACTAATTATTAGTGAAATACAAATCAAATCTACAATGAGTTATCACCTTATGTGATTCAGAATGACCATCACTAAAGGAGAAGACAGGTATTAGGTATACTTATATATTTTATATATTTTATTTTATTTTATATATTTTATATATTTTATTTTATTTTATATATTTTATATATTTTATATATATATATTAGGTATGGCTGATTCATGTTGATATTTGGTACAAACCAACACAATATTGTAAAGCAGTTATTCTTCTATTAAAATTAAATAAACTTAATTTTAAAAATCTACAAACAATAAATGTTGGAGACGGTGTGTAGAAAATGGAACCCTTCTATACCGTTGGTGGGAATGTAAATGGAGACACATACGTAGTGTCTCCATTAGAGACACTATGGAAGACAGTATGAATGTTCCTTAAAAAAAACAAAAAAACAAAAATAGAATTAGCATATATATGTCCCAGCAATCCTTCTCCTGGGCATATATCTGCAGGAAAAGCATAATTCTAAAAACTACATGCACCTCAGTGTTCACTGTGGCACTATTGACAATGCCAGGACATGTAAGCAATCACGATGTCCATCAGTAGAGGAATGGATAAAGGAATATCCATCCCAATAATATCGGAATATTATTCAGCCATTAAAAAGAATGAAATAATGCCATATGCAGCAACATGGATGGATCTAGAGATTGCCATACTAGGCGAAGTCAGATAGAGAATGGAATGTGTCATATGATATTGCTTATATTTGGAATATAAAAAAGAGGTACAAATGATATTGTTTACAAAACAGAAAGGTTACAGATCTAGAACACAGTCTTACAGTTAATATGGGGAAAAGGGAGAGGGAGAATAAACTGGGATATTGGGACTGACATATTCGCAGTATTATATATAAAATAGACAACTAATAAGGACAGATAGCCTATTCTATAACACAGTAGTGGATATATGTCTATGTATAACTAAATCGCTTTTCTGTGTACTTAAATTAGCACAACACTGTAAATCAACTATACTTCAATAAAAATTGAAACAACTCCTCCAAATCACTTTTCTCTTATTTTTCTCTTCTCTCTTCACTTTGTGGCTTTTTAATCTACATTTCATATTTCATAATTCTTTGCCTCTCCATTTCACATTTTAAATAATTTCTTCATATTTATCTTCTAGTTTGTAATCCACCTTTTTACTAGTGTGTAATCTGCTTTTAAACAAGGGTTAATTAAGTTTTTTAGTTATTATATAGTTTTGCTTTTAAAAGTCTGATAAGTTCTTTTTCATAAATGTTTTCATTTTTATAGTTTTTCTCTGAGGCCTATATAAAATTTCAATATCTTATTTATTTAAACATAGCAGATATTATTAATTTGTATTCTTATCTGGTTACTACAGTACTTAAAGTTTCTAAAACAACGTGTTCAATCTTTTGTTTCTATTGCTTGTTTAGGTATTTTGTAATATTCCACTGTGCACTCATGTGTTTTAAGAATTTGTCTCTGGGACTTAAAAATTTGGCTGAAAGTAAGTTTCTCCTGAGAAGACTGTATTTATTTATACCAGGTATTGGGGGCACTTTCAACTTATGTCTGACGAAATTCTCAAATTGAAGCTTTGAAGACTTGCTACTGATTTCTGGCCTCAAACACAGGCAAAACTCAGTTTATAACTTTTAACTATCAGAATTTTTTTTTTTTCCTCAGATGGCACAGGCATATTTTCTTGCTGTATATTTCTGTTCTTAGCTTTATTTTGGGGTTTTCTTTATACTAAGGGCATGAATTTTTACATTCCTCACTTTCGTTAAGTGTTTCTATTGGCCTTCCTGCCACCCGGGAAAGCCCGTAGATTTTGCTTTATTTGCTTCCGACATATTCAGACTGAAAAAATTAAAAATTTGATGAATGCCCTCATGTTAGAAGCTACCTTCAGTACTAGCTTACCTCTCTGGATTTCTGCTTTTATCACATTTTTGTCCTCTTAAATTTCCTTTCTGTTAGCTCCACAATGAATTAAAAACATTTAAATGTAATTAATAACAAGCCTAACTTAAACAAGAAAAAAGGAAGAAAGAAAATAAAAGGGAAATACTAGAGGCAAATTTCCATTCCAAAGAAGAATTTACCCAGAGAAGGAAAGTGAGAAAGTACTGAGGAAAAGAAAATGTGTTTGGTTACCATTGCTATGATTTTACTTATGGCATCTCAGTACTTGTGTTCTGTAATCCGTCTCACTTCACAGTGAAGGAATATTCTTCAGAAGGGTGGCATTGATCTGCTTCTCCTAACATTCTTTTTTTTCCACCCATAACACTCACAGGGTTATCTGTCACTGCTTTCCTACTCGTACTTGGGACACATCTCTAGGAGCCATGACAAAGCCTGTACCCCTTCTACCACCCCTCCATTCCCACCTACCTAGTCAGCCATGTACCACTGGATCTGCCAAGGTAGAGGAAGGATGCTGAGGGCAGGGGTGGAGATGGAGATGCTAATACAGGAGAAAAGAGTTTCATGGAAGTTTTAAGCCTCTATACTGTGTTTATAACCTTAATCTTCTCCTACCTACCCTCACCCCATATACTCTCAGATGGTAGCTATAGGAATTACTCTCTGGCTTAGATTTCAATTTAAACCCACTTTACCAGATCTAATCCAGCCAGAAGAATTCAGGCTGCTTAAAACAAACAAAGAAACAAAAACACTATCACAGTCTTTGTTTCTCTTTCCCATGATGTTTTATAATTGTGTAGTTGCAATTTATAATGAAATAGGAAAGGGATACAGTGACATCTGTACCAGTTTACATTACCTCTATACTTCTTTTCTATTTTCAGTTTTATTTACATAGATATGTACTGTTTAACAAATGGCTTCCCAGGTGGCACTGGTGGTAAAGAACCCACCTGCCAATGCAGGAGACATAAGAGAACTGGTTCGATCCCTGGACATCAGGGAGGTTCCCTGAAGAAGGGAATGGCAACGCTCTCCAGTATTCTTGCCTGGAAGATCTCATAGACAGAGGAGCTATGTGGGCTACAGCCCATGGATTCCCACAGAGTTGGACAAAACTGAAGTGACTTAGCATGTACCCTTTAAAAAATATATGAACCATATTTATTGCTTTCAAAAAAAATTCTAGGTGTTAATTTTAGGTGTTTTGCTGACAAGATTTGCAGGAACTCTAATTCTGCCTATTGTGAAAATCAAAGGTCTCTTCTAAGTTTTTCTCAAAGTAACAGTTTTGATCTCCCTAAAGAATTGCCTCCCCCAAATGTGGTTTTGATAAACAACTTGATTTATATTTACAAGGAGCCTGCTGCTGCTGCTGCTGCTTTGCTAAGTCGCTTCAGTCGTGTCCAACTCTGTGTGACCGCAGAGACAGAAGCCCACTAGGCTCCTCTGTCCCTAAGATTCCCCAGGCAGGAGTACTGAAGTGGGTTGCCATTTCCTTCTCCAATGCATGAAAGTGAAAAGTGAAAGTGAATTCACTGAGTCGTGTCCGAATCTTCGCGATACCATGGACTGCAGCCCACCAGCCTCCTCCATCTATCGGATTCTCCAGGCAAGAATACTGGAGTGGGGTGCCATCGCCTTCTCTGTACAAGGAGCCTGTGCTGCTGCTAAGTCGCTTCAGTCGTGTCCAACTCTGTGCGACCCCATAGACGGCAGCCCACCAGCCTCCCCCATCCCTGGGATTCTCCAGGCAAGAACACTGGAGTGGGTTGCCATTGCCTTCTCCAATGCATGAAAGTGAAAAGTGAAAGAGAAGTCTCTCAGCCGTGTCTGACTCTTAGCGACCCCATGGACTGCCACCCACCAGGCTCCTCTGTCCATGAGATTTTCCAGGCAAGAGTACTGCCTAGCAGTTGGCAAATAATAAAGATATCTCTCCTGAAAACACTAATTCAGACAACTTAACTTGGCATTTTTTTCTAATTACTTGGCAATTGATCATGACTTAGAAAAGCCCATGATAGGTCCAGTCCTATGGAAGTCTCACTGTATATCTGAGTTTCCCATTAGAAACAAGAATGCCCTGAAACCAGTTGGGAGTTCTGAGGAGACAGAACTGTATAATGACAAAAACAGGGGGCTAGGAAGCAGAGAAAGTTAAAAATCAGTTTGCCTTGGTTTTTTCATTTGTATCACAAAGTTGTTACAGGGAGAAAACAAAAGAATAGATTAACGGCACACTGGGCAGGGGAAAAGTGACACCAACATGCAAAATCTGTTAGAACTGAACCTGGGATCCCTTTGTTGTAGGAAAGTATAGGGCACAAGAAGATGGTTGTGTGCCAGGTCTGCCGTGAGTTCCTGGGACAGGCTGCCAAATGTGGATCCTTAGCTTGGCACAGGAAAAAATTTAAGAGTGAGCTATAGTAAAGTGAAAGCAGGTTTACTAGAGAGATAAACATTCCAGAGACAGAATAAAAAGCTCAGTTGTTTGTGACTCTGTGACCCCATGGACTGTAGCCTACCAGGCTCCTCTGTCCATGGAATTCTCCAGGCCAGAATACTGGAGTGGGTAGCCTTTTCCTTCTCCAGGGATCTTCCCAACTCAGGGATCAAACCGAGTTCTCCCTCATTGCAGGCAGATTCTTTACCAGCTGAGCCACAAGGGAAACCCAAGAATATGGAGTTGGTAGCCTATCCATTGTCCAGTGGATCTTCTTGACCCAGGAATCAAACCAGGGTCTCCTGCATTGCAGGCAGATTCTTAACCAACTGAGCCATGTAGTTTCTAACTGAAATTTGTCATATCCTATTCTTTAAGGTTGTGTCATTCTTTTAATAGTTGTGTCCTGCCCCTTTCTTTCCTGTCTCACCTTGAGACTATTCTTTTTCCAGCTTCATTGTCCTTGAATTATGTAAGTCATTGTAGGTACCTGAAGAATTTGACTAGCACTAGAGAACCAGAGATCAAATTGTCACCATCCACTGGATCATGGAAAAAGCAAGAGAGTTCCAGAAAAACATCTATTTCTGCTTTATTGACTATGCCAAAGTCTTTGACTGTGTGGATCACAATAAACTGTGGAAAATTCTGAAAGAGATGGGAATACCAGACCACCTGACCTGCTTCTTGAGAAATCTGCATGCAGGTCAGGAAGCAACAGGTAGAACTGGACATGGAACAACAGACTGGTTCCAAATAGGAAAAGGAGTACATCAAGGCTGTATATTGTCACCCTGCTTACTCAACTTATATGCAGAGTACATCATGAGAAACGCTGGACTGGAAGAAACACAAGCTGGAATCAAGATTGCTGGGAGAAATATCAATAACCTCAGATATGCAGATGACACCACTCTTATGGCAGAAAGTGAAGAGGAACTAAAAAGCCTCTTAATGAACGTGAAAGAGGAGAGTGAAAAAGTTGGCTTAAAGCTCAATATTCAGAAAACAAAGATCATGGCATCTGGTCCCATCACTTCATGGCAAATAGATGGGGAAACAGTGGAAACAGTGTCAGACTTTAATTTTTGGGGCTCCAAAATCACTGCAGATGGTGACTGCAGCCATGAAATTAAAACATGCTTACTCCTTGGAAGAAAAGTTATGATCAACCTAGATAGCATATTCAAAAGCAGAGACATTCCTTTGCCGACTAAGGTCAGTCTAGTCAAGGCTATGGTTTTTCCTGTGGTCATGTATGATATGAGAGTTGGACTGTGAAGAAGGCTGAGCGCAGAAGAATTGATGCTTTTGAACTGTGGTGTTGGAGAAGTCATGCGAGTCCCTTGGACTGCAAGGAGATCCAACCAGTCCATTCTGAAGGAGATCAACCCTGGGATTTCTTTGGAAGGAATGATGCGAAAGCTGAAGCTCCAGGACTTTGGCCATCTCATGCGAAGAGTTAACTCACTGGAAAAGACTCTGATGCTGGAAGGGATTGGGGGCAAGAGGAAAAGAGGACGACAGAGGATGAGATGGCTGGATGGCATCACGGACTCGGTGGGCGTGAGTCTGAGTGAACTCCAGGAGTTGGTGATGGACAGGGAGGCCTGACGTGCTGCAATTCATGGGGTCGCACAGAGTCGGACACAACTGAGCGACTGAACTGAACTGAGAGTAACTGGGAACTTAGCTAGGGCAATAGTTCCCCTCAGCATTGTCCAGTGCTTCCAATCTCCCTTGTTTTTGTTTGTTGTTGTTATTGTTGCCTTTTCTGGTGAACTGGAAATTTTAGGCTGAATAAGTTTGAGTTAATTCCTAAAAATGGTAAAAACAAAGTAATGACTACTGTTTGTTCTTCAACAAATGGAATAGTGCCATTTAATGTCTTTTTTCTCTATTCTTTTCCCATGATTGTCCAAGATGGCCCTCTAACAAGCACAATGTGACAAAAACATTTTCAGGGCACTTCCCAGAAGATGCACTTGTGTGACAATTGCCACTTAATGATTCTAGATTTAAAAAACAAAACAAAACTGTGATTTTCGAAAACATTCAACTATCCAATAGTCCTGTTTATATTCATTTACTCTGTGTATGGATATAGAAAGAAGAAGAAAAAACATGGACTGAAGAAGGGGATACTTTCCTAATACTGAGGAAATTCCAATAATTCACAAAGGTAGAGCCACAAAAAGTTGAAGAGGTCACTCTGCCAGCTGTGACAACAGTAGGTGTTTGTTTTATATAGGACTTATGCTTATGCTCTATTTTATGCTATCGTATAAGTCATTTTAATCTGTGTTACTTCTTAAAGAAAATTATCTATTTTACACTCACTTCCTTCCTATCATGATGTCATCAATGTTTATATTTTTTATTATGTTAAAATTCCAGTGTAATTTTATAGGCCACTTCTGAAACTAGAATTTTTACTTGTGATATTCTGATATGATATATGAATCTTAAGGCAATGTTTAAAGTTTTGTGAAACCAGATTTTAAGAGTAGGGAAATTTAACTCTTATATGAATCAAACAGAAATAGCAACTTTCCATTGTGGTTATTGTTAAAGTATTAAATTATTAATGCAATTATGATTTAAACTCATAAAAGTAGCACAGTGGAATTTAACACCAAAAAAAGCCTTAAATATCATGTCTGGCAAAAAGTCACTTACTGTGAAACACAGAATTCTTTATTATATGATGGTATCTATAAAGAGTTTTTATTAATTTAGAAAGTTTCTGATTTGGGGAGGGTCAAATAGCCCTTTGACGAACAGTGTTTAATATGTAGATTTGATTATTTTCCTTACCAAAAAGTGAAACTGAAAAAGAATACAAAGATATTCTTTTTAGTGGCTGAGTAATACTCCACTGTGTATATGTAAAAAATAAAATAAAAAAATTTTTTAAAAAGAGAAAGAATACCAGAGAGCTGTAGCTCTCCTATAATAATTATTTTCTCTGGATGGGATCTATAAATCATTTCTAATGCATCATGAATGAAACATGTGTCACAAGGGCCACTTGACCAGGATTTACCACAATACACAATCAGGCAGAGCTTCCCTGGTGGCTTAGAGGGTAAAGTATCTGCCTGTGATGCAGGAGACTTGGGTTCTCTCCCTGGGTGGGGAAGATCCCCTGGAGAAGGAAATGGCAACCCACTCCAGAATTCTTGCCTGGAAAATCCCATGAACAGAGGAGCCTGGTAGGTTACAGTCCATGAGGCCACAAAGAGTCAGACACGACTGAGCGACTTCACTTCACTTCACAATAAGGCAAGTACAAACACATTTCTTTCTGGAAGTAGCAAGGTATTGCCTCAATTGCTTCTTTCAGAAACAGTTGAAAGAAATTGGGTAGTCTCTTCATATGTTTTAAGAATAAATAAATCACAGGTAATATTTTGTTATTCACACCATCTGTCTATTTCTGCCTATTCTCCACCTTCTTCTTCTTTGTATGTCAGTTAAGCTATTCCCCTGACTCTCACTGTGAATAGTATTTCTCCAACAAATATTCTGGCCAAGTGCCACATTATTTGGTATCCTCTGACAAAGCATTTGAAAATGCTTTCAGAGCTATCGATTCTTTTAGGTTGAATTAATTAGAATTATTGTTTAAATAGTCAGTTTTCTTCCTTTTCTTTGATAGAGCAGTCACCACATATTGTTCACTAGACCATGAGTGAAAAATCATGACAGAAATGAAATATTTCTGGTATAATTATGATTTTTCCACATACTATTTTTAATGGAGACAGTAACAGACTTTATTTTCTTGGACTCCAAAATCACTGCAGATGGTGACTGCAGCCATGAAATTAAAAGACGCTTGCTCCTTGGAAGAAAAGCTATGACAAAACTAGACAGCAAATCAAAAAGCAGAGACATTACTTTGCAGACAAAGGTCCATCTAGTCAAAGCTATGGTTTTTCCAGTAGTCATGTATGGATGTGAAAGTTCGACTATAAAGAAAGATGAGTGTCAAAGAATTGATGATTTTCAATTGTGGTGTTGAAGAAGACTCTTGAGAGTCCCTTGGAGTACAAGGAGATCCAACCAGTTCATCTTAAAGGAAACCAGTCCTGAATATTCATTGGAAGGACTAGATACTGAAGCTGAAACTCCAATACTCTAGCCACCTAATTGGAAGAACTGACTCATTTGAAAAGACCTTGATGCTGGAAAAGATTGAAGGCAGGAGAAGGGGACACCAGAGGATGAGATGGTCGGATGGCATCACTACTTCAATGGACATGAGTTTGAGCAAGCTCTGGGAATTGGTGATGGACAGGGAAGCCTGGTGTGTTGCAGTCCTGGGGTCACAAAGAGTCGGACACGACTGAGTGACTGAACTGAATATGATGTTCAAGGTTGTTTAAGGTGTACAAATCAAGTGGTACAGCTCCAAAAACTTTTTTTTTCTTTCTTACCTTATTATATCTTAAAAACTTCTTCCAAGCATGCTATGAATATGCTGAAAATTTGGCCAAGTTTTAATAACATCCAGTGATAATAAGGTAATATGATCATTGTTATTATAGTTCTTTTTTGTGTGTTTTGGAATCCCTTGCCTTTATAAGTAGATTCTATTACAAAGTTTACAACATGTGTGTATATATATGAGTAGATATATGTGCTTGAGAAAGAAATGAAGAGAAATGCTAGTACCATTTAAATACTCACTCTTTGAATTAAATCAATACAAGGCACCCTAATAAGTCTGAGGTAAAAATGAGAAGAAAAGTAATCTATTATAATGTTTTAACAGAATCTCTATTTTCTTTTTAAAAATAAGTATTTACTTACTAAAAATGAGGAATTATCACCTATCTTTGTCCTTCTTCATTGGCTTTATTTAGTTTACTTTGTCGAAGCAAAATTTATACATGCAACTTGAAGTAAATTTGTTTGACAAAAGAATACCAGAAGAAAGAAATTTGAATTACTGCTAAGATGCTATCAGCCAAAGCTAAATCTAACAATATAAGTCATTGTTTCTGTTGGTATTATTTGCTCCAGGTCAGCTTGTGAGGGCAGACAAAACAGAAATGAAATATGCATTGGTAATAATAATAAAGTGTTTATCTGAAAAACAGAGGCAAATGGAAGACTAAAAAGAGCACTCCATTTCAAGTGACTGGATTATCAGACCAAGTTACACTGCTGTGCTGTGATCCACAAGAAGATAAGGTCCCCACCATCTGTTCTCTGGAGGTTCTGAGTTTAAATCTCAGTGGGAGACTATTGAAGGATATCAGGGGAAAGAGAAAGGTAATTTGTAAATTGTTCCTAACTTATTCCAATGAAATAATGATTCTGCATATATTTGTTGTTGAAGGTATAGCATTTCACCCATACACTAATATAGTGACTACCATCAAATAAAGAGTCAAAATCAAAATCCTTTTCCACTTACCCTATATTTCAATTTTAGCTTATAATGCTTGGGACATACGATACAAATAAAAAAGTTGTCAACAATATTACCTATTGTTTAGTTTGTCTAACCATTAATGCTGTTGGATTTCAACATTGCTTAAATTGGAGTTGGCTGATGAAATTTAGAAGTATTTAAAAGTTCCATCAAATATAATCCTGTGTTTTTATCTAATTCTGGAAATACAGTAAATTAAAAGTTTACTTCAGGTTGAAGTTGCTATAGTACTGAGATGAAACGAAACAAGCATACTTTTAGATGTATGCTTGCATGTTTGAAGGGCTTCCCTGGTGGCTCAGAGGTTAAAGTGTCTGCCTCCAATGTAGGAGACCCAGGTTCAATCCCTGAGTCAGGAAGATCCCCTGGAGAAGGAAATGGTAACCCACTCCAGTATACTTGCCTGGAGAATCCCATGGGTGGAGAAGCCTGGTTCGCTATAGTCCACGGGGTCGCAAAGAGTCGGACACAACTGAGTGATTTTACTTTCTTTACTTTCTTTCTTTCTTTGCATGTTTGAAAACAACCCAGGAGATGTTGGCAACTGGTGCTAACTAAACTGGGCCATAATACAGCTGAAGATAACCAATTGACCAGTTGTTATACGTACTCAAAAGAAGAAGAGTCATTCATGTCTACAAATATATCACGGTTTTTGTATCATGTCTATTTCAGTTCAGTCACTCAGTCGTGTCCGACTCTGTGACCCCATGAATCGCAGCATGCCAGGCCTCCCTGTCCATCACCAACTCCCGGAGTTCACTCAGACTCACGTCCATCGAGTCAGTGATGCCATCCAGCCATCTCATCCTCGGTCATCCCCTTCTCCTCCTGCCCCCAATCCCTCCCAGCATCAGAGTCTTTTCCAATGAGTCAACTCTTCACATGAGGTGGCCAAAATACTGGAGTTTCAGCTTTAGCATCCTCCTTCTAAAGAAATCCCAGGGCTGATCTCCTTCAGAATGGACTGGTTGGATCTCCTTGCAGTCCAAGGGACTCTCAAGAGTCTTCTCCAACACCACAGTTCAAAAGCATCAATTCTTTGGCACTCAGTCTTATCTCAGTTTCCTGTAATTTCTTCTGACCTCCCAGACAGACAATAATTATAACTCAAAAAATCTTTAACATTGAAACCAAAACATTTATACAAAATATAACATTTTTTTCTTAAAACAGCTTATGTCCAAAGATACAAAAGCTACTTTTCCATTTCTTTCCTTTTCCTGTTCACATCCACTCACATATTATTCTCTTTTCTCCATGTTACACGTAATAAATTATGTCCAGAAAAAAAACACATTGGGTATTTTAAAGGAAGTATTTATTATCTGTATAATCTAACACACAATTTCACCCCTTACTTAAGGACTGTAAAGGAAAGGAGGAAAGGTCTGATCTTTACTTTCTTCTGGATGCTACAGCCAAAACAGCCTTGATATCACCCTAGTATATGACTCCCTTGGTCAGAGACTTCCTTGCCCACTGCCTGCCTGAGGAAGTACAGACATTCAAAGACCTTCACAACCTGGCTTCTATTTCTTTTCTTCTCTCTTTTCTTGATTTTTTCGTATACTTCCCTTCATCCAACCACCCCATTATTATTGCACCAAATTATGCCTTCCAAGAACATTTTTGTAACCTTTCTATAGTTGTTAATTGATTTTTTAACCATTTTTCAAAATCCCTAGGCCAAATATCTCTTCATTCATGAAGACTTTCTAGATACAAGTAAGAAATAATTTCTCTCTTCTCAGCATTTTGTAACTATCTTTTAAGAAACACCTTATTTTAATGATATTAATGAAAACTATACATAACTAATTACATTAAAGCAGAAGCTATGTCATTCATCTTAACAAACTGTTTTCTCCAAATTATCTTGCATACTCTCTGAAAGCATGCAATAACTACTGAATTGAATTTGGTATATGCCAAAAAGATGTTGCTAATGAAGATCTAAATTCTAAAATTGTATAGAATAGTCCTGGTTGTTTCTTATCCTGGTTTTTATTCAAGTATTCATCTAATAAGTGTGTATCTAGTGCCTGTCTGCCACTTGGTAAAGTGATATGGATGTAAGAAATAACAAAACAGAGAGGTGATTTCTCTCTCATGAGTCACTCTCTGGATTTATGGTGTTTATGAGATTTTAACTTTCTTATTTCTAAAATGAAAGGTTTGTGTTGGGCGGGGGCCGCGAGAGGGACTGTTTAGTCACTCAGTCGTGTCTGACTCTTTGGGACCCTATAGGCTGTAGGCCACCAGGCTCCTCTGTCTATAGGATTTTTTTCCGGGCAAGAATACTGGAGCGGGTTGCCATTTTACTCCTCCAGAGACTCTTTCCAACAGGGATGGAACCCATGTCTCCTGTGTCTTCTGCACTGCCGGTAGATTCTTTATCACTGAGCCATCGAGAAGCCCAACATAATCTCTAGGCTCCTTCCAAATTTAAAACTATGAAGATTTATAAGCAGAATATGCATGTAATTTTTAAATTTTTATTTTATATTGTTGTACAGTTGATTTACAATGTTGTGTTATTTCAGGTGTACAGCAAAGTGATTCAGTTATACAAATATCCATTCTTTTTCAGATTTTTTCCCAATTTAATTTATTACAGCGTGCTGAGTAGAGCTCCCTGTGCTATACATTAGGTCCTTATTGATTATCTATTTTATATATAGTAGTATGTATATGTTAATCCCAAACTACTAATTTATCCTCTACATCTCACACCTTTTGCCTCTGGTAACAATAAGTTTGTTTTCAAAGTCTGTGAATCTGTGTCTGCTTTCTAAATAAATTCACTCGTATCATTGTTTTAGATTCCGCATGTAAGTGATATCATATGATATTTGTCTTTGTCTAATTACTTCACTTAGTCTGATCATCTCTAGGTCCATCTATATTGCTGCAAATGGCATTATTTTATTTTTTATGTATATGCACTATATATTTTATAAGATTAATATCTACTTTAGAAACATGAACAAAAATACATTATATATTTGTAAATAGAATCCATATTTTTTTCATAGATCCTATGTCATAAAAACATGACAGTCGTATTATAAAAAGTTGGATTTGGGCGAGGTAGAAAACTAATTATTTCTACTAATTTTTCACTTGTTAATTAGATGTGATAATCAAAGAAGTTATCAAACAATTCCTCCAAATTTTTGAGATTTTAGATAAAAATATTGTCCTTCCTCATTTTACAAATCAGGAATTAAAATGATGTTAGGAGACATGGATATTTGTATATTTTATATATATATATATATATATATATATAGTCAGATATTTATAACCTTTCTACATATCAAATTTATCCATACTAAATTCTCACCTTTTCTAATATGTATTGTACAAGTAGCCCTGAAAATATTTCCAATAGAAAATATGGCAATATTCTTGACATAAAGGGGTCTGGCTGAATTAGTTCTTAAATCATGTATTTTAGTTACATATGCAACCAAGTCTTCAATCTGAGGAAATTATAAATTTTCTTCAGATGCTCTTTTACAGAAAATAGTGACTACCATGAACATGGTTAGAAATAGCTTTGTAGCAATGAGATGTTCTTTAATCAATTAAATCTGACTGCATAATATAATGACAGTTAATCCTTTTAAATCTTTTAAAGCACTAATGAAAAGACAGTGTATTTCTAGCTATGTACTAATGCTGATTATCCCTGTTGTTCAAAACTTTTAGATGGCTCCATTATGTAAAATGTCGCTCAGTCGTGTCCGACTCTTTGTGACCCCATGGACTGTAGCCTACCAGGTTACTCTATCCATGGGATTTTCCAGGCAAGAATACTGGAGTGGGTTGCCATTTCCTTTTCCAGGAGATCTTCCCAACCCAGGGATCGAACCCAGGTCTCCCGTGTTGTAGGCAGAGCTTTACTGTCTGAGCCACCGAAAATGAGTAAAATACTCTTTTGTGAGGTCTGTATTCTTTGGGCCAGGTAAGATGAAGAGCTAAGTCCAGAAATGTGACATCCTGAACATTTGATCCTCTACTAGGGGATGTCTTTGGGGAAAACTATGTTTGCTTTTGATGGGATAATCTGAACACAGCACATTCTCAGTAAAATGGATAAAGTGAGTAGAGCAGAAAAGTGGAAAGGGTAAAGTGGAGGAATTACTCCAAATCAAATAAGATCAAGATAATAATTACATTGTTTTCATTTAAACATAACCTTTATTCTAGTCTGAGAAACTATTCGACTCAGTGTAAGAGGTGAATCTATGTATTTACAGATGTGAAACTGATGTCCGGGCTCATTATTCCATCATGATTTGGTCAAATCGTATTCTCAAAGGGGAGTGATTTGCATACTTGTGAACAGGCGGCAGCTTCAGAGACCAGTAAAGCAGCATGAATGAAAATAGCCAGGGTGTCAGTGCTGACAGAGAGAGAGGCTGGAGAGACAGGGAAGAGCGAATCTGCAGCATGTTAAAAAGGAATGGATTTCACATGACTGAGGGAGTCATTTCCCTGGATAATTAAAAACAAATAAGAAAACAAAAGCCCTTTCTTGCTAAAAAAAAAAAAAAAATAATAATAATAATAATAATACTTTTTCCTTTTCGAAAGTGAGAGCGACTAACGCTTTCACTTTCAAAAAGGAATAAAGATTAAAAAATTTTTTAACTAGGAAGGGCTTTTGTTTGCTTATTTGTTTTTAATTATCCAGGGAAACAACTCCCTCAATCATGTGAAATCCATCCAGATACCTGGTATTGATTCTATTAGTTCATGTAGTAGGAACAAAAGTTAGCTCTATTATAACATATTTCAATGGTATTTTGCTTTAGAATATGCTGGATAGGCAGACTAAATGTTAGAATTTGAAAAATATCACAACCCCAGAGAGCTGGCTGCAGATACCATCCTTTTGAGTTAAAACATTGCCTACCAAATCTACTATAAACATGCAAATATATCTGTTCAGTATAGATCTGCTTATTGAATTAACTAGTTATTTCCTGGAAATGTAGAGAAAGATCCTTGAAGAAATGGGGAATGTTTGGTTAATTTTGAAAACGGTTAAATGAAGATGAAAGTTGTTGGAAGATTGAAAGTTTCTAGAAACCACAGATAGCATGAATGAGTAGGACTCCTAGGGAGTAAAGCTGCCTCTAGGAGGAAATAGAAGCCAATTGTTTTTCAGAGTTACCAGTGACTGCGTCTGCCAACAATTTAAAAAATGTTTTTCTCCAATACTTCTTGGTAAAGACCTTCTGTACTAAAACTTCCAAGTTTTGGTGGATGATTAATTTATTTTATTGCTTAATGGCAATTCTCACAACCCCAAGATGAGTTGAGGAAAATCCATTATTCCTTAAGCCTAGAAGTGACTTAGATGATGGTAAGCATATTAGGAATGTAAATGTTTTTAGATAATTGAGATTTAATCACAGTTTTTGCTTTATGTATGGTGAAGTTTGTGTTCAAGAAATGAAAATACTATAATTAATCAAAAATGCTGTATTGGTTGTGGGCATTAGGGAAATAATGAAATCTCTGCTTCAAAATAAGAATTTTCTTCAATATTTATTTGGAATTCAACTCTTTTGCTAAATATATTGATTTGGTAGAATAAGCATCACTAGATTTTGGCCAACCAGATACAAGTATGTGGGATATTTAAAATGTATTGGGAACCACTCTGACTGAGCTCATCTTGACTTTATGACTATATTATATGAATAATGAATATCTTAGGTTTGGGGAAAATTGAGCTTCTGAAGATTTTCTTGTGAAATATTTTAAAGTCCTCTCAGATGGCATGCTGTTTCTTTTGTTGTTTGGGAATGTGACACAGCTAAGAATAGGAATAAACATCCAGCAGCACCTATCTAAATGCATAATTATTCCACCTGAGAGACCTTTGCAGTGTAATCAGCCTTAGATGGTTGTTTTGGGTTTATAGATGATGTTGACTCTCTTGTTAATGTCTTATGTAAATTTAAGCTCAGGCTAATAAGTAACTAATAAAAGTTCCATTACTGTACAGATGTTTCACATAATTTAGATTATAGCCTATAGCCAGGTATAATATATATCTTTCTGAATGAATCAAAATTTCTATCTATAGTTGGGTTTAACTTAGATAAATTTTTGTATCTTCCTTTGTTTTAGATGTGTTTGTTTTTCCATAGTGTTCTGATTTGGCTATTTCTACATAATGGGATGAATTCTCAAGATCTATTAGTGATATGGATGAGGAAATCTACAGAATTGAGAACGTAGTGGGAATAAAATGTTTCTTAGTTTTTAGAAATTTTTTCAGTCAGATATGAATGATTAAAATAGCCCCTGTAATCTGTCTGCAGCGTGAGTTGGAGAGGTAAAGTAGCAGCAAACCTTGAGAATTTCAACACTTATTAATTATTATTTATGACTATTATTATGTTGTATATCTTTTCAGCTAGATTTAAGTAAAATTAGGTTATTCTGATTCCTCTGGCCACACCTAATCATGCTTCATGTTTCATTCCTTCCCCTAGGTCTTTCATTCTGGTTTTATCCCATCATTGATATTCTAAGTAATTTGCCTTCATTTTTTTCCCAGCTCTCTTCATCTTTCCATTAAGTGTAATTTTAAATAATTAACGCTAGACTCCAGTCTTCCAGTTTGTTATTGTAATATGTGAGTCATTCATCTTAATTCTATTCACAATAGAAAATGATTCTGAATGTGAAAAAAACCTAGAAAAAATACATCTTAGAGATATTTTGTGTCTATAATACCAGAGCAAAAGACTTATGCTTCTGTAGAATATTTTTAAAGTAAAATTGTCACACATATTAAAATATTTTAAATATTTTAAGTTTCTATTAGCTGCTAACTTCTCTTTTCAGATAATTTGTGTGTGTGGATGAGCACTGTATGTAAAGGGAAAAGGAGAGGAAATCTTTTAGGTACAACTACCCCTCCTGAATCTGGCTGACCCATTGAACTGTCTTAGTGTCTCATGAAGTGTGTTCAAGGCCCCTGTACAACTTAGCTCGGTTTCTAATAGTTGGGGTCTGTGATGGGCAAACTGCTTAGATTTAACTTTTTTTTTTTTTTTCCGTAAATACAGAGAATGGTAACAAGCATGCTAATAAATAAAACACTTTGCTCAGGTTTTCATGCACATTCATGATTGGATGGAGAGTATTTCAAACATTTTAAATTATCTTCAAATAAAATTATACATACACATGACATTTTCTTAGAATTCCCTAAATGAGAAGGATTTTTTTCCCTAATATCATGATTCCTTTTCTCTATAAGAGTTACTTAATTGCATGGAAAGCCTGTGAACATGTTTGTTACTTATTTCATATGAATGGAATATAAAAATATATATATGATTTTATATTAGGACAATTTCTACATTGGAAAACAACAAACTGAAGAATCTCAGTTATCAAACAACACAGAATCTAATCAACCATGAACTAAACATAGAGATGTCTACACATTCAGTAATTAAATCTACCTGGGAAATCCATGGATGGAGGAGCTGGTGGGCTGCAGTCCATGGGGTCGCTAACAGTTGAACACGACTGAGCGACTTCACTTGCACTTTTTCCTTTCATGCATTGGAAAAGGAAATGGCAACCCATTCCATTGTTCTTGCCTGGAGAATCACGTTAATGAGGGAGCCTGGTGGGCTGCCGTCTATGGGGTCGCACAGAGTCGGACACGACTGAAGCGACTTAGTAGAAGTAGTAGTAGAAAACATGCAGTATTTAAAATAACATTCTAGATGGCATCTAGGTCATTCAGCACACCATAACTTCGTAAAGATATGGACTAAAGTTCAGTCCTCTACTCAATCTCACATGTAAGCTAGCTTTCCAGTGGAAAGACTACCTAGGTTTCATCATCAACTCATTCCTAATTATTCATATCTGCAGATATGGCACAGCACTATTTCCAAAGTCCTATTTTCAGCAATTTATGTTTAGCCTATTCTTCAACTTCCATCTTTCCAGCAAAAACAACTAGTATTGTGGTTGCTGTTATTCAGTTGTGAAGTCATGTCTGACTCTGTGGCACCCCATGGACTGTACCCACCAGGCTCCTCTCTCCATTTGGTTTTTGAGGCAAAAATACTGCCTATTGGAGTGGGTTGCCATTTCCATCTGCGGGGGATCTTCCCAATCCAGGGATCAAACCTGTGTTTCCCTGTCTCCTGAATTAGCAGGCTGATCCTTTAGCACTGAACCACCAGGGAAGCCCAGTATAGTGGAATATATTGATACACACCCCCCAACACATGCACAGTGTTCTAGGGTGCTTCTACTCAGTTTGTGTGTGTGTGTGCTTCTTGCCCCATTTTTCAACAGACATCTAAAACTCTCCAGAAAACAAAATCTGATTAACAGCTTACTAATTACTGTACACTGGAGAACCAATGCATATGAAACTCACTTTCAGTTCCTTTAAATGAGAAAATTCCTTTACTCAGTCTGGAGAGGATGTACTATAATGGCAGGCAGCCAGTTGATTCTGCCAGAGAATTCTATCTCTACAGCCATTGGAAATTTCTCACATAGTGGTACTAGTATCTCTAGTGAGGACAATGATGACCTGGCCTTTAAAAAATGCTATCAATGATCAGTCAGATTTGGAATATATCAAGCTGTTTACAAATTGTTCTACTAATACATCTTCCATGAGTATAATTGGGAAGGAAGTTACGCAGGTTGATAGAAGTTTTCAGGATTTCCCTGTTCTCTTTGTTTGGCGTAAACCTCCATATTTATTTTTCTTTTGTTACTCTGACACCTGCTTAGATTTCTTTTAAAGTTTATTTTTAAATTCTCAGTTTAAAAATATTAGATTGATAGATTTGCTTCTATTCACTTTTCTATGTCAAATTAAATTATATTTCACTGTGTTTATGAAGTCTATTTCATTATCAACTTAGGATTTATCCTCATACAGTCTTCTGTAGTTTAAGATGATTTTATATCTAACTTGCAAATTCTGCCACTTTTTCTGTCCCAAATATAGAGTTGTTTCTTAAACCGCTCATGAAATACTCACTAACCCTTTAATATTATCACATTAATCACAACAATTTATATTCTGGAGTATTTAATAGGTATAATGCTAACTGCTTTGAAATTAGTTTATCAGATCTTATTAAAAACACTTTCATGTGGGTAACATTTTAAAGATGAGAAAACTGAGGCATCAAGAACAAGTAATCCACTCCATATTTTCAGTTGCTCTCCAGTTCACCTATTCATTGATTAGATTAGTGTCAAAGTTTTCTTTTAAACAGTGATTCTTAACCTCGGCAGCTTTCAGCATTTCCTTTTCTTTTGCTGGCTCCCTTCTACATTTTTCTTGCACTGACTTTTCCTGATATGATTCTATATTTGGACTTGGTTCTTTCCCAATCATTTCATTTAAATTGTGAGGCCTTTTTCACCTCATAATTCCCTAAGCATTATCTGAGAGTCAGGAGTAAATCTGAGAGTACACAAGGCCCTCATTACAGGTTTGCTCTTAGATGAAAATATAATTGGGAGCTAGGAGATTAGTTAGTCATAATGAGTGTTTTTGTTAGTAGAGGGCAAGAACTCCCTCAGTCATGTATATTAGCATTTTCACAATAACTATCTGGAGTTCTTACTGGGATACATAACAAAAATAATAACTTGATATTTGATTTATCTGCTTGGCAAACCAAAATTTTATTCCATTAAAAATGTTTGTTTTATGTGAATCTTCTCTGTTTGACAAAGAATAGGAATGAGGTGAAGAGAGGGGAGATATATTCACTTTGCTAAATTTCTCTCTAAACCTGATGTGAAATTCCACTTGGCATACTTTCTAAAATTTGGCCTGAGTAGCACATAGAATGATACACAGTGTATACAGGAAACAACATTCAACAGAGTACCTTTGGCTACCACCCATGCTTACACAAAAGAGGAAGTGAGCCATTATCCCACTCTCTACTTTGGCTACCATTGCTTTTAGGACAATATTTATCTTCATCTCACTTCATTCAAACTACTGTATTGTTTTCAAGGCTCAGTATGAGGCAACAGGAAAAAAAAAAAATTTGAGCAAAACAAATTCTTACCTAACATAGCCAGCAGCTAATGAGTTAGAGAAAATAACTTTACAAAATCAGGTAGATGAAAAGTTAGTGATATTTGGATATAAGTTATTTTGTAGTGTAGGAGTGGGTAAAATGCCAAGATTTACTCTCTTGAGGGCCTTTAAACTTCTTGAAATCATAGAATTTATAAGTGGAAAGGATATTAGGGGCTGTTTAATTCATAGACAATTTACCAGTTTTTTTTTTTTTAGATATTTATTTTTGAAGGTTGTTTTTATTGAAGTATAATTGCTTTACAGAATTTTGTTGTTTTCTGTCAAACCTCAACATGAATCAGCCATAGGTATACATATATTCCCTCCCTTTTGTTCCAGTTTTCCAGATGTTCAAAATACAGATATACAAAAGTTCAAAATCAAAAGAAATAAACTCATTACTCAGTGTGAAATAACTAATAAGAGACAATTTGAAGGCATCAATTCTTTGGTGCTCCTCTTTCTTTATGATCCATCTCTCACAACCACACGTGACCACTGGGAAAACCCATAGCCTTGAATATACAGACTTTTATTGGTAGAGTAATGTCTCTTCTTTTCAACTCACTCTCTAGGCTTGTCATATCTTTCCCGCCCTGTTGGCTGAGACAGTAAAGACAGTATATGATATTAGTATGCAAATAATAATACAATATTAGTATTTTATTATAATATTATTTCAAAACTTTCAAAACAAAGAGCCTCTTGAAAAGAGTGAAAGAGGAGAGTGAAAAAGATGGCTTAAAACTCAACATTCAAAAATCTAAGATCATGGCATCTGGTCCCATTATTTCATGGTTAACAGAGAGGGAAAAAGTAAAAACAGTGGCAGATTTTATTTCCTTGGGCTCCAAAATCACTGTGGCTAGTGACTGAAGCTGCAAAATTAAAAGACGCTTGCTCCTTGAAAGAAAAGCTGTGACAAATCTAGACATCATATTAAAAAGTAGAGACATAAGTTTGACAACAAAGGTCCAAAGAGTCAAAGTACTTGACAAAGCACTTTTTCTGGTAGTCCTGTTGGATGTGCGAGTTGGTCCATAAAAAAGCCTGAGCACTGAAGAATTGATGCTTTCAATTTGCGGTACTGGAGAGGACTCTTGAGAGTCTCTTGGACAGCAAGGAGATCAAGCCAGTCAATCCAAAAGGAAATCAATCCTGAATATTCATTGGAAGGACTGATGCTGAAGCTGAAGCTCCAATACTTTGGCCACCTGCTGCAAAGAGCTGACTCATTGGAAAAGACTCTGATGCTGGGAAAAATTAAACGCAAAAGGAGAAGGGCCAACAGAGAATGAGATGGTTGGATAGCATCACTAACTCAATGGACGTGAGTTTGAACAAACTCCGGGAGAGAGTGAAGAATAGGGAAACCTGAAGTGCTGCAGGCCATGGGGTCGCAAAGAGTCAGACACAACTTAGCAACTGAACATCACTATTACTTGATTGTAACTAAATGCTATAATTATTGTACCCATTCAAACAAAGTACAGAGGGATTATTTCTACTTGGAGAAATTAGGGAAGCTCTCACAGAGTGCTTTTAGCTCAGGATTCAGGAAGTGATGATGTTTACTAGAATAGGAAAGAAGGAAGCATGGCTTGAGTCAATAGTTTGTGTGCTTAGCACCTAGGACAATGTCTGGTTCATTGTAGGTGTTAAATGGGAAAAGGCAGGCTTGTAAAAACCTAAAACAGAGAGGAAAAAAAAAAAGGGAAATGGGGGAGATAGAGATAGGGAAATAGACACAGATGTGAAAGGGAGAGTAGAGAGATGAAGAAGTGGGGGTTGGAGGGAGAAGAAGAAAGAGAAGGAAAAGGTAGAGAGAAGGGGAAGGAGAAAGAAAGGGAGAGAGAAACAGAAAAGGAAATAAAAAGAAAATCCAGAATACTGTGGCAGAAGGAAGGAAAAAACTATTTAAATAATTGGTGACAGAGTAATTCTTAGTGAGAAAATCTCCTTGTTTGTTAGTATATTTGTGTATTATTTAACATGTTTTTGTTTTAATTTTTTTGTTGTGGTTGGAGTATAGCTTCTTTACAAGTTCTCTTAGTTTCTGCTGTGCAGCAAAGTGAATCAGTTTTATGTAAACATATATCCCCTTTTTGGTACTTCCTAGATGGTATATTCAAAAGCAGAGACATTACTTTGGCGACTAAGGTCGGTCTAGTCAAGGCTATGGTTTTTCCTGTGGTCATGTATGGATGTGAGAGTTGGACTGTGAAGAAGGCTGAGAGCAGAAGAATTGATGCTTTTGAACTGTGGTGTTGGAGAAGACTCTTGAGAGTCCCTTGGAGTGCAAGGAGATCCAACCAGTCCATTCTGAAGGAGATCAACCCTGGGATTTCTTTGGAAGGAATGATGCTAAAACTGAAGCTCCAGTACTTTGGCCACCTCATGCGAAGAGTTGACTCATTGGAAAAGACCCTGATACTGGGAGGGATTGGGGGCAGGAGGAGAAGGGACGACAGAAGATGAGATGGATGGATGGCATCATGGACTTGATGGACGTGAGTCTGAGGGAACTCCGGGAGTTGGTGATGGACAGGCAGGCCTGGCGTGCTGCGATTCATGGGGTCGCAAAGAGTCGGACACGACTGCGCGACTGAACTGAACTGAACTCTCATTTAGATAACCACAGTAAAGTTCCCTGAGCTCTACAAAAATTTCTCATTAGTTATCTATTTTATAAATAGTATTATATATATGTCAATCCTAATTTCTCAATTCATCCCATGTTTCCTTTTCCCCCTTGGTGTTCATAAATCTGTTCTCGCTGTCTGTGTCCGTATTTCTGCTTTGAAAATAGGTTCATCTGTACCATGTCTCTAGAATCTACAAATAGGCATCAAAATACAATATTTGTTTTCTGCCTTACTTCACTCTGTATGAAAGTCTCTCTAGGTCAGTCTGTATCTCTGCAAATCGCTCAATTTCATTCCTTTTTATGGCTGACTAATATTCGATTGTATAAATGTACCACCTCATCATCATCCATCCAAAGATGGACATTTAGGTTGCTTCCATGTCCTGGCTATTGTAAATAGTCCTGCAATGAACAATGATTGCATGTATATTTTGATATGGTTTCTTCCAGTCATATGCCCAGGAGTGGGATTCCTAGGTCATACAGTAATTCTATTTTTGTTTTGCAAGGAACTTCCATATGGTTTTCCACAGTGGCTACGTCAATTTATTTTCCTACCAACAGCATAAGAGGATTAAATTTTCTCCACACCCTCTCCATAATTTATTGTTTATAGATTTTTGATGAAGGCTATTATGACTGGTATGAAGTGATACCTCATTGTAGTTTTTATCTGCATTTCTCTAGTAATTGATGATGTTGACTATCTTTTCATGTGCTGTTTGTCCATATACATGTCTTCTTTCAAGAAACATCTGTTTAGGACTTCTGCCCAATTTGTGATTAGGTTTTTTTGTTTGTTTGTTTGTTTGTTTGTTTTTCTCTTTTGTTTTGTTTTGATATTTAGTTGCAGAAGCTGTCTATATATTTTGGAGATCAATTTACCTTTTTCATCCCTTCACTTGAAAATATTTCTTCACATTCTGAAGGTTGTCTTTTCATCTTGCTTATGATTTCCTTTGCTGTGCAAAATCTTTTAGGTTTGTTTGAATCTCAATTGTTTATTTTTGTTTTTATTTTCATTTCTATAGGTAAAAAAAAAAAAAATCTTGCTGTGATTCATGTCAAAAAGTGTTCTCTCTATGTTTCCCTCTAAGAGTTTTATAGTGTCTAGCCTTATACTTAGGTCTTTAATCCATTTTAAGTTTATTTTTGTGTAAAGTGTTAGAGTGTTCTAATTTCTTTTACATGTAGTTTTATAATTGTCTCAGCATCATTCATTTAAAGATTATCTTTTATCCATTGTATGTCCATGCCTCCTTTGTCATAGATTAGGTGACGATTGGTGACTAGATTTGTCTCTGGACTTTGTAACCTGTTCCATTAATCTATATTTGTTTTTATGTGCAAGTACCATACTGCCTTGATTACTGTAGCTTTCTGGTGGAATCAAAAGGCGTGGAACATGATTCCTCTAGCTCCACTTTTCTTTCTCAAGGTGCTTTGGCTATTTGTGGTCTTTTGTGATTCCATAAAACTTTAAGATTTCTTATTCTAATTCTGTAAAAAATGTCATTGGTAATTTTATAGGGATTGCATTGAATCTGTAGATTGCGTTGGGTAGTACAGTCATTGTCACAGCATTGATTCTTTCAATCAAGTCGTGTCCAACTCTTTGTGACCCCATGGACTGCAGCACACCACTTCCCTGTCCAACATGAACTCCTGGTAGGTAGGTACGTGAAGTCTCTCAGTCGTGTCCGACTCTTTGCGACCCCGTGGACTGTAGCCCACCAGGTTCCTCAGTCCATGGGATTTTCCAGGCAAGAGTACGGGAGTGGGTTCCATCACAATAGTGATGCCATCCAATCATCTTATCCTCTGTCATCACCTCCTCCTGCCTTCAATCTTTCCCAGTATCAGGGTTTTTTCCAATGTGTTGCTGCTTAGCATCAAATGGCCAAAGTATTGGAGTTTCAGCTGCAGCATCAGCCCTTCCAGTGAATATTCAGGACTGATTTCTTTTAGGATGGACTGGTTGCATCTCCTTGCAGTCCAAGAAACTTTCAAAAGTCTTCTTCAACACCACAGTTCAAAAGCATCAATTCTTCGGTGTTCCACTTTCTTTATAGTCCAACTCTCACATCCATACATGAGTACTGGAAAAACCATAACTTTGGCAAGATGGAACTTTGTTGATAATTTCTCTGCTTTTAAATAGCTGTTTAGTTTGGTCATAGCTTTTCTTCTAAGGAGAAAACATCTTTTAATTCATGGCTGCAGTCACCATCAGCATTGATTTTGGAGCCCCCAAATATAAAGTCTCTCACTATTTCCATTATTTCCTCATCTATTTTCCATGAAGTGATGGAGCCAGATGCCATAATCTTGGTTTTCTGAATGTTGACCTTTAAGTCAACTTTTTCACTTTTCATTTTCAATTTCATCAACATGCTCCTTCACTTTATGCCATAAGTGTGGTGTCATCTGCATATTTGAGGTTATGAATATTTATCCTGGTAACTTCATTCCACCTTGTGCTTCATACAATCCAGTATTTCACAACATGTACTCTGTATGTTAAGTTAAATAAGCAGGGTGACAATATGCAGCTGTGATGAACTCCTGTCCTGAGATGAAGCCAGTCTATTGTTTCTAAGATGTTCTAAGATTGTTTCTATGTCCAGTTCTAACTGTTGCTTCTTGACCTGCATACAGATTTCTTAGGAGGTAGGTCAGGTAGTCTGGTGTTCCTATCTCTTTATAAATTTTCCACAGTTTATTGTCATCCACACAGTCAAAAGCTTTGATGTAGTCAATAAAGTAAAAGTAGATGTTTTTCTGAGACACTCTTGCTTTTTCAATGATCTGGCAGATGTTGACAATTTGATCTCTGGTTCCTCTGCCTTTCTAAATCCACCTTGAAAATCTGGAAGTACATGGTTCACATACTGTTGAAGCCTGACTTGGAGAATTTTGAGTATTACTTTTCTAGTGTGTGAGATGAGTGCAATTGTGTGATACTTTGAATAATTTTTTTGCATTGCCTTTCTTTGGGATGGGGATGAAAACAGAACTTTCCCAGCCCTGTGGCCACTGCTGAGTTTTCCAAATTTGCTGGCATGTTGAGTGCAGCACTTCCACAACATCATCTTTTAGGATTTGAAATAGCTCAACTGGAATTCCATCACCTCCACTAGCTTTGTTCATAGTGATGCTTCCTAAGGCCCAATTGATTTCAAATTCCAGGATTTGTGGCTCTAGGTAGGTGATCACATCATCATGGTTATCTGGGTCATGAAGATCTTTTTTGTATAGTTTTTCTGTGCATTCTTGCCACCTTTTCTTAATATTTACTCCTTCTGTTAAGTCTATACCTTTTCTCTCCTTTATTGTGGTCATCTTTGCCTGAAATGTTCCCTTTGTATCTCTAATTTTCTTGAAGACATCTCTAGTCTTTCTCATTCTATTGTTTGCTTTTTCCTTGCATCATTTGCTGAGAAAGGCTTTCTTATCTCTCCTTGCAATTCTTTGAAATTCTGCATAAATGGGCATATCTCTCCTTTTCTACTTTGACTTTAGCTTCTCTTCTTTTCTCAGCAATTTTAAGGCCTCCCTCAGCCAGCTCTTTTTTCCTTTGTGCCTTTTTTTTTTTTTTCTTTGCGATGGTCTTGATCACTTTATACAATGTCATGAACCTCTATCTATAGATCTTTAGGCACTCTGTCTATCAGATCTAATCCCTTGAATCTATCTGTCACTTCCACTGTCTAGCCATAAGGGATTTGCTTTAGATCATACCTAAATGGTCTAGTGATTTTCCCTACTTTCTTCAATTTAAGTCTAAATTTAGTAACAAAGTGTTCATGATCTGAGCCACAGTCAGTTCCCAGTCTTGTTTTTGCTGACTGTGTAGAGCTTCTGCATCTTTGGCTGCAAAGAATATAATCAATCTGATATCAGCATTAACCATCTGGTGATGCTCATGTGTAGAGTCTTCTCTTGTGCTGTTGGAAGAGAATGTTTGCTATGATAAGCATGTTCTCTTGGCAAAACTTTGTTATCCTTTGACCTGCTTTGTTTTGTACTCCAAGAGCAAATTTGCCTGTTACTCCAGGTGTTTCTTGATTTCCTACTTTTGCATTCCAGTCCCCTATAATGAAGAGGACATATTTTGGGGGTGTTAGCTCTAGAAAGTGTTTTAGGTCTTCATAGAACCATTCAACTTCAGCTTCTTCAGCATTACTGGTTAAGGCATAGATTTGGATTACTGTGATAGTGAATGGATTGCCAATCCAAGAACATAGGTCTATCTCTCCATCCATTCTGCCTTGTTTTGATTTCCTTCATTTGTTTCTTATTGTTTTCTTAGTACAGGTATTTTCCCTCCTTAGGAAGTTTTATTCATAGGTATTTTATACTTTCTGTTGCAATGATCAGTGGTATACAGTAGTGTATATAAGAGATTTTTGTGTATAAATTTTAAATTCTGCAACTTTATCAAATTCATTCATTAGGACCAATCATTTTCTGCTGAAATCTTAATTCTAGCTGAGCTATTCAAAATCTAAATGATGATACTCTTATAGTACTACACTCAATATGCCAAACAAATTGGGAAGCCCAGCAGTGGCCAGAGGACTGGAAATAGTCAGCTTTTATTCCAACCCCAAAGAAAAGCAACACCAAAGAAAGATCAAACTACTGCACAATTGCACTCATTTAACATTTGAGCAAGATCATAATCAAAATCCTCCAATATAGGCTTCAACAGTACATGAACCGAGAACTACCAGATTGTCGGGAGTCCTGTTAGGCATTACTGACAAAATGCCAAACCTCTGACCTAATGCTTTTGTAAAAGTGTAAAAGAAAATCTTAAACTTGAAATAAAGAGGCAGTCCAAAAGAAAACTGAGTGGCTGTCTCATTGCCTACACCGTTCATCTCTTCAAGTTGAATCCCTGGCTGCTGGAGTTGGACTTCAGCAAGTGGCACCCAGAACAGGGGACACTGAAGAGTAAGTAGTTTGAGATTGTAACGTGGGATGGTTAGGATTGTACCTGTGGGTGGCCGGCACCCCTCTGCAGTTTAGGCAGGGTGAGGAGGGTACAGAATTAATAAGAATATTCTGTAGAAGAATGGATTTCTCTGCATCTAAGAATAGACAAATGTTTATTGAAATATTACTTCATATGTTAGCCCATAGAGGTGTTAAAGTAAGCACAGGAAGACTGTCTAAGTTCCTAAGTTTGTTTTATACTTTGCATGGGCCAGAAAAGATTCCTGTAGATGCTTTTGCTCTGTGGATTATGATTAGAAATGTCCTGGACCCCTGTCATGAGGCTGTTAGATAGCCTGTGGGGGAGGCTATAGCTGTGGATGGTGAGTCTCCACCTTCTGCACAGATCATTTTTTCTGCCATTGACGAAGAAAAGGAGGGAGACTGTGCTTTACCTCCAGAGGAAGGAGAGGACTTACAGGATTCTGCGACAGGGCACCCTGGCAAGGCCCCTCCCCCTCTACACAAACCTTTAACGATTTATCCACCACTGTCTGATTTAAGGCAACCACCACCACCTCCGCTTGGCCTCCCAGAACATTGCCTAAGGATGAGAAAGATAAAGAGGTTTTTTGGGGGTTTTTTTGTTTGTTTGTTTTTGTTTGTTTGTTTGTTTAAACAAAGGAGCTTTTAAAGCAGATGCATGCACAATATACAAAGCCTGCTCCTTGGAGAAAACCCCCTCAGAGGGGTCTCACCCAGGCTTAAAAAAAAAATGATTAATCCTAATGGAAACGATTCTACAAATAAAAAGTGTTTCTCTTGTGGCCAAATGGGGCATTTTTGCCTGCAATGTCCTGCCAAGCAAGGACAACAAGCCGTGACAATACAGACTAATACCAACCTCCCCAAAGGGACTTTGCCTCTGATGCCAGAAAGGGAGGGTATCATTGGGCAAAAGACTGTAGTTCTAAATTTCATAAGGATGGGACTAGACTCACCCCCCAAGTACAGGGAGGTAATTTTTCCCAGTTTCAGGGAAATGGGCAGCAGGGGAAGCCCCAGCCCCAGATAACAATAGGGACAGCCGCATTGCAGAACTCCTCAGAGCAACCCCAGGTAGTGCAGGACTGGAACTCTGTTCCACCACCGAAATATTAACCCTTGACGTGCCGGTTACTCTGATTTCAATGGGAGTTGCTGGCCCCCTGCCTGAGGGCATTGTAAGACTTGTGCTAGGGTGTAGCTCACTTTCACTTCAAGGAATTTCGGTGGTGCCTGGTGTAGTAGATTTTGATTATACTGGGGAAATTAAAGTTTTGATCTCGCCACCTACTAAAACTGTGTAAATTAATAAAGGTCAAAGAATAGCACAGCTTTTTGTTTTACCTTATTATCAGACCGGAAAAACCTTGACTTCTCAAGCTAGGGGCCCGAGAGAATTTGGATCCAGTGATCTAGCTTTTTAGGGTGCAGGAAAGTACAGCTTCTAGGCCTTTGAAAGATCTTTTAATTCAAAGAAATAAAATGTCAGGACTGTTGGATTCTGGAGCAGATGTCTCTTGCATTGCTGGAAAAGATTGGCCCTCATCCTGGCTGACACACTTGACAGTGCTGGCTTGGTAGGAATAGGGTCAATGCCCTCGGTTGCTAAGAGCTCACAAATTTTGACACGGTCAGATGAAAAGGGGTCACAAAGCACTTTTTGTCCATATGTGGTTCCTTCACTACCTTTTTCTTTATGGGGGAGAAATATATTATCTTGGATGGGAATACTTTTATATAGCCCAGATGAAAAGATTGCTAATCAAATGCTGCAAATGAGGTATAATCCTGTTAAGGGGCTTGGTAAAGATCAGCAGAAAATTGTTCCTCCATTAGAGGTGGTTCCTAATGAAAATACAGAAGGTCTGGGATATTCAAATTTATCCTAGAGGCTGTTGTTCTTGCTGCCGCATTACCTGGAAATCTGATGAGCCAGTATGGGTGGAGCAATGGCTTTTAACAGCTGAAAAGCTACAGGCAGTTGAGGATTTAGTTATGGAACAACTGACAGCCGGCCATATAGAGCTTTCTAATAGCCCCTGGAATATGCCTATTTTTGTTATTAAGAAAAAAACAGGAAAATGGAGATTGTTACAGGATTTGAGGGCTATAAACACAACTATAGAAGCCATGGGGCCCTCCAGAAGGGCCTCTCTTCCCCAGTGGCTGTGTCCTTTCAATATAATGTGATAGTTATAGATCTACAGGATTGTTTCTTTACCATTCCCCTGGCTGTCCAGGATTGTAAACGGTTTGCCTTCAATCTCCCTTCAACTAATTTTAAACAGCCCTATAGAAGGTTTCAATAAAAAGGTTTTGCCTCAGGGAATGAAAAATAGCCCCACCTTATGTCAGAAATTTGTAGACCAAGCTGTGCAAAATGTTAGAGGAAAGTATAAAGATCTATATTTGATACATTATATGGATGATACTTTGGCAGCTGATAAGGACAGAGCCTTGTTGCAACAAATTTTATCTGAATTGATTGAGGCCTTGGAAAGCTGGGGTTTAAAGATAGCTCCATATAAGATACAAGTAAATCCTCCTTTTTCTTATTTAGGGAGGGTATTAAACACCCATACCGTGGTCATGCCCCTTTGCAGCTGCAGAGAGATTTTTTATTAACTTTAAATGATTTTCAGAAATTATTAGGGGATATTAGCTGGATACGCCCACATTTAAAACTGACCACTGAAGATTTAAAGCCTGTGTTTGATGGCTTAAAAGGTGATCCGAATCCCAGTTCTAAGAGAGAATTGACTAGTGAGGCTGAATTGGCTCTTGTTAAAATGGATGAGGCTTTAAATGATCAGTTAATTAGCATTAATATTACCAGAGGATGGGATTTAATTATTCTCACCACAGAGGGTACACCTACAGGATGCTTGTGGCAAGAAGGCCCATTGGAATGGCTCCATCTACCAGTGACCCAAAGAAAAATAGTTTTATCTTATCCCAGCTTGGTGGCACAATTAATTATAAAAGGTAGGAAAACAAACATGGAACTTTTTGGGAAAGAAGTAGCAAATATAGTGATTTCATTCAATAAGGATCAACTGCAATTTCTTTTACACAATAGTGATGATTGACAAGTTGCCCTGATAGATTTCAGGGGTCAAATTTTGTTTCATTTGCCCTCAAGCCCCCTATTGCATTTTTTGAAAATACATCCAGTGATTTTTCTGAAGAAATTTTCTATTCAACCTTTGAAAGGGGCAATTTTAGTTTTCACAGATGGTTCCTCTAATGGTAAAGCAGTCACAATTATTGATGGAAAATCCCATGTTCAGGTAACTGAAGAGATATTAGCCAAGAGAGCTGAGTTGAGGGCGGTTATTGGGGCTTTTCAACATTTGAGAGACCGTATCTTCAGTCTTTTGACTGATTCCTGATATATTGTAGGGTTGTTTCCTCATATCGAGACTGCTAATATTCCAGAAAATAAAACTACCATTTTCTCCTTGTTATTTGATTTACAGAAGGAGATTAAGCATAGAGATATAAAATATGTTGTGGGACATATTAGAGCCCATTGTGGCTTGCCCGGCCCTTTACATGAAGGAAATGCTTTGGCAGATGCATTAACTAAAGTAATTGCTTTAAACTTAATGAAAAGATTGACAAGGCCAAAAATTCTCACAAAATTCATCATCAAAATGCAGCTGGTTTAAGTAATGTATTTCATATCCCTAGTGAAAAGTTGGATTAAAGCTCAACATTCAGAAAATGAAGATCATGGCATCCAGTCCCATCACTTCATGGGAAATAGATGGGGAAACAGTGTCAGACTTTATTTTGGGGGGCTCCAAAATCACTGCAGATGGTGACTGCAGTCACAAAATTAAAAGACGCTTACTCCTTAGAAGAAAAGTTATGAGCAACCTAGATAGCATATTCAAAAGCAGAGACATTACTTTGCCAACTAAGCTCTGTCTAGTCAAGGCTATGGTTTTTCCTGTGGTCATGTATGGATGGATGTGAGTGTTGGACTGAAGAAGGCTGAGTGCCGAAGAATTGATGCTTTTGAGCTATGATGTTGGAGAAGACTCTTGAGAGTCCCTTGGACTGCAAGGAGATCCAACCTGTCCATTCTGAAGGAGATCAGCCCTGGGATTTCTTTGGAAGGAATAATGCTAAAGCTGAAACTCCAGTACTTTGGCCACCTCATGTGAAGAATTGACTCATTGGAAGGGACTCTGATGCTGGGAGGGATTGGGGGCAAGAGGAGAAGGCGACGACCAAGGATGAGATGGCTGGATGGCATCACTGACTCGATCGACGTGAGTCTGAGTGAACTCCGGGAGCTGGTGATGGACAGGGAGGCCTGGTGTGCTGCGATTCATGGGGTCGCAAATAGTTGTACACGACTGAGCGACTGAACTGAACTGACTGAACTGAGGGAAGCAGCTAGACAAATAGTTAAGTCCAAATTGCCCAATATTTAATCCATCTCCACCATTATGAATAAATCCCCGAGGCCTAATGCTGTCTGGCAAATGGACGTAACTCATATCCCAGCCTTTGGAAAACTGTCCTTTGTACATGTTACCATGGATACCTTTTCTCATGTTATCATACACTCTGCTAGATTGGGTGAAGGAGCAAGAGATGTAATTCAGCACTTGTTTCATGCTTTTCCCAAATAGGGCTCCCCAAACAGATAAAAACAGATAATGCCCCAGCTTATACCTCTGCTGCTTTTAAGAGTTTCTGTCAACAATTTTCCATAGTACATTCAACAGGAATACCTTATAATCCCCAAGGCCAAGCCATAGTGGAAAGGGTGCACCAGACTTTAAAAAGTCAGATGGCTAAATTAAGACAGGGAGAATTTAAATATTCCTCTCCACATCATGTTTTACACCATGCTTTGTTTGTAATTAATCATTTAAACATGGACACACAGGGGCAGACTGCAATGACGAGACACTAGACTCCTGAAGGGGCTAAGACTCAGCCTCTGGTTAAGTGAAAAGTCCTCCTTGCAGGAGAGTGGAAAGGGCCAGATATACTGCTAACTTCTGGGAGAGGGTATGCTTGTGTGTTTCCACAAGATTCCACTTTTCCTGTTTGGACCCCTGAGGTTACTAGAATCCCTGAAGACCTGGAGTCCAGGATTGAAAAAAGATGGGGAGACCAGAAGCTCATCCAGTCCAGACCTGAGTGAGCCAAGGAAACGCCAAAGGGCGAGTGACACTTCACCTGAGGCTTCACTGCTAGTACACTGCTTCAGGCACCTGGCGCTTCAGGAGAGACATGCTGATCGAGTTCAACCATATTCTGCCCCACCTCGTCACTGTCATAGTACTTAAGCAACCACCGCCAGCACGGTACCAACTTGGGGCCAGCTAAAACATCTCGCTCCCTATGCTGAAGAATTAATAGAAAGGGGGAGACATGAGGCTACTCCTATGGTAATGTTTGTGACAGTGCTTGCTGTATGGGCTTGTCAGCCAAGGCCCTCCAGCGCAGAAAAAGTTCACTGGGCCTATTTGCCTAGTCCACCTTCTTTCAGCCTGTTGATTGGATGAATGACCCCATTTATGTTTTTGTTTATACTCTTCTTTTGGGCAGGGCTTCTATCTATCCTAATAATGTTAAAACAGTGGTCAGCACTCCCTTCAATTTTTCAGGCATGTCTGTTTATCCACCATTTGCTTTGCCATACCTTCCTCTTTACAAGGAGCAGCTCCAGTTTTGAATGGATGCATTAGCACTTCCTTGAAAGGCATGCTTACCAATTCTCCGAGAAGCGATGGCAAGAGAGACTTTTGGTCTTTACAACTGCTGATGCCAGGGGCGCAAGAAAGACTATTTGATGCCCTAAAAAAGGCAGCCCCTCATTTAAAGGCCTATCCAAGCTGTGCACTCCCCACTTCAGACTCTGGAAAGCATAAGCAGAATTTCTGGCTTTCCTCTTTGGAAAGAATGCATGTACACCATAAAGTTATTTATTCCCATTGCTGCCACCAGACATTTTCTGACCAAATGGGGGAGCCCCTATCTTTCAAATCAACGATGGGGCTTGATTTATGTAGAACCTTATAGGTCCACATGGAATAATTCATTTCTCCTTATGCCTTTAGTAATTACTAAGTGGCATGCTAATGGATGGGTTCCTCCTTTAGTGAGCTTCGATGGAACAAGTCCCATGCAGCCTGAGTTATGGAAAGCATTGGCTGCTATGGCACCTGTGATTTTACATAGACCTTTAAATGAACAAAGGTATATTGTATGGGCCTGCGTACATTCTCCCTATGCCTTTCTGTTGGCCAGAAATCAGAGTTATTTGGAAGTTTCTGAAGGAGAAATTGTTTACAATGTTATATGTGTGAATTGTTTTATATCAAATTGTGTAGATGGGAATGATTATAATAATTATAAGGCTGTGATGATTGTAAAGCAATCACCATATTTGATGGTTCCTGTAAAATTAGAGGGACAATGGTTTGATGATTATGCATTGAAAGTTTTATATGAACTGAATGGCTTAATTTCTTGACCTAAGAGATGCATTGCAGCTCTGGTTGTGGGAATAACTGCCTTGATTGCCATAACTGCGTCAGTTATGGTTTCTGCTGTTGCCCTGTCAAAAGAAGTGTATACTGCCTCGTTTGTCAATCAGCTGTCCAAAAATGTCTCTGTAGTTCTTACTATGCAGGAAATTATAGATAGAAAATAAAAAATAAGGTCAATGCTTTAGAAGAAGCAGTTCTGCTTACAGGGCAAGAAATTACAAATTTAAAAATTAAATTGTCTTTAAGGTGCCATGCTGAATTTAAATGGATGTGCGTTACCCCTCTACAAGTGAATGAATCTATGCACTCTTGGGAATGCATTAAGAATCATATTTTAGGCATCTGGAATCATTCAGATTTTAGTATTGATATTTCTAAGTTACATCAGGATATTCAGAATTTGAAGCAGGCAGAGTCTGACTTTTCCTCTCAATGGCTTTCTAATTCCCTCTTTGAAAATCTAGAGGGGTATCTTTCCCATGGATCATTTTCTATAATAATGATTAAAAGCGCCCATGTGCTTATGCCTGTTAGTTCTGATTTGTGTAATGGCCCCGTGCCTTTTCAGAATACTCAACCGAAGTGTTTCTGCTTGATCTACTGAGTTTTATACCTATGCTCTAAAAAATAAAAAAGGGGGGGATGTCGGGAGCCACGTTAGGCATTACTGACAAAATGGAGGCATGGCCCCAGACCCCTCTCATTCCACAGGCACGGTCCTGGGATGAAGGAGTTAGGCCTTGTAATTCTGACTTGTCTTTTCCTCTCCTCAGCTGAGTTGACTGAAAAGGAATATTAAGGTGCTTATTGTTCTTGAGAGGAGCATGAGAAGCACAAAGCCTTCTGCAGCTGTGCTCAGAGAATAATTCATAAAGTTAATCATTGACATTTGTTTAAAGACTTTTACAAAAAAGTATTCCAGGATGAGCACATAGGGCACAGCTTGAGGCCATGGGAGGGATTGCTATCTGAAGCCTATTTGTGAGGAGAATGTTTATGGCAAAGGAGTTTACTGAGAAGGCAATGGCAACCCACTCCAGTACTCTTGCCTGGGAAATCCCATGGATGGAGGAGCCTGGTGGGCTGCAGGCCATGGGGTCGCAAAGAGTCGGACACGACCTAGCGACTTCACTTTCACTTTTCACTTTCCTGCACTGGAGAAGGAAAGGGCAACCCACCTGGTATGCTTGCCTGGAGAATCCCAGGGACTGGAGCCTGGTAGGCTGCTGTCTATGGGGTCACACAGAGTCAGACATGACTGACGTGACTTAGCAGCAGCAGTAGCAGCAGCAGGGCTTGAAATAATTTAAATAGTTAGAAGTTAAAGATTTAAGGAATGTTGTTAAGTTAGCATATTTTACTATAGCTTATAGAAGTTAGGAATTTTTAGAGACACTATAGGTAGAAGCCTATGTAAGAGATAGTGAGCTCAGGATTTTAGGGGCAAACAGGATTTAGGAAGATAAGAAATAAACTGAAGAATGTACCATGAGTTACAATGTAATCACAAGTTGACTATAGGACACATTAGAAGAAGTATATAATAGATGTTAAGGCTGATTCCGAGAGAATCACTACAGCAGGAACTCTGAAGAGCAACAGTGATTTATGGAGATAATAAATCTGGGTGAGGGGGAACTGAAAATATCAAACCTCTGACCTAATGCTTTTGTAAAAGCATAAAAGAGAATCATAAGCTTGAAATAAAGGGGCAGTCCAAAAGAAAACTGAGAGGCTGTCTCATTCACCGACACCGTTCACCTCTTCAGGTTGAACCCCTGGCTGCTGGAGCTGGACTCCAGCAGGACATGAGTTGGATAAACTCTGGGAGTTAGTGATGGATAGGGAGGCCTGGCGGCTGCAATCCATGGGGTTGCAAAGATTCAGACACGACTATGCAACTTAACTGATCTGAACTGAACATAGGCCTTCTGATCTTCCATGTCAGCCCCACCTCTGCATGTGTTGCTTTCACCAACATGTGTTTTTGATGTTGACGCAGAGCTCACATGCTTGCATATGCCAAGTAGAGTGCAGGCTTCCATGGGTGTGTCCATAAGAGTGGGCACAATTGGAAGTGGCTTTGGAGGTGGTTTGCACTCGGCTTGCTGGGACCTGTGCAAGCAGTGCAGGCATTAGGGTACAGTGCTTGGGTCTACAAGAGCCCAAGGAGCCTTTTGGAGTGTTCAGGGCTCAGACCGGGACTGAAAAGATGGATCATTTAAGCATGACATGATAAGACATTTTGACATAGATTCTGGAAGAAGCTGGCATCACAATATATTAAAAGTAGTTGCAATTGATTTCATTTAAAAAGCGAAGAAACACAAAATGTATAAGCAAAAAAAAAAAAGACAAAACCTTTGAGTAATCTGATTTTTAATTTATACAATGTCAGTGGCTGAAATAGACATTTACAAAACAGTAATATTGCAGTGATATTTTAGTTCTGCTTATTAATCTAGCAAAATTACTTAATAACTTAAAGCATTCTTATCCAATCAACATTATTTAAATAAGCATTTAGCCAAAAATATTGAAATCATCCATTTAAGTCAGATATTTAGTTTCCACCTAGCATTAGAATGTATAAAACTTTCTTCACATACTTAACACTTATTCTGTTGACTCATAATTAGAGCATGTCACTTCATGGTGGCCTGTAAACAGTAAACAGTTATTTCTATGGGTTTGTACAATATGACACAGTGGAGAAAATCTTTGAAATTCATCAGATGGATTTTCATAGAAAAATTTTTAATTTAAAACAGTGTGACACATTACAAACAACTTAACCTTTTCTATAATAAGCCTTAGGTTATTTAGCTATAAAATGGAGATTATAATGGTCATAGCTTTCTTTTTTGTGGATCAAATAAGTAAGATATGGGAAACATGTATCACAATGCTGATACACATAGGATGTTTTTACGTGTAAGTTTTCTTTCCACTTGCCTGTCTAGCATAATAATATATATTCATTTTTATCCTAAAGGAAATCAATCCTGAATATTCATTGATAGGACTGATGCTGAAGCTGAAGCTCCTATACTTTGGCCACCTGATGTGAAGAGCCAACTCATTAGAAAAGACCCTGATGCTGGGTAAGATTGAAGGCAAGAGAAGGGAATGATAAAGGATGAGGTGGTTGGATGGCATCACTGACTCAATGGGCATGAGTTTGAGCAAGCTCTGGAAAATGGTGAAGGACAGGGAAGCCTGGGTGCTGCAGTCCATGGGATCACAAAGAGTCAAACACAACTGAGTGACTGAACAACATACCTTAGGGAGGAAAATATAATTTAGAAGACAGGAAATTGAGTTGACTAGTAAATTTGGGCTGAAGAAGTATATCTCAATTTTTAAGGTAATTTAATTTTAGAAAAAATTAGCGGCCTAATACCCAGCTAACTTTGTGCTGAATGCTTAGATTATTTCTCCAGACAATTCTGAAATCAATGGACACTATTCCAACTTTCTTTGTGAATAAGAAATCTTGTCCTTGAATAATGCATGTTGTCTGTGTGAGCACTAGAAGGAGAGCCCTCCTTGTAACATGATATCTGTGCCACTTACAGCATGCCTGCTATCATCCAGGATATTCTGTATCCTCTGTGTTCCCTTACCTGTGTTGTTTGGATCACACAATGCTAATGACGGCTTACAGTTAATGGTGTCAGATTCGTGATCTCTAAAGGAGACAATTTTGCTTCAGGACCAAAGACGCAGCTTCAGTCACTCAGAGCTCTGTGCAGCAAAAGTTTTGTCGCAGCGAAAAAGGGATAGAGAAAGTGTCTGACATGGGCATCACAAGGGGGCAGAGAGTGCCCTGCTCACCAGTCTTATCAAGGCCTTATATACTTTGTCATCTGGTTACTAACAATAGAAATGTACCAGACTCACTCTCACAACATATATTTTAAGATAACAGAATTAGCCAGAAGGTCCTTAAGAAGGAGAAACATGTCCTTGAGCAAGATATATTATTGTTATATAATCATTAGTACAGAGTTTAAGGAAAAACATTCCTTTGAGCAAGATGCCTTATTTTTTGTGTGTGTAATCATTAGCTCTGGGCTTAAACAAAGTTAGTCTTAGAAGAAATAAATTGTTTCCATAACAACTCAGAACTTAAGAAAAAAAAAAGTCTTATATGACAAAGACAAAGGAATGTAGGAAAAACAAACAAACAAAACACACTTGTCCCTTTCTCCTCTTCAAGGGCCCCAGACCCCTTTCTCCTCTTGAGGGCCCTGGGCTTCTTATCAACCTACCTAAGAATTAACTCTCTCACTATGAGCAATAGGAAAGCACAGGTACCATTTTATCTATATATATGTATTTGCTATTTTAAAACAAAAATCAAAATTTTCTTCTTTGTAAACATAAACTATAATAGTTTCTTGTTTAGTATTAATAGTGTTTCCAGCCCTATGTCCTTCCCTGACCCTGTCCTTGAGAGTAAGCTCTGGAAGGAGAGCAAAGACACCTAAAAATGCAAGTGTATGGGAACCCATGCTCTATCTCACCTCTCTTTCTAAATAAGATAGATTCTAGATGCATAAGCCTCTGCTTCCATACTGATTGTTCTTTCTAAAATTGTGATCACGAAGCACTTCAAAGAGATTCAAACCCAGTACTTTTGTGTTTATCACCTTGGGCTCCCTTACAATGTCTAGCCTCACATTCTTGCACATTTGAAATTTACACTAGATTGCAGCTAATTAAAGTAGAAGGATTTATTTGTATTAGATACTAACTTATTTGTATAATACAAATATTTCTTGAGTAATGATTGCCTTCATACAGGGACAGTTTCAAAAACTTTCTCAATTAAATTCAAATAATTGTCTAAAGGTCAGATTTCTGCTTCTGTGCATTTTTTTTTTTAATGTGAAAGACAACATAATTTGTGACTGACTAAATAAAACCATGTTTGATCCTGTACTGAAATTAATGAAGTTTGTTTTCTTCTTTTTTTTTTTAATTAATTTTTATTTTTTTAGTTTGTTTTGCTTTACAATACTGTATTCGTTTTGCTACACATCGACATGGATCAGCCACGAGTGTACATGAATTCCCAATTCCCATCCCCACCTCCCCCCTCCCACCCCACACCCTCTCTCTGGATTATCCCCATGCATCAGTCCCAAGCATCCTGCATCCTGCATCAAACCTGGACTGGTGATTCATTTCACTTATGATATCACACATGTTACACTGAAGTTTGTTTTCTTACTAGGTTTCTATCAGTGTCCCAGGGGGATCAGAGTCAAATTTCTAAGCTTAGTTGCTTACTAGGTAGACTTGATTGTTCATAAAGTTGCTGATACACACACCCATGTACACATTGACTCACTCAGCTAACAGCATCAGAAAATGTGAGTTAAAAATCATCCTTCTAGAACAGTTTCATTACAAATGGAAATTTCTTCTTGTCTCTCTTCAAATCCTTCCCTTTAAATTGTATTTAAACATGAAACTTGCTTAATTTCTCTTGGGTTTTCATGCCTGATCATAAGCAAGACTAACCATTCTCAGTATGTCTTCTCTCACTTATCCAGATGTTTTTTAAAAAAGAATAATTTTGAACTGTAGGTTAATTTAAATTCATCTTACAGTGAGGATAATACACAATATAGGGTTGTGGTAATGAGTGCAGGCTCTGGGATGGATAAGATGGGATAACAATTCAATCATTTATAGCTATATGACTAGACTATTAATCCTCAGCTTTCATATCTAGAAAATGGAAACATCTTAGTACCCACCTGTAATATAGATTAACTGTCATAGATATTAATAGGCTTGACTAAATGGACCTTTGTCATCAAAGTGATATCTTTGTTTTTTAACACAATGTCTAATTTGTCACAGCTTTCCTGCCAAGAAGCAGTCATCTTCTAATTTTATGAATGCAGTCAATATTCACAGTGATTTTAGAGACTAAGAGGAAATCTGTCAGTGCTTCCAACTTTTCCCCTTTATTGGCCATGAAGTGATGGGACTGGATTCCACGATCTGAGTTTTTTAATATTTAATTTTAAGCTGGCTTTTTCACTCTCTTCCTTCACCCTCAACAAGAGATTCAATTAGTTCCTCTTCACTTTCTGCCATTAGAGTGATATTCTCTGCTTATCTGAGGTTGTTGATATTTCTGCAGGCAATCTTGATTCTGCTTGTAACTCATGCAACCCAGCATTTCTCATGATGTGCTCTGCATATAAGTTAAATAAACAGGGTGACAATAAACAGCCTTGTCATACTCGATTCTCAACCCTGAACCAGCAGTTGTTCCATACAAGGAACAACTTGCTTCTTGACCTACATACATGTTTCTCAGGAGACAAGTAATTTGGTCTGGTAGTCCCATCTCTCAAAGAATTTTCTACAGTTTGTTGTGATACACACAATCAAGGACTTTAGTGTAGTCAATGAATCAGAAGTAAATGTTTTTCTGGAACTCTCTTGCTTTTTCTATCATCCAACTGATATTGGCAATTTGACCTCTGGTTCCTCTGATTTTTCTAAATCCAGCTTGAACAACTGGAATTTCTTGGTTCATGCATGATTGATTTCTAGCTTGGAGAATTTGAGGCATTACTTTGTTAGTTTGTGAGATGAGTGCAATTGTGCAGTAGTTTGTTCATTCTTTGGCATTGCCTTTCTTTGGGATTGGAATGAAAACTGACCTTTTCTGGTCCTATCGCCACTGCTGAGTTTTCCAAATTTTCTGGCATACTGAGTGCAGCACTTTCACCATAAAATGCTATTTAGTGTTCTATTCAACTTATTTGCAGCATAGTAGTTTAATGCAAAAGACACATGGAATATATTCACCAATAATTGCCTAATTATAGAAAATTTAGGCTTAAAGCACTCACTTAGGGGAGAATTCTAAAAAGAGTCACCTCAACTCCCAAGTTCTTAGTATTTTGTTGTCATTGTTGAGTCCTCTCCAAACTCTTTGTAAGCCCATGGACTCCAGCACAAAAGTTTCCTCTGTTCTCTACTATCTCCCTAAATTTGTTCGAATTCATGTCCATTTAGTCGGTGATACTATCTAACCATATCATCCTCTGTCACTGCCTTCTAGTTTTGCCTTCAATCTGTCAGCATCAGGGTCTTTTCCAGTGAGTTAGCTCTTCACATCAAAGTATTTGAGTTCAGCTTCAATCCTTCCAATGAATATTCAGGGTTGATTTCCCTTAGGATTGACTGGTTTGATCTTGCAATTCAAGGGACTCACTCTCAAGATTCTTCTCCAGCACCACAATTCAGTTGTGTCAATTCTTTTCCATTCAGCCTTTCTACTGTCCAACTCTCACATCTGGACATGACTACTGGAAAAACGATAGTTTTGACTATACAGATTTTTGTCAACAAGGTGATGTCTCTGCTTTTTGATACAGTCCAAGTTTGTCATAGCTTTTCTTCCAAGGAGCAAGCATCTTTTAATTTCACTGTCTTCAGTGATTTGGGAGCTCAAGAAAATAAAATCTGCCACTGCTTCCACTTTCTATTTGTCATGAATTGATGGGACACTTAGTGATCTTAGTTGTTTGTTTGTTTTTTCTTTAATGTTTTGTTTTAAGTCAGCTTTTTCACTCTTCTCTTTCACTGGCATCAAGAGGCCCTTTTGTTCCTCTCCACTGTCTGTCATTAGAGTGGTATCATCTACATATCTGGGAATATTGATATTTCTCCTGGCAATTCTGATTCCAGGTTGTGATTCATCCAGCCCATTTCACATGGGGGGTGTGTGTGTGTGTGTGTGTGTGTCTGTGTGCTCAGTCATATCTGACCCTTTTGCAATCATGGACTGTAGCCTGCCAGGATCCTCTGCTGGAATTTCTCATCAAGAATCTTGGATCTGGTTGCCATTTCCTACTTCAGAGTATCTTCTCAACCCAGAGATTGAACCTACATCTTCTGTGTCTCCTGCATTATCAAGTGAATTCTTTACCACTGTGCCACCTGGGAAACCCAATGTACTCTGCATAGAAGTTAAATCATCAAGGTGACAATGTGTAGCCTTGTCACACTCCTTTCCCAATTTTGAACCAGTCAGTTGTTCCGTGTCCAGGTCTAACGGTTGATTATTGACCTGGGTACAGGTTTCTCAGGAGATAGTCCAGGGGGTCTGGTACTCACACCTCTTTACGATTTCTCCACAGTTTGTTGTGATCCATACAATCAAAGACTTTAGCATATTCAATGAAGCAGAAATAGATGTTTTTGTGGAAGTCCTTTGCTTTCTCCGTGATCCAGCAAATGTTGGCAATTTGATCTCTCGTTCCTCTGCCTTTTTGTAAGCTCAGCTTTTACATCTGACATTTTCAGTTCAAATACTGTTGAAGTCTAGCTTGAAGGATTTTGAGCATAGCCTTGCTAGCATGTGGAATGAATGCAATCATATGGTAGTTGGAACATTCTTTGGCATGACTCTTCTTTGGGATTAGAATGAAAACTGACTTTTTCCAATCTCGTGGCTACTGCTGAGTTTTCAAATTTGCTGATATAGTGAATGCAACATTTTAACAGGATCATCTTTTAGGATTTGAGATAGGTCAGCTCAAATTCTGTCATCTCCACTAGTTTTGTTCATATTAGTCCTTGCTAAGGCTCACTTGATTTCACACTCCAGGATGTCTGTCTCTAGGTGAGTGACCACACCATCATCATTATCTGTCATTAAGACCTTCATTTTATACTTATTCTGTGTATTCTTTCCATGTCTTCTTAATCTCTTCTGCTTCTCTAGGTCCTTCCCACAGTATTTACTTCTGAGCTAAGCAATGGGTTGTTCTCAACAGCTCCAGATAATCAGAAGATGTCAGTCTTTAAGAGGCCCAGAAAAAGGTAAAAATGATGACATGCTTTCTCTCTATGGCCTAGTGAGAGCCTGAGGCCCACTGTTGGAAGGTCTAGCACCCAGACTAGTAAAGGAAAGATCCTGGGAGAAACTTCACTTGTGTGAAACTCAGTAACTCAAGATGAAGGCTGATTTTGGCTGATCTCTGGTGTGTCAAGACTCTCTATATCCGGAGGAGACCAAATGTGTATGTGTTTTTAAAATTTTAATGATATTATCAAGATAGTTTTACTATGTAACTACTACTTAATAAATTTTTAGTGTCAGAATAATGTTATCTTAATTGTTTTTGTACTTTATTTAGTCTGGATGTAGCCAGACTATATTTTGCTCTTTAACATTAATATTCATTTTTATGATTTGGCTTAAAATTTAAAAACTTCATCAGATTTTAAGAATAATGAACATAGTGTAGACCCAAAACTGGGCAACAGTTTCAAAATAGGCTACACTAGCAAGATTCCAGGTCATTTTTCTGTGCCATAATTTCTGAGCCAAACAATGAAGGTAATATCACAGACCATAATTTTGCTTGTTTATTTTATTTTCATTTACTTTTTACAAATTTATTTATTTTTAATTGAAGGATAATTTCTTTATACTATTGTGCTGGTTTCTGACATACATCATCATGAATCAGCCATAGGTATACATGTGGCTCTTCCCTCTTGAACCTCCCTCCCACTTCCTACCCCTCTAGGTTATCACAGAGCCCTGGTTTGAGTTCCTTGCATCATACAACAAATTGCCACTGGCTGCCTATTTTACATATGGTAATGTATATATTTCCATACTATTCTCCCCATTTGGCTCACTCCCTCCTCATCCCTAGTCCACAAGTCTGCTCCACTGTGGCCCTGCAAATAATTTCATCAGTACCATCTTTCTACATTCCATATATATGCATTAATATACGATATTTGTTTTTCTCTTTCTAACTTACTTCCCTCTGTATGATAGACTCTGGTTCATCCACCTCATTAGAACTGACTCAAATGCATTTTTTATGGCTGTGTAATATTCCACTGCATATATGTACCACAGCATCTTTATTCATTCATCTGTCAATGGACATTTAGGTTGTTTCCATCTCCTAGCTATTGTAAAGAGTGCTGCAATGAAGATTGTGGCATATGTCTTTTTCAACTATTGTTTTATCAGAGTACATGCCCAGTAGTGGGATTGTTGGGTTATATGGTAGTTTTCTTCCTAGTTTTTTAAGGAATCCCATCCTGTCTACCTTGTCAGCTGTATCAATTTACATTCCTACTAACAAAGCAAGTGGGTTCCCTTATGTCTACACTCTCTCCAGCATTTATTGTTTGTAGATTTTCTGATGCTGGCAATTCTGCCTGGTGTGAGGTGATATCTCATTATAGTTTGATTTGCATTTCTCTAATAATAAGTGACCTTGAACATCTTTTTCATGTGTTTATCAGCCATCTCTATATCTTTTTGGAGCAATATCTGTTTAGGTCTTCTACCCACTTTTTGACTGGATCTTTGCTTATCTGATATTGAGTTGCATGAGCTGCTTGTATATTCATAATTTAATTCCTTGTCAATTGTTTCATTTCCTATTACTTTCACCCATTCTTATGGAGAATTGCCTGTTTATAATTTCCATTGCTGTGAAAAAGCTTTTAAGTTTAATAAGGTACCACTTGTTTATTTTTGCTTCTATTTCCATCACTCTAGAAGGTTTGTCATAGAGGATCTTGCTGTGATTTGTGTCTTAGAGGATTCTTCCTATGTTTTCCTCTAAAGAGTTTTATAGTCTCTGATCTTACATTTTGGTCTTTAATCCATTTTGAGTTTATGATTGTGTATGGTGTTAGGAGGTGTTCTAATTTCACTATTTTACATGTAGCTGTCCAGTTTTCCCAGCATCACTTTTTGAAGAGGCTGTCTTTTCTCCATTGTATATTCTTACCTTTTTTGTCAAAAATAAGTGCCCATAGATGTGTGGGTTTATCTCTGAGTTTTCTATCTTGTTCCATTGGTGTATATTTCTGTTTTGTGCCAGTACTATATTCTCTCTTGATGACTATAGCTTTGTAGTATATTCTAAAATCAGGAAGGCTGATTGCTCCAGCTTCATTCTTCTTTCTGAAGATTGTTTTGGCGATTCAGAGTCTTTTGTGTTGCCATAAAATTGTGAAATGCTTTCTTCTAGTTCTCTGAAAATTGCCATTGGTAATTTGTTAGGGATTACACTGAATCTGTAGATTGCATTTGGTAGTATAGACATTTTCACAATATTGATTCTACAAACCCAGAAACATGGAATATCTATCCATCTGTTTATGTCATCTTTGATTTTTTTCATCAGTGCCTTACAGTTTTCTATATACAGCTCTTTTGTGTCCTTAGGTAGATTTATTCCTATATATTTTATTCTTTTTCTTGCAATGGTAAATGGGATTGATTTCTTAATTTCTGTTTCTGATTTTTCATTGCTAGTGCACAGGAAAGCAAGTGATCTCTGTGTGTTGATTGTGGATCCTGTAACTTTACTAACTTACTGATAAGCTCTAGTAATTTTCTGATAGAAAAGTCTGATACTCCATATATTGAAGTATTTTTAGGGTTTTCTATGTATAGTATCATGTCATTTGCAAATAGTGAGAATTTTACCACTTCTTTGCCAATTCCTTTTCTTTTTTTTCTTCTCTGATTGCTGTAGCTAAGAGTTTAAAAATTATGTTGAATAATAGTGACAAGAGTGGGCAGTCTTTTCTTGTTCCTGATATTCAAGGAAATGCTTACAGTTTTTCATCATTGAGAATAATGTTTGCTGTGGGTTTCTTCTGTATGGCCTTTATTATGTTGAAGTAGGTTCCTTCTATGATCATTTTTTCAAGAATTTTTATTTTAAATGGGTGCTGAATTTTGTAAAAAGCTTTCTCTACAATATTGAGATTATTATATGACTTTTAGTCTTTCAATTTGTTAATATGGTGTATCACATTGATTGATTTGCATATATCAAAAAAAGCCTTGCATCCCTGGGATAAAACCAACTTTATCATGGTGTAATGTGTTGTTGAATTCTATTTGCTAGAATTTTGTTGAGGATTTTTGCATCTATCCTCATCAGTTATCTTGATCAATAGTTTTCTTTTCTTGTGATGGCTTCATTTGGTTTTGGTATCAGGGTGATAATGGCCTCATAAAATGAATTTGGAAGTATATCCTCCGCTGCATTTTTTGGGAAGAGTTTCAGAAGGATAGGCATTATCTCTTCTCTAAATGTTTGGTAGAATATACCTGCAAAGCCATCTGGCCCTGGGATTTGTTTGTTTGTTTGTTTGTTTTTTTTGCAAGATTTTTGATAAAAGTTTTGATTTCTGTGCTTGTGATTAGCTTGTTCATAGTTTGTTTGTTTTTTTTTCTTCCTGGTTCAGTCTCAAAAGGTTGAACTTTTTAAAGAATCTGTCCATTTCATCTAGATTCCCCAATTTATTAGCATATAGTTGCTTGTAATAATCTCTTATGATCCTTTTTATTTCTGCATTATTTACTTTAACCTCTCCTTCTTCACTCTAGTTTTGTTGACTTGTTTCCTCTCTCTTTTTTTTTTTCTTGATGTGTTTCACTAATAGTTTGTCAATTTTCTCAAGAACCAGCTTTTAGTTTTATAAATCTTTATTACTGTTTACTTCTTTTTTTTTTTCATTTATTTCTGCTCTGATCTTTATTATTATTTTTTTTCCTTCAGCTAACTTTGGGGTTTTTGTTCTTTTACATCTGTTTTACTTGTAAATTTAGGTTTGCTGTTTTTCTTGTTTCTTGAGGTAAGATTGTATTGCTACAAATTTTCCCCTTAGATATGCTTCGGCTTTATCTCACAGGATTTGAGTCATTGTGTTTTCATTATCATTTGTTCTAGGAACTTTTTTATTTCCCATTTGATTTATTCAGTAAACTGTTCATTATTTAGAAATGTGTTGTTTAATCTCCATGTGTTTATGGTTTTTACAGTTTTTCCCCACAACTTTCATAGCGTTGTGGTCAGAAAAAATGCTTCATATAATTTAAATGTTCTTAAATTTACTGAGGCTTAATTTGTGGTCCAGTTAGAACTGGACATGGAACAACAGACTGGTTCCAAATAGGAAAAGGAGTACGTCAAGGCTGTATATTGTCACCCTGCTTATTTAACTTATATGCAGAGTACATCATGAGAAATGCTGGACTGGAAGAAACACAAGCTGGAATCAAGATTGCTGGGAGAAATATCAATAACCTCAGATACGCAGATGACACCACCCTTATGGCAGAAAGTGAGGAGGAGCTAAAAAGCCTCTTGTTGAAAGTGAAAGAGGAGAGTGGAAAAGTTGGCTTAAAGCTCAACATTCAGAAAACGAAGATCATGGCATCTGGCCCCATCACTTCATGGGAAATAGATGGGGAAACAGTAGAAACAGTGTCAGACTTTGTTTTTTTGGGCTCCAAAATCACTGCAGATGGTGACTGCAGCCATGAAATTAAAAGGCGCTTACTCCTTGGAAGAAAAGTTATGACCAACCTAGATAGTATATTCAAAAGCAGAGACATTACTTTGCGACTAAGGTCCGTCTAGTCAAGGCTATGGTTTTTCCTGTGGTCATGTATGGATGTGAGAGTTGGACTGTGAAGAAGGCTGAGCGCCGAAGAATTGATGCTTTTGAACTGTGGTGTTGGAGAAGACTCTTGAGAGTCCCTTGGACTGCAAGGAGATCCAACCAGTCCATTCTGAAGGAGATCAACCCTGGGATTTCTTTGGAAGGAATGATGCTAAAACTGAAGCTCCAGTACTTTGGGCACCTTATGCGAAGAGTTGACTCATTGGAAAAGACCCTGATGCTGGGAGGGATTGGGGGCAGGAGGAGAAAGGGACGACCGAGGATGAGATGGCTGGATGGCATCACGGACTCAATGGACGTGAGTCTGAGTGAACTCCGGGAGTTGGTGATGGACAGGGAGGCCTGGCGTACTGCGATTCATGGGGTCGCAAAGAGTCGGACACGACTGCGCGACTGAACTGACTTATCTTGTCTTATATTTTGACATTTTACTGAACTTAATCACTAAATTTTTTAATGAAGAATTGTTGCATCTATGTTTGTCAAAGATATTAATCTGTAGTTTCCTTTCCTTGTGATACCTTTTTCTCCAGAATTACCTATTTTTGGAATTAAGATAGCACTTGATTCATAGAATGTGTTGTTAAGCATTCACTTGCCTTCAGTCCTCTAGATTTAGGATTTCTATTTTTTCTTTCTTAAATGTTTAGAAGAATTTTCCAAGTGGTATGAGCCTGGAGTTTCCCTTACAGGAAAATTTGTAACTACAATTTAATTTAATAGAACAGATTGTCTATTAACATAAAGTTTTCATCTATTCAGTGAGCTTTGGGAACTTCTGCCTTTCAAGAGTTTGTTAACCTCATCCCTGGTGGCTCAGACAGAAAAGAATCTACGTACAATGAAGGAAATCCAGATTCAATCCCTGGGACGTGAAAACTCCCCAGAGAAGAAAATGGCACTCCAGTATTCTTGCCCAGAGGATCCCATGGACAGAGGAGCCTGGTGGGCTACAGTCCAGGGATTTGCAAAGAGTTGGACATAACTGAGTGAATAATATGCAAATTGTTAAATTTATTGCTGTAAAGTAGTTCAGCAGTTCAGACTATTTCTTTACTAGCATTTTAATATCTCATAGAATTTGTATTGATGGCACCTCTCTCATTCCTGATATTGGCAATTTATGTCCTTTTCCCCCCCTATTTTGCCAGGCTAGAAATTTATCAGTTTTATTAATTGTTTCATAAAACTACTTTTGACTATATTGATTTTTCTCTGTTGGTTTCACCATTTTCTGTTTCATTGATTTCTGTCATTATTTTCTATCTGTGATTAATTTGAGTTCAATTTGCTCTTCGAGTTTCTTAGAGAAAACATGGATACTGATTTGAGACTTTTTTCTCATTTCTTGTATGGACTTTAGGACTTATAATTCTTCCCCTCATTACTATGTTAACAGCATCTTACAAAGTTTGGTGTGTCTGTTTGCATTCCATACTGTTAAAAATACTTTACTTTTCTTCTTTGAACTACCAGTTAGTTCAAGTTATCATTTCTGGACTTCCCACCTGTTTTTATTTTATTGATTTATAATTTAATGCTCTTATAGTCAAGGAACTTACTTTATATAATTGAAATCCTTTTAAACTTATTGACACTTATTTTTGGCCCAGAATATATCTACCTTGATTAATATTCTGTATTTGTTTGAATACAATGTATAATTTTCCATAAATAAAACCACACAGAAAAAATAATATAAAACTCTTAACTCTCAAGCTCTCAAACCCAAACTAATATATACATAAACATAGAATTAATATATGCAAAATATGACAAATAGAAAATAGGAAGCCAGATAAAAAGTGCACAGAGAGCTTTTTGTAAATTATTTTATCTTATATATACCTCACAATGTTGTTGTTCAGAGGAAAAATTAGTTTTGATAGGATTAATTAGATTAAGTAATATAGTCTAAAGAAATGGTTGTTAATTCAGTTAGTTTTAATTTGTTAATATTTGCTTTAAAAATTAAAATGACAGAAAAATACTATCATTAGTATGATCTTCTACCACAAACACTATAAATAATAACAATTGTATTTCTCTATCAAGTATTATTTTGAGTATATTTACAGAATTGCTGGTGGCTCAGAGGTTAAAGCATCTGCCTGCAATGCGGGAGACCTGGGTTCGATCCCTGGTTCAGGAAGATTCTCTGGAGAAGGAAATGGCAACCCACTCCAGTATTCTTGCCTGGAGAATCCCATGGATGGAGGAGCCTGGTGGGCTACAGTCCATGGGGTTGCAAAGAGTCAGACACGACTGAGCGACTTCAATCACTCACTCACTCACAGAATTGCAATTATACAGTGGTCTTGTATGATTATTATCAGTAAATTAATTCTAGAAAAAACATACATTGCATTATGTACGCAAAATAAAATTAACCCAAGTCTATTGACAAAAATTCTTTTGGTATACAAATTTTAGATAATAATATTGTATGTTTTGGTTTATTTTTGAAAAATACAAATAATACTACGACGCTGGCAGGGTAAATGGCAAAAATCTCTTAATGACAAATCTCAAGAAATTCTTTTAAAATTATTTTTTATTCATACCTCCCTTTTGTTTTTTTGTAACATTTGACTTGCTTAAATGGTAACTTTTTAAAGAAAAGAAAAACTCCAATAGTAGTAAAAATAGTAATATAAAAATAACTTACAAAATAAAGAACGTAGAAAACAGTTGCTCTGGTTAGGGCTGCAACAAATTATTTTAAGAAGCTTTATTATGTTGAATCATTTTCAGCTATGGAAAGATTCAAATCTCAAAGTCTCAACTAATGAGGGGATTTTTGTTTGTTAATTTTCTGCCTGCTTATAAACAGTGATCAAAATGTTATTCAAAAAAGAAGCTGATAGCTCCCTAGAGACTGTATATTGGGGAATAAAAGTTACTATTAAGTAACATTTTCTTGAGTGTTTAAGGATTTTGGAGAACAGAGTAAGAGTTACCATGGGTACAATATTCACAGAAAGAGTTTGATAGCTCTCTGGAGACTACATGCAGGGAAATAAACATTTTTATTAAGTAACATTTTCCTGAATGTTTAAGGATTTTTGAGGATAGAATAAGAATTACCAGGGGTACAACATTTGATATATATCCCAGTAAAGTTTAAAATGGATCCTAAAATGTCTTTAAAAGATTGTGTAGGACTTATGCTTTCAATTCTGACAGATATTGAGCTTGGAAGATGTTACTGCTGTTCTTAGTAGAATCAAGCTGAACAAAGAGAAACTAATCACTCAAACTCATCAGAAAAAGTGAGGTGGCAGGTCATACTGACACCCTGAAATCTGGAGAGTCAAGGAATAGAGAGAATCACACAGAGACCAACTTACCTGGAAAAAAAGGGAATGGAACCATAAACTGGTAAGAAGTCTGAATGCAATTATGACAGCATCACTGGAGTGTGCTTGTGAACTAGTATGATAATGAGAAATTCCTCAGGGACATGGATTTAAGTGGACACCAACATTTTCACAGTTTTAAATTTAAAGAACTCCAACAAGCACTAATGAAGAAGAAGAAAGAAAAAAAGTTTCCTTGTTTTTCTGACAAGGAGAGGAAAGCAACCATTTTGAAAATACCCAGAGTATTCTACATAACATGGATAAAGAGGAGGTAGGAATTGGAACTAGTTTGGGCTTCCCTGGTGGTTCATTTGGTGAAGATTTTGCCTGCAATGCCGGAGACCTGGGTTTGATCCCTGGGTTGGGAAGATCCCCTGGAGAAAGTATTGCCTACTCACTCCAATATTCTGGCCTGGAGAATTCTATGGACTGTATAGCCCATGAAGTCACAGTCAGACATGACTGAATGAAGACAGTAAAAAGTCTGCCTGCAATGCAAGAGACTGGGTTCAATCCCTGGGTCTGAAAGATCCCCTGGAGAAGGAAATGACTAGCCACTCCAGTATTATTGCCTAGAAAACTCCATGCACAGAGGAGCCTGGCAGGCTACAGCCCACGGGGTCACAAAGAATCAGGCATGGCTGAATGACTAACACTTTCACAGTCTCATTAAGTATCTACACTACATATGAGACTGCATAGTGTTATTTAAAAGTAGACTTAGATTAATTGTTAATGTATATTTCAAATTCTAGAGAAAACATTAAAAATTTTTTAAAGGAGTACAATTAATATTCTAAGATCAGAAAGAAAATGAAATAATATAAAATAGCTAGAAGAATAATACCAGAGAATGACTGCAACAAATAGAAAAATCATTACAAACATACTAGACATTATCTCAACTGGATCAATAATCACTTTAAATGGAATAGTCTAAATACATCGATTAAAAAACAGAATCATAAGAGTGGATAATTTTTTTTTTTTTATCTAAATATGGGTTCGGAGAAGGCAATGGCAACCCACTCTAGTACTCTTGCCTGGAAAATCCGTGATGGAGGAGCCTGGTAGGCTGCAGTCCATGGGGTTGCAAAGAGTCAGATATGACTGAGTGACTTCAGTTTCACTTTTCACTTTCATGCATTGGAGAAGGAAATGGCAACCCGCTCCAGTGTTCTTGCCTGGGGAATCCCAGGGACAGGGGGAGCCTGGTGGGCTGCCGTCTATGGGGTCACACAGAGTCGGACACGACTGAAGTGACTTAGCAGCAGCAGCAAATATGTATTACCTACTTACTTTAAGAAAGCTATTTTAAATGTAAAGACACAGCTCGGTTAAATGAATGGAGAAATGTATATCATGCTCATTATAATCAAATGAAAAATTGCATAACATTATTAATTTCCAACAGAGCAGACTTCAGAACAAGGGAAATTATCAGGGATAAAGAAGAACATTACATAATGATAAAGTGATCAATTCTTGAGGGAGATGTAATAATCCTTAACATGCTGCTGCTGCTGCTAAGTCGCTTCAGTCGTGTCCAACTCTGTGTGACCCCATAGACGGCAGCCCACCAGGCTCCCCCTGTCCCTGGGATTCTCCAGGCAAGAACACTGGAGTGGGTTGCCATTTCCTTCACCAATGCATGAAAGTGAAAAGTGAAAGTGAAGTTGCTCAGTCATGTCTGACTCTTTGCGACCCCATGGACTGCGGCCCACCAGGCTCCTCCATCCTTGGGATTTTCCAGGCGAGAGTGCTGGAGTGGGGTGCCATTGCCATGTACCTAAAAAAATCATCAAAACAAGTGACATGAAAACTAATAGAACTACAAAAAGAAATAGACTTCAATACCCCTCTTTAAGCAGTTAATAGATCCAGCAGGTAGAAATCAGTACAGATATGCTTGACATGAACAGTATGCTACAAACAAGATAGTAGAAGAGAATGGTTCATTAACATATTAAGAATCAGGGAGAGGAGGAGGAATCCCAGAAAGGTGGTATGAATAGCTCATTGTAAAATGGCACACCTCACATGGCACTCAAACTCACGTACACCTAGTTGGGACTCAAACTACAATCTTCCAACCAATACCCCTAAACTCATCTCAGGACTCAGTGAAGTTCAAGTTCTTTATGTCTCGATGCAGAAGGAATTCAGTGAGAGGCAAAGTGGTAGGCAAGTGGTAGATTTATTAATATAGCCTGCTTGTGAAGAATACAAGCAGCAGTGAAAAGGGCTCAAGCTCTAGAAATAAGTGGCATGCATGCATGCTCAGTCATTCAGTCATGTCCAACTCTGAAATCCCATGGACTGCAGCCTGCCAGGCTCCTCTGTCCATGGAATTTTCCAAGCAAGAATACTGGAATGGGTTGCCATTTCCTTCTCCAGAGAGTCTTCCCAATTCAGGGATCTAACCGCTATCTTCTGCATCTCCAGCATATCATTTACCTCTGTGCCATGTGGGAAATAAATAGGCTACATATTTCATATTTATAATCAATGGAAAATTGGAAAGGAGAGAAGACTATTTTCTTCCTCTCTTTTGTAAAGGTGTTGCAGGAATATGGGGGCATGAGAGGATAGTCACATCCCAGGTCTCAGGTGAGTTTGCTGGACAAGCCACCAACCTGAGGGTCCTTGGCTTCATGCAGGAAAGAATTCAAAAGCAAGTTATGGTAAAGTGAAAGCAGAGAGATACCTTCCATAGGCCAAACATGATCCATTTTAAAAGGTGAGAGTAGCCTTGGAAGAAACACACTCCACAGAGTGTGGGCCATCTCAGAAGGTGAGAGTAGCTCTGGAAGATATATTAGGTTGATACAAAAGTAATTGCTGTTTCAGACCATGAATTTTAAATCATTATAACTCAGCTCAAATGATGATTTGGGAGAGTGGCAGTGTAACATGTATGATATCATAAGTGAAATGAATCACCGGTCTAGGTTCGATGCAGGATGCAGGATGTTTGGGACTGATGCACGGGGATAATCCAGAGAGATGGTGTGGGGCGGGAGGGGGGAGGGGGGGTCGAGATTGGGAGTTCATGTACACTTGTGGCTGATTCATGTCAATATATAGCAAAACGAATACAGATTGTAAAGCAAAACAAACTAAAAAATAAAAAATTAATTTTAAAAATAAAAAAATTTTGAAAAAGATCAAAATAAGAACCATTACAATCAACTTATTTTTGCCAAAGAGAAACAAATTTATTTACTCCTGTAGCGAAAAATTCATGCTTCAGGATTTGAAGAACTCTTGGAAAATATTTTCTACCTCTTGCTGGTTGTGGAAACATTTTCTCTGCAAAAAGTTGTCACATTGCTTGAAGAAATAGTAGCCAGTTGGAGAGAGGTCAGGTGAATATGGTGGGTGGGGCTAAACTTTGTAACCCAATGATTCTACTTTTGAAGCATTGGTTGTGTAACATGCAGTCTTGCAGGAGTGGGCCCATTCTGTTACCAACACCAGCTGCAGGCACTGCATTTTTCAATGCATCACATCAATTTGCTGAGCATATTTCTCAGATGTAATGGAATTCAGAAAGCTCCAGACAGAATGAAGGGATAGAGTCAAAGCAAAAACAATACCCAGTTATGGATGTGACTGGTGATAGAAGCAAGATCCGATGCTGTCAAGAGCAGTATTGCACAGGAACCTGGAATTTCAGGTCCATGAATCAAGGCAAATTGGAAGTGGTCAAACAAGAGATGGCAAGGGTTAACATCTACATTCTAGGAATCAGCGAACTAAAATGGACTGGAATGGGTGAATTTAACTCAGATGACTATTATATCTACTACTGTGGGCAGGAATCCCTCAGAAGAAATCGAGTAGCCATCATGGTCAACAAAAGAGTCCAAAATGCAGTACTTGGATGCAGTCTCAAAAATGACAGAATGATCTCTGTTTGTCTCCAAGGCAAACCATTCAATATCACAGTTATCCAAGTCTATGCCCCAACCAGTAATGCTGAAGAAGCTGAAGTTGAACGGTTTTATGAAGACCTACAAGACCTTTTAGAACTAATACCCAAAAAAGATGTCCTTTTCATTATAGGGGACTGGAATGCAAAAGTAGGAAGTCAAGAAACACCTGGAGTAACAGGCAAATTGGCCTTGGAATGTGGGAATGAAGCAGGCCAAAGACTAATAGAGTTTTGCCAAGAAAATGCACTGGTCATAGCAAACACCCTCTTCCAACAACACAAGAGAAGACTCTACACATGGACATCACCAGATGGTCAACACACGAAGAATTGATGCTTTTGAACTGTGGTGTTGGAGAAGACTCTTGAGAGTCCCTTGGACTGCAAGGAGATCCAACCAGTCCATTCTGAAGGAGATCAACCCTGGGATTTCTTTGGAAGGAATGATGCTGAAACTGAAGCTCCAGTACTTTGGGCACCTTATGCGAAGAGTTGACTCATTGGAAAAGACCCTGATGCTGGGAGGGATTGGGGGCAGGAGGAGAAAGGGACGACTGAGGATGAGATGGCTGGATGGCATCATGGACTCAATGGACATGAGTCTGAGTGAACTCAGGGAGTTGGTGATGGACAGGGAGACCTGGTGTACTGCGATTCATGGGGTCGCAAAGAGTCGGACACGACTGCGCGACTGAACTGAACTGAACTGAATTTGTGGTCCAAGATGTTATGCATCACAGAGAATGCCCCGTATGCACTTGAGAAGAAAATCTATTCTGAATTTTGATGGAAAATCCTGAAGATATCAGTTAGGTCAATTTGGTATCATGTGTCATTTAAGGCTCTTGTTCCCTTATTATCTTTCTGGTTTGATGATCTGTTCATTGGTGTAAGTGGGGTGTTAAAGTTCCACACTATTATTGTGGTACTGTCAATTTACCCTTTTATGTCTGTGTCTGCCTTATGTATTGAGGTGTTCCTAGGTTGGATGCATACTTATTTGCTATCATTATGTCTTCTTGGATTGATCACTTGATCATCATGTAGCTTTCTTCCTTATCTCTTATAATATTATTTATTTTAAGGTCTATTTTGTCTGATATGAGAATTACTACCCCAGCTTTCTTTTGATTTTCATTTGCATCGAATATCTTTTTCCATCCTCTCACTTTAAGTCAGTGTGTTTTGAGGTCTAAATTTGGTCTCCTATAGACAGGGCATATATGGATCTTGCTTTTGTATATGTTCAGCCAGTTTGTGCCTTTTGGTTAATTCATTTAAAGTAATTATTAGCCTATATGTTTTTATTTGTATTTTCTTAATTGTTTTGGAAGTCTTTTCCTTCTCTGTGTTTCCTGCCTATCAAAGTCCCTTTAATATTTGTCGCAAAGGTGGTTTGATGGTGCTAAATTCTCTTAACTTTTGCTTGTCTGTAAAGCTTTTTATTCTTCCATCAATTTTAAATGAGATCCTTGTGTGGTAGAGTAATCTTGATTATAGATTTTTCCTTTCAAGTCTTTAAATATATCCTGTCATTCTCTTTTGGTCTGTAGAGTTTCTGCTGAAAGATCAACTGTTATGGGATTTCTCTTGTGTTGCTTGTTGCTTTTCTGATGCTCCTGTAATAGTTTTTTTCTTTGTTGTTGTTAATCTTTGTTAGTTTGATTAGTATTGTCTAGGTGTGTTTCTCCTTAGGTTTATCCTTTATGGGATTCTCTGTGCTTCTTGGACTTGATTGACTATTTCCTCTCCCATGTTAGGGAAGTTTTCAACTATAACCTCTTCAAAAATTTCTTATTTTCTTCTTCTTCTGACACACTTACAATTTCTATATTGATGTATTTAATATTGTCCCAGAAGTCTCTGAGACTATATTCAATATTTTTCATTCTTTTTTGTTTATTCTGCCCTTCAGCAGTTATTTCCACTATTCTATCTTCCAGCTTAGTCATTTGTTCTTCTGCCAATTGATTCCTGCAGGAGATATAAGAGATACAGATTCAGTCCCTGGGTTGGGAAGATCCCCTGGAGAAGGGCATGGCTACTTACTCCAGTATTCTTGCTTGGAGAATCCCATGGACAGAAGAGCCTGGCAGGCATAGTCCATAGGGTCACAAAGAGTCAGATATGACTGAAGTGACCTAGCAATGCACACAGTATTTTTAATTTCAGTTATTTTGTTATTCATCTTTTGCTTATTTATTCTTTGTTTCTTCTAGGTCCTTGTTAAATGTATTAATTGATTCTTGTATTTTCTCCATTCTATTTTCAAGGTTTTGTATCATCTTTACTATCATTATTCTGAATTCTTTTTCACATAGTTTGCCTATTCCTCTTCATTTACTTGGTTTTGTGAGTTTTTACCTTCTTTTTCATTTGCACAATATTTCTCTCTCTCTCTCTCTTTTCTAACTTACTGTTTGTGAAATCTCCTTTTCCCAGGCTTTAGGGTCATATTCCTTCTTCCTTTTGGTTTCTGTCTTCTGTGGGTGAGATTGGTTCTGTGGCTTGTGTAGGCTTTGTATTGGGAGGGGCTTGTGCCTGAATTCTGGTGGGAAGAGGAGTTGTTTTTTTTTTTTCCCTCTGATGGGCAGTGTTCCATGAAGTGGTGTTTTAGGGTGTCAAGGGGAGCTTTTCTGTTGATGAATGAGTTTGCGTTTTTTCTTGCTTATTGTCTGGGCTTCCCTGGTGGCTCAGACAGTAAAGAATCTGTTTGCAATGTGGGAGACCTAGGTTTGATCCCTGAGTTGGGAAGATCCCCTGGAGTAGGGCATGGCAACCCACTTGAATATTCTTGTCTGAAGAATCCCCATGGACAGAGGAGCCTGGCAGGATACAGTCCATGGGGTTACAAAGAGTCAGACATGACTGAGTGACTAAGCACAGCACATTGTTTGGGTCAGGAATCCTCCATAGTGTATTGCCAGCATTGGGTGATATAAGCATTAGTCTTGGATATAAGTGGAGGTCTTCATGAAAGTTCTCAGTAATTAATATCCCCTGTGGTCAGGTGTTCTCTGGCAGTCTAGTGTCCTGGACTCAGCACTCCCACTCCAAAGGCTCAGGCCCAATCTCTGGCCAGGTATATGAGACTCCATAACCTATTTACTATGGCATTAGAGGGGATTAAAAAATAACAACAACAGCATACAAAAATATAAAACAAAACAAGTAACAAACAACAAACCCCAGACAAATGGTAAATACAAAATCAGACAAATAATAACAACAAAAAAGAGTATACACAAATATGCACACTAATAACCAAAATACTCCAAAGAAAACAAAGTACAAGACAGTGACCCAGAAAGCAAAGAAGGCCAGGAATGATACTGATCAGTTAAAAACAAAGCTAACTAAAACACAAACAGTTAAAGAAAATCATCACAGAGGCCAACAGAGGAATAAAAAAAGAAAACAAAACAAACTAAAAAACATGGTGAAATAAAGAAAGAAAAGGAAGAAAAGAAAAATGAAATAGAAAAGCAAAGTTACATAGAAGCATATTAAAAATTATATACGTTAAATGATAACTACAATAGGATAAGAACAAAAAGAAAAAAACAAAAAAAATTAGAAAATAAAATTAAAAGAAAACGACAGAACCATAAAAAGCCAATGTAGATGTAGAAGTATATAAAGGGAATAAAAACTATGATAAAAAATTTCTCAAAAGCTTAAATAGAGTTAATAGTAATAATAAAATCAACAACCATAGTAACAAGAAAAAATAAAAATCCAGAACCAACTACAGAATAAATCAAAATATAATAATAAATGTTTTTCTCAGATCTCAGCTGTCAGCTTCCTTTCCCTAGCTGAGAGTCATGGTCCACCTCTGACTCCCTAGTTCAGTTCAGTTCAGTCGCTCAGTCGTGTCCGATTTTTTGCGACCCCATGAATCACAGCACACCAGGCCTCCCTGTCCATCAGCAACTCCCGGAGTTCATTCAGACTCACGTCCATCGAGTCAGTGACTCCCTAGGATGCCCTCAAATACTGGGTTGGTCTCTGGACTTTCTGTGAGGACAGTTCAGACTTTGATCTGGCCCTACTTCTGAATGTTCTTGTCTCCGATGCACACAGCTGCCTGAGCTAGTACCTTTTGTGGGAACTCTCATTGTCCCTTGATAGATTTAAGACTCACAGAATCTTTCTAGTTGTGGGAATTTAATCTGCAGCTTGTACAGCTGGTGGGAAGTTTTTTGATCCTCTTCCTTAGGCATATTGCCCCTGGGTTTTAATTGTGGTTTTATCCCCACCTCTTCATGTATGTCATCCACAAGAATTTGCTCCTGAGGCTGCCCTCTAGGACTTGGGTCTGCTTCAATGAGGACCAGGTACAGAGGTGGTACAGCTCCTTGGATCACAGAGACCCTGGAAGCATCAGATATGCAGGGGAATCAATGGCTACGGAACAGGAGATATGATGCTTTTAAGGATTTTCTCCTAGCCTCTGGCAGTTCTGCCCCAGCAGGGATCATGCATGGAAGTGGCACAGCTGCTCGGATTATGAGATTGGATTGGAGAGCCAGGTACATAGAGGAACCAGCTGTCATGGCCACAGGAGATATGGTGCTACTAGGGGTTTTTCTAGCCTCTGGCATTTCTACTTTAGTGAGGATCATGCGTGGAGTTGGCACTGCTATTTGAATCACAGGCACTCTGGTGGCATCAAGTCTGAAGGGATGTCGGTAGCCTCAGACACAAGAAAACTGGCACTGCTAGAGTCCTGCATTGCAAGTGGATTCTTTACCAGCTGAACTATCAGGGAATCTCAGAGTCTTTTTCTAGCCTCTGGCAATTGACATTGAAAGGGCTTCCATGACTGGTCCTTCTCTATTGCTCCGTGTAGCAGGCATTCAAAGGCACCTTCAGCTGGGGTCTTTATTGTTCCATGCATGATGCACTTAAAGGGCCACTCTGGAGTCTCACTATTGATCTATTGCTTGTGCCATTGTGTGGTTAGAGAGGCTACATTGATGGCTCCATCCTCAATACATGACTCAGTAGTGTCACCTTGCTTCCATGGCTGCCGAACTTTTCTCCAAAGGTATTCCCCACTGCAGTCTCCTCCCTCACATCTCCGTGTGTCATCTTCCCATAGTCAACAGCAGACCTCACTTGAGATTGCTTTCTAATCCCTTCGCTCCAGCTCCCAGGCACCGCATGTTGCAGGGGACTTGTGTCCCTGTACAGAGTACATAGGCCTGTGGTAAGGATTGTCTGTGTGGCTCTCATTCAATTCAGATTCTCACAGATAAGCTGCTGCATGCCCCAATAGCTTCAAATGCTTCCCTTCTGTCCAAATAATTGCCCCAGTGTAGGGATCTAGACCTTGCTTCAGTAGCAGCTCCTGTCCTGCTCACTCTCCTCTCTTCCCCTTCCTTCCCTCATCCTACTGAATACTGTGTGGATCTATATACTCCTTTCTGAGGTCAGAGACTCCTGCCCAGTCTCAGCCGATGTTCTGTGAGACCTCCTGCATCTGAAGTTGTATTCCTGATGCATCCATGGAGAGATGTGTATTCCACTTCCACCTACTCCTCTGCCATTTTGTCTCTCTGTTTCTTTTTTAATCTCACGTTCATCTTTGAACTTAGGGAGGCTGGATCTCAACATGATTTTTTAAGCTGTGAAATCCTACAGGCTCATATCCTCATTTCATCTCTAATTTTCACTTATTCATGTGGTCTCTAGTGTTTGACATTTGCTCTAACTGGACAAAGAGTTGGTATTTTGCTTATAACACAGTTTTAATTATGAAGAATTTAATTTTGTTATATTTCCAATTGAGCTCTGAAAGCTTGTGAGCCTCTAAATAATCCTTTTGGTTTGAATTAACTTGGTACCAGTCAAATGAAATGTCTTAATTTTTGAATTTTCTTGACATAAAAAATTACTCTTTAATTTTTTTTTTCTTAGCTAAGGTTATATACCAAAAGTATTGCTATACATTACTTTAACAATTGAACTGGATTAATTTCCTCTGTCATAATCTTTGTGTCTTCTAGCTTCAAAGGGAATTTTTTTCCTTTTAAATCATTCTTGCCTGTGAGCTGCCATGGTAGTTAAGTTAGCAAGAACCATTCCAGAGAGATGAATGTGGTTAAAAACTGCTTTTTCTTTCTCTCCTTTTCCCATATGCATGTAACCACACACAGCCACAAACTAAACACACCCACCACACATCACACACACACACAGAGAAAAACACTATTAATCTGTAATAATTCAAGGGAATTCTCAGTGTAAGAGTCTTTGTTTTGCCCACAGAAAAATGAATTTTTTTTTTCATGATCTTTTGTGCCAGGACTACTGTTAAGTCCTAAAATGCGCAATGCCTCTTTGCCAGAACTCAACAAGTTAATAAGAGTACCAAAAATATTACCAGAAGTCATATAATATACAGGAGCAATAAAGATTTCATTTTTTCTCTCCTAAATTGAGAGTAAACCGTCTGTGATTGTGTAAGTGATATAAATTATTTTTAACCATCAATCTTGATTATCTCAAAATCACAAGTTAAATCATTCAAGATTGATTATAAGCTCAAGGAAAGTGATATGTAAAATTAAAAGTTATTAACTTGTGAATATTCCTGACACAGAGGCTAATGCAAAGTATTCTACCTCCGTACTGTCTGAAGACTCTGGCCAAAGTTTGAAAGCTCTTTCAAACTCTTCTTAGATGTTCTTTTATGACAAGAAAAAGGAGGAAGCAGGACAAATATGTTTTGTGTGATTAAAGAAGGTTAGAAATCATAGCATATAGATTTTTAGATAGTTACAACTTTTTAGAGAGAAAAGATAAGGATTCTTAGCAACACTGACCTTCCAAATATGACAGTTGTTAAGGCAAAATTGAGGCCTTGTGGAGCAAATAACATGCTAACCCTCAAAACGGCTTCTTTTGACCGTGAAAAATATGGAGCAATTGGACAGAGGACATAAACGGATTTAGTCTTAATTATAGCAGCAATTTCAGGTTCACATACCAAACTCTAAGCAGTTTCCCCAATATTTTATCTTTTTTTGTATATTAGGAGGACAGCTTACTGTCATTATTTTGCTTGTATCATTGCTACAGTAAGCATAAAAAATTGTCACCTAAACTAAGATAGTTTTGAAAATGACAGGAATACTATTACTCTTTTGGAGCTACAGGCAAAAACTAGGACTGAGTAGGAGAAAGAAGGATATGAGAATACATGGTCATCCTAGGAATATATTTGTGGTGGAGAAGAGATTTTAATTGTCAAAGAATATACACTATGTGCACCTTTTAGAAACTTGATAGTAGCTTCTAATTATTTGTGACACAATCTAAAAAGAAAGTGCTTCAATTTGTGAAATTTGGTCAGCAATGAAATTTGTTAGCAGGAAGAAAAAGTGATAAGAGTTTCACCTAAGGTTTAAACACAACACTTTAAAAGATGCATTCAAAACACTATAATATTATGGACTAGTAAATATCAGAATAAAGTCCAATTAATGAATTGCAAATATGATAATGTTGTTATAAGTTGTTCTATCAATGGAATATTCCTAAGATAGTTTTAGATTTAAGTACCTATAGAATAATAGGGAAATACAAATAAAAATATGTGTATGGCTCATCAGACAGAAATTCCATTATGTTCTGTTTTATGAAAGAGTGTTTATAATTAACATCTAGTCTGCAGACTGGAGTAGTCACAACTAGTCATACTGAGAAATTCATAGTATGACAATATACATAGTACAAAGGATTAGACTTTATTTCCCTCAACTGGTATTGTTTAGTCACTAAGTCATGTCCATCTCTTTAAAACTCCAGAAACTGCAGCACACTAGGCTTCCCTGTCCTTCACTATCTCCCAGAGTTTGCTTAACTTCATGTCCATTCAGTCAGTGATTTCTCATCTCTGACTATCTCTGGTGTCTCGTATCTAACCATCTCATCCACTTCTGACCCCATCTCTCTTGCCCTCAATCATTCCCAGTTATCAGGGTCTTTTCCAGTGAGTCAGCTCTTCGAATCAGGTAGCCAAAGTATTGGAAATTCAGCTTCAGCATCAGTCCTTCCAATGAATATTCAGAGTTGATTTCCTTTAGGATTGACTGGTTTGATCTCCTTGCTGTCCAAGGGACTCTCAAATGTTTTCTCTGGAACCACAATTCAAAAGCATCAATTCTTTGGCGCCCAGGCTTCTTGATGGTCCAACTCTCACATCTGTACATGACTACTGAAAAAATCATAGCTTTAACTATATGGACCTTTGTTGGCAAACTGGTATCTCTAATTTTTAACACACTGTTTAGTTTTGTCATAGCTTTTCTTCCAAGGAGAAAGCATCTTCTGATTCTGTGGTTGTAATCAGTGTCCACAGTGATTTTGTAGCCCAAGAAAATAAAATCTGTCACTGTTTCCACTTTTTAATCATCTGTTTGCCATGAAATGATGGGATCAGATGCCATGATCTTTGTTTTTGGAATGTTGAGTTTTAAGCCAGCTTTTTCATCTCTCTTTTCACCTGCATCAAGAGACTCTTTAGTTCCTCCTCTCTTTTTGCCACTAGAGTAGTATCATCTGCATAAGTGAGGTTGTTGGTATTTCTCCCAGAAATCTTGATTCCAGCTTGTAATTCATCTAGCCAGGCTTTTCACACTATGTACTCTGTATATATGTTAAATAAGCAGGGTGACAATATACTGCCTAGATGTAGTCCTTTCCCAATTTGGAACCAGTCAGTTGTTCCATGTCCATTTCTAATTGTTGCTTCTTGGCCTGCATATAGGTTTCTCAGGAGACAGGTAGGGGGTCTGGAATTCCCATCTCTTTAAGAATTTTCCAATGTTTCTTGTGATCCTAGGACTTCTCTGGTGTATCAGCTGGTGAAGAACCCACCTGCCAATGCAGGAGACACAAGAGACCACAGATTCAAACCCTGGGTTGGGAAGATTCCCTAAAGAAGAAAAAGATAACCTGCTTCAGCATTCTTGCCTAGAAAATCCTATGGACAGAGAAGCCTGGTGGGCTACAGTCCATGAGGTCTCAAAGAGTTGGACATGACTGAGCATGCATGCATACACACACACACACACACACACACACACACACACATCAAAGGCTTTAACATAGTCAGTGAAACAGAAGTAGATTTTTTTGTTTGTTTGTTTTTCTAATTCCTTTGCTTTTCAATGGTCCAGTAGATGTTGGCAATTTAATCTCTGGCTCTTCTGCCTTTTCTAAACACAGCTTGTACATCTGAAGGGTTTCAGTTCATGTTCTGCTAAAGCCTAGCTAGAAGGATTTTGAGCATAACCTTACAAGCATGAGAAATGAGTTCAATTATCCAGTGTTTGAATATTCTTTGGCATTGTCTTTCTTTGGGATTGGAGTGAAAACTGACCTTTTACCATCTTGTGGCCACTTCTGAGTTTCCCAAATGTGCTGACATATGGAGTATAGCACTTTAATGGCATCATGTTTTAGGATTTGAAATAGCTCAGCTAGAATTCCATCACCTCCACTAGCTTTGTCCTAGTAATGCTTCTTAAGATCCACTTGACTTCATATTCCAGGATGTCTGGGTCTAGGTGAGTAATCACAAAACTGTGGTTATCTGAGGCATTAAGATCTTTTTTTTTGTATAGTTCTTCCATGTATTCTTACCAGCTCTTCTTAACCTCTTCTGCTTCTGTTAGGTCCTTGCTGTTTCTGTCCTTTATTATGTCCATCTTTATATCAAATATTCCCTTAGTGTCTCCAGTTTTCTTGTAGAGATCTCTAGTTTCCCCATGCTATTGTTTTCCTCTATTTCTTTGCAGTGTTCACTTAAGAAGGCTTTCTTATCTCTCCTTGCTATTCTCTGGAACTCTGCATTTGGATGGGTGTATCTTTCCTTTTCTCTGTTGCCTTTCGCTTCTTTTCTTTACTCCATAAGACCTCCTCAGATAAATCATTTTACCTTTTTTCATTTATTTGTCTTGGGGATGGTCTTGATTATTGTCTCCTGTATAATGTTGCAAACCTCTGTCCATAGTTCTTCAGTCCCTCTGTCTACTAGATCTAATCCCTTGAATCTATTGGTCACCTCCACTGTATAATCATAAAGGATTTGATTTAGGCCATATTTGAATGGTCCAGTAGTGTTCCCTACTTTGTTCAATTTAAGTCTGAATTTGGCAATAAGAAGTTCATGATCTAAGCTAAAGTCAGCTCTTGTTTTGTTTTTGCTGGCTGTGTAGAGCTTCTCCATCTTCAGCTGCAAATAATATTAATCAACCTGATTTCGGTATTGACCATATGGTTATGTCCACGTGTATACTTGTCTCTTGTGTTGTTGGAAGAGGGCCTCTTGGCAAAACTCTGTTAGCTTTTGTCCTGCTTAATTTTGTACTCCAAGGCCAAACTTGCCTGTTACTCCAGGTATCTTTTAACTTCCAAGTTTTGCATTCCAGTCTCCTATGATGAAAAGGACATCTTTTTTGGTTATTAGTTCTAGAAGGTCATCATAGAATTGTTCAGTTTTAACTTCTTCAGCATTAGTGGTGGGGGCATAGCTTGGATTACTGTCATGTTGAATGGTTTGCCTTGGAAACAAACAGAGCATTCTGCTGCTTTTGAGATTACATCCAAGTTATGCATTTCAAACTCTTTTGTTGACTCCAGTCCATTTCTTCTAAGGATTCTTGCCCACAGTAGTAGATATAATGGTCACCTGAATTAAATTCTCCCATTCTCATATATTTTAGTTCACTGATTCCTAAAATGTTGATGTTCACTCTTGCCATCTCCTGCTTAACCATGTCAACTTACCCTGATTCATGGACCTAACATTCCAAGTTCCTATGCAATATTGCTCTTTACCGCATTGGACTTTACCTTGACCACCAGGCACATTCACAACTAAGCATTGTTTCTACTTTGGTCCAGGCTTTTTATTCTTCCTGGACTTATTTCTCACTTGTCTTCAGTGGCATATTGAATGCTTACTGATCCTGGGGGTTCATCTTCCATTAACATATCTTTTCACCCTTTCATAGTGTTCATGAGGTTTTCAAGGCAAGAATACTGAAGTGGTTTGCCATTCTCTGATCCAGTGGACCACGTTTTGTCAGAAATTTCCACCATGACTCATCTGTCTTGGGTGGCTCTCCACAGCATGGCTCATAGCTCCACTGAGTTACAGAAGGCTGTGATACACATTATCATTTTGGTTATATTTCTGGGACTGTGGTTTTCATTTTGGAGATTGTGAGTCCTCTGCATTGGCCCATGGTAAAGTAGTGACAAAGTACACGTAGGATAAAAACCTGCCATTCCAGTCACTTTAAAGTGCACACCTCAGTGGCCCAAAGGGGACTCTGGCCCTCTTTGGAAAGCAACACTGCTTGGCTCCACAGGATGAGCCACCCTCAGCTCTCCTGCTATGGTGCACCCATCCTTTCCCTCAATTGGCCACCTTAATTTTTAAGGCTGCTTTTATGTGAAACTATGGTATTTGACTGAGCGACTTCACTTTCACTTTTCACTTTCATGCATCGGAGAAGGAAATGGCAACCCACTCCAGTGTTCTTGCCTGAGAATCCCAGGCATGGGGGAGCCTGGTGGGCTGCTGTCTATGGGGTCGCAGAGTCGGACATGACTGAAGTAATTTAGCAGCAGCAGCATGGTATTTGAATTAAATGTAACATTTTTCAAAGTCAGCTTATTTTACCAGGACAACTATATTTATATAATAAACAAATATATTTATTTTGAATTTTAATGGAATAAATTCATTTAAAAACTTGAACAAGCTGTGGCACAATCAGATTCTATTTAGACATTACAAGTCCAAAATAAATCTGTAGGCTTCATGGACGAAAGAAAGAATGCTGAGATCACAATGAGGAACTTTGGCTTGGTGGGACTGGTCCTGAGTGACTGGGTGAATGATGAAACCGTTCTGAACCTCAGTTTTCTCATCTATAATAATGAAACAACTGGATTAGATTGCACTATAGTCCTTTCCAGCTCCAACATTTTGAATTTTTGTCCCATATACTCAAACCATCAAAACCATTTTGCTATCATTTGGTTATTAATCTTACTCAACTTTGTAAGTATTTATGTATGGGAATGATTTCCACTGAAATCCATAAAAAATTAACTTTATTTAAATGAATAATGATAGAAAAATTTTACTTCGCATGTTTAATCTCTAAGAGGTATACTTTTCTAATGGTTTCCCTCTAAATATCTTCATGTTGGCAATAAGCTGCACATAGAAGTGCTCTCTAGGTCGCGTGTTTCACATGGACTTTATTTCACTTTTACATGATAAAATAATCAAAGTTGGTGGGTTTACTTTCTGGAGAGATATGGAGGAAATTTCTGATATTTTTCTAAAGGCATCTTTGCCAGCTACAAGTGAGATTCTATATGTTGTGTAGAATTTAAAGAGAAATTGCTTTTGATTTTTTAAATAACTGAACTATCCTATTTGAGATGTTCTAAAAAAATGTATGCCTAAAAAAGAGCTGAAAAATAATTATAAAATTATTTTGGTATCATTTACTGGAGAAAAATGTATAATATTGACTAACATTAAGATGTCAGCAATATAAAAGAAGGAAGCTTGCAAAGTTGCTAGTTACTGGAATATCATTTAAAGCAACTAATTTTGGAATCTAAAGAAAATAAAATAAATACACTATGACAAAAATAGACTTACAGATACAGAGAACATACTAGTGGTTACCAGAAGGGAGAGCAGTTGGGAGAGGGATGAAATACATAAACAAGATTAAGAGGTACAAATTACTATATACAAAATAAATAAATTATAAGGAATATATTATACAACACAGGGAATATAATCAATATTTTATAACTTTGCATGGAATATTATTAATAAAATAATTGAATCACTATGTTGTGTACCTAAGACTAATATAATACTGTGAGTCAAATATATTTCAATGAAGAATAAAAATATTATTATAAGATATTACTTTACTGTACAAATGAAATGTTGTAAATCAATGTATAGTTAAATTTAAGAAAAAATAAGGCTGCAATAAATAAATAAAGCAAGCAATGAGTAAATAGAAAGATTTGTCATTTTCTTACTTGAAATGACTTCCACACTGACTTCCACACCTGGCTATGTACTTTCTATGATCCTGAATTTTCTCTGGAATACATTACAATAGCTCCTTACAGTTTACAATATACAATCACTTACAATTATAAGTGCATGGAATCTCGGATTTGTGATGACAAACTTGAACATAATTCAAATGATTTGTTCTCTTTTAAGTGTTACACTTTCCTTAGTAATTCTAACAATGCAATAGAGAATGAGAACTGTGTAGACACTAAATAAGTCCCTACTGACAGAGGCTATGTGTAGCAGGACTGCTTGTGGGTGCAAGTTCAGATATACAAAGCATTTATTAAACCAGTTTCCATCACTTCAGGATGTTACTGAATTTTCAAAGCTTTGAATATAGTAAGCATTAACAAAGGCTCTACTGAAGCATAGATAATGAGAACTGCCTCTACAATAGATACCTTCTTGGTGTGAATGTATACATCTCTCCTTTTAAAAATAATTGCTCTTAGATTGTCGACCTCACTAAAATTACTCAAATGTATTGCCTTTTATGGCTGAGTAATATTAATATTCCATTGTATTAATATATATGTACCACAGCTCTTTATCCATTCATCTGTTGATGGACATTTAGGTGGCTTCCATGTCCTAGCTGTTGCAGAGTGGTTCAATGAACATTGGGGTACATGAGTCTATTATACAAAGTGAGTAAGTCAGAAAGAGAAAAAAAATATTGTATATTAATGCATATATATCTAGAAAGGTGGTACTGATGAACCTATTTGCAGGACAGCAATGGAGATGCAAACATAGAGAAAAGATTTGTGGACACAGTAGAGGAAGGAGAGGGAGGGAGAAACTGAAAGAGTGACATTGAGACATGTATATTACCATGTGCAAATGAGGTAGCCAGTGGAAATGTGCTGCGTGATGCAGGGAGCTCAGACTTGGTGCTCTGCAACAACCTAGAGGGTTGGGATGGAGTGGGAGCAGAGATGGATGTTCAGGAGGGGGGGGACATATGTATACCTCTGGCTGATTCATGTGACATACAGCAGAAACTAACACAATAACATAACGCAATTCTCTTCCTATTTTTAAATGTAACAAGAAAAATATTCAAAATAAATTAGAAAACTTTTCTGAGCTATATAAAAAGTTTTGTTTAAACACATTGAATTCTTGCATTTCAGGAAAGACTGACCAAGAGGTACATTTAAAAAAAAAAAAAACTTGAATTACAAGAATAAAGAAAAAACTTAGAAAAAAATAAAGTCCTCTTTAGACTGAATTCTAATAACCCAACCCAGTGAAAAATTTGAACATAATTGGTCCACATTATTTCCTGCTATGTAATTCTATATATTTTTTCTTTAGTTGTGACTATTTTTGTAATATTAATAGAAAGGGCTTCCTTGTTATAGCATCTTCTGCATCATATTCTAAGTTTTTTTTTTTTCTGGAAACTTAAGGAAAATGAAATGCACATAATAATGCAGTGATCTCTGCCATTTGAATCACTCTGAGGAATGCTACGATTAACTGTTTCTCCACAATAAATAACGGAATAGTTATTTCTAATAAAATATTTCACAATAAATTATTGTGATAAGTTACTTATAAATTTTTTCTAAAGTATTGTGATAATAAGTTATCTATAAATGAATTATATATTTCACAGTAAATTATTTCTAAGTATTCCAAATACAATTAGGTTCTAAGAATATAACAGAATATATTTTCAAAGCATTTTTTTTAATTCAGAGAATGCCATTCAAAACTTTGAAAATACTCAATCTTGCCTAAAGTAGAAACATAAACATACTTTTCTTAAAACTACTTGGAATTTAATCATTCAGTCACAATTCATTATGTTAAAAAATAAAAGAATAGTTTGGGAGATGTCCTAAAGCCTTGGATTGACTCTTCTGATTTTTTAAGTCTGAATTGAACGTAAAAATTATATCCTGTGACATGATGAAAACACAGTTCTGTATGTGTAACTGTTACAAAGCAATGCTGACACCTACAGAGAATGTATGCAAATATACAGGTTTAATTGCTGTGTACTTCACTGACTGGTATTAATACTTTAAATTCCAGTTATCTTGACAGGCAAAAATGAAACATCTTAAGTTTGATTGTTGCCTTTTAAAAGGATATTTGATTTAAATTAAAAGGATATTTTATTGTCTGTACAAGAAACTTAATTGTTTAAATATTATTTGAGTGTCAAATCAAAATGATACGGTTATTTTAACAGTCAAGGGTGCAGTTTATCTTATCTGCCTCATTGTTGTGGGTACATCTGCTGATGTCAGCTGATGACCTGTGTGAAATATACTCAAAGTGAAAAATAAACAAACATGTTTATTCTTTTTCCTCCTGCATTTTGTGTAGTATTTCTAGGTGGGAGGAGAGCTAGTTTCCTCTTTCTGGGAAAATTAAGAGAGGATGTTTCCAAATCTATTGCTGGAGGCCAGGGAGACTTATAAACTGCCTTTATCCAATATTTTCTCTATTGGCCCTCAATTCTGTATTGTAGAACTGGTCCCTTCAAATTAAAGCAATAGGAAGTTGATCCAAAGAATACCTTTTTTTAATGTAAACAAAAATCACTACTTTCTTTAATAAGCATTAACAAAAGGAATGCAAAATAAAAAATTCCTTATTAAACAAATATTTGAAAGCCTACTTGTCTTGGGGAAAAATCAGGCTCCTAGAGAGGACTGGAGGAAGCACAAGTTGGAATCAAGATTGCTGGGAGAAATACCAATAACCTCAGATATGCATATGACACCACCCTTATGGCAGAAAGTGAAAAAGAACTAAAGGGCCGCATGATGAAAGTAAAAGAAAAGAATGAAAAAGTTGGCTTAAAGCTCAACATTCAGAAAATTAAGATCATGGCATTGGTCCTATCACTTCATGGCAAATAAATGGGGAAACAGCGGAAACAGTGGCTGACTTTATTTTTCTGGGCTTCAAAATCACTGTGGATGGTGATTGCAGCCATGAAATTAAAAGACGGTTGCTCCTCGGAAGGAAAGTTATGAGCAACTAGACAGCATGTCAGACTTTCTTTTTTCTGGGCTCCAAAATCACTGCAGATGGTGACTGCAGCCATGAAATTAAAACACGCTTACTCCTTGGAAGAAAAGTTATGACCAACCTAGATAGAATATTCAAAAGCAGAGACTACTTTGCCGACTAAGGTCCGTCTAGTCAAGGCTATGGTTTTTCCTGTGGTCATGTATGGACTTGAGAGTTGAACTGTGAAGAAGGCTGAGCACTAAAGAACTGAAGCTTTGGAACTGTGGTGTTGGAGAAGACTCTTGAGAGTCCCTTGGACTGCAAGGAGATCCAACCAGTACATTCTAAAGGAGATCAGCCCTGGGATTTCTTTGGAAGGAATGATGCTAAAGCTGAAGCTCCAGTACTTTGGCCACCTCATGCGAAGTGTTGACTCATTGGAAAAGACTCTGATGCTGGGAGGGATTGGGGGCAGGAGGAGAAGGGGACAACAGAGGATGAGATGGTTGGATGGCATCACCAATACAATGGACATGTGTTTGGGTGGACTCGGGGAGTGATGATGGGGAGGCCTGGCGTACTGTGGTTCATGGGGTCGCAAAGAGTCAGACACGATTGAGCGACTGAACTGAAGAGTGATAAATAATCAGAGTCCACTGATTCTAATTTAAAATTCAATATCCAACTAGCTACTCTGATAGAAAATACTCTATTTAACTCCAGTACTTTGGCCACCTCATGCGAAGTGTTGACTCATTGGAAAAGACTCTGATGCTGGGAGGGATTGGGGGCAGGAGGAGAAGGGGACAACAGAGGATGAGATGGTTGGATGGCATCACCAATACAATGGACATGTGTTTGGGTGGACTCGGGGAGTTGATGATGGGGAGGCCTGGCGATCTGTGGTTCATGGGGTCGCAAAGAGTCAGACACGATTGAGCGACTGAACTGAAGAGTGATAAATAATCAGAGTCCACTGATTCTAATTTAAAATTCAATATCCAACTAGCTACTCTGATAGAAAATACTCTATTTATTTGCTGTAAAAACAACAAAGAATGATTTTTTTAAAATAAAAGTCCAGCAGCTTTATAAAGAAAATGTACAGAACTTTATTGAGAGACAATAAAGTTGACTTAAATGAATATGAGAAAAATGTACCTGGAAACTTAGATTAGTATAGAGATGTCAATTAGCCCTTAATTAATCTGTAGATTTTGTGTCATTGTAAAAAATTTATTGGTGGAGTTTTATTTGCTTAAATCTATTAGATATCGTGGAAATCAGGATTTTCCAGAGAAGCCAAACTAATAGGAGACATATACATAAGTCTCTGGGGCCCACCCATGTTGGGGAAGGCAAACTGATTTACTTAGTCTGTTGATTCAAATGTTTATTTTATTCAGAAATAATCTCATGAACACACCCAGACTGTGGCCCAGTCCATAAGATTAGCCACTACAGAAGTTCGTGGGTAAAACTAGCCAAGAGAAGTTTGCTAACAAAGACTCAGAACACTTAGCAAATAATTATATGCCTAAAGAAAGGTGTATTCCATAATATAAATTACATACCATAATAAATATCAGACAGTTCAGTCTCTCAGTCGTGTGCAATCTTTGCGATCCCATGAATCACAGCATGCCAGGCCTCCCTGTCCATCACCGACTCCCAGAGTTCACTCAGACTCACTCCCATCGAGTCAGTGATGCCATCCAGCCATCTCATCCTCTGTCATCCCCTTCTCCTCCTGCCCCAAATCCTTTCCAGCATCAGAGTCTTTTCCGATGAGTCAACTCTTCCCATGAAGTGGCCAAAGTATTGGAGTTTCAGCTTCAGCATCAGTCCTTCCAATGAACAACATGACTGATCTTTAGGATGGACTGGGTGGATCTGCTTACAGTCGAAGGATGCTTAAGAGTATTTTCCAACACCACAGTTCAAAAGCATCAATTCTTCAGTTCTCAGCCTTCTTCACAGTCCAACTCTCACATCCATACATGACTACTGGGAAAACCATAGCCTTGACTAGACTGACCTTTGTTGGCAAAGTAATGTCTCTGCTTTTGAATATGCTGTCTACTTTGGTCATAACTTTCCTTCCAAGGAGTAAGCATCTTTTAATTTCATGGCTGCAGTCACCATCTGCAGTCATTTTGAAGCCCATCAAAATAAAGCCTGACACTGTTTCTACTGTTCCCCATTTTCCCATGAAGTGATGGGACCAGATGACATGATACAGTTTTCTGAATATTGAGCTTTAAGCCAACTTTTTCACTCTCTTCTTTAACTTTCATCAAGAGGCTTTTGAGTTCCTCTTCACTTTCTGCCATAAAGGTGGTGTCATCTGCATATCTGAGGTTATTGATGTTTCTCCAAGCAATCTTGATTCCAGCTTGTGTTTCTTCCAGTCCAGTGTTTCTCATGATATACTCTGCATATAAGTTAAATAAGCAGGGTGACAATATACAGCCTTGATGCACTCCTTTTCCTATTTGGAACCAGTCTGTTGTTCTATGTCCAATTTTAACTGTTGCTTCGTCACTTGCATACAGACTTCTCAAGAGGCAGGGCAGGTGGTCTCTTATGCCCATCTCTTTCAGAATTTTCCACAATTTATTGTGATCCACACAGTCAAAGTCTTTGGCAAGGTCAATAAAGCAGAAATATATGTTTTTCTGGAGCTCTCTTGCTTTTCTGATGATCCACCGGATGTTGGCAATTTGATCTCTGGTTCCTCTGCCTTTTCTAAAACCAGCTTGAACATCTGGAATTTCACAGTTCACCTATTGCTGAAGCCTGGCTTGGAGAATTTTGAGCATGACTTTACTCACGTGTGAGATGAGTGCAATTGTGTGGTAGTTTGAGCATTCTTTGGCATTGCCTTTCTTTAGGATTGGAATGAAAACTGACCTTTTCCAGTCCTGTGGCCCTGCTGAGTTTTCCACATTCGCCTGCATATTAAGTGCAGAACTTTCACAGCATCTCTTTCAGGATTTGAAAGAGCTGAACTGGAATTCCATCACCTCCACTAGCTTTGTTCGTAATGATGCTTTCTAAGGTCCACTTGACTTCACATTCCAGGATGTCTGGCTCTCGGAGAGTGATCACACCATCGTGATTATCTGGATCATGAAGATCCAATTTTTGCACAATTCTTGCCATCTTTTCTTAATATCTTCGCTTCTGTTAGGACCATACCATTTCTGTCCTTTATTGTGCCCATATTTGCATGAACTGTTCCCTTGGTCTCCAATTTTCTTGAAGAGATCGCTAGTCTTTCACATTCTGTTGTTTTCTGCTGTTTCCTTGCATTGATCACAGACGAAGGCTTTCTTATCTCTCCTTGCTATTCTTTGAAACTCTGCATTCAGATGCTTATTTCTTTCCTTTTCTCCTTTGTGTTTTGCTTCTCTTCTTTTCACAGCTATTTGTAAGGCCTCCTCAGACAGCCATTTTGCTCTTTTTCATTTCTTTTCCATTGGGATATTTTGATCCCTATCTCCTGTACAATGTCATGAACCTCTGCCCATAGTTCATCAAGCATTCTGTCTATGAGATCTAGTCCCTTAAATCTATTTCTCACTTCCACTATATAATCATAAGCGATTTGATTTAGGTCATACTTGAATGGTCTAGTGGTTTTCCTTACTTTCTTGAATTTAAGTCTGATTTTGGCAATAAGGAGTTCATGGTCTGAGCCACAGTCAGCTCCCGGTCTTGTTTTTGCTGACTGTATAGAGCTTCTCCATTTTTGACTGCAAAGAATATAATCAATCTGATTTCGGTGTTGACCATCTGGTGATGTCCATGTATAGAGTCTTCTCTTGTGTTGTTGGAAAGGGTGTTTGCTATGACCAGTATCTTTTCTTGGCAAAACTCTGTTAGCCTTTGCCCTGCTTCATTCTGTATTTGAAGGCCAAATTAGCCTGTTAGTCCAGGTGTTTCTTGACTCCTAATTTTGCATTTCAGTCCCCTATAATAAAAAGGACATCTTTTTGGGATGTTAGTTCTAAAAGGTCTTGTAAGTCTTCATAGAAGCATTCAACTTCAGCTTCTTCAGTGTCCTGGTTGGGGCATAGGCTTGGATTACCATGTAGTTGAGTCATTTGCCTTGGAAATGAACAGAGATCATTCTGTCGTTTCTGAGATTGCATCCAAGTACTGCATTTTGGACTCTTTTGTTTACCATGATGGCTACTCCATTTCTTCTAAGGGATTCCTGCCCACAGTAGTCTATATAATGGTCATCTGAGTTAAATTCACCCATTCCAGTCCATTTTAGTTTGCTGATTCTTAAAATGTTGACGTTCACTCTTGCCATCTCCTGTTTCACCACTTCCAATTTGCCTTGATTCATGGAACTAATATTCCCGGTTCCTATGCAATATTGCTCTTTATAGCATCAAAGCTTACTGCTATCACCAGTCACATCCACAACTGGGGGTTGTTTTTGCTTTGGCTCCATCCCTTCATTCTTTCTGGAGTTATTTCTCCACTGATCTCCAGTAGCATATTTGGCACTTACCTACCTTGGGAGTTCCTCTTTCAGTATCCTATCATTTTGCCTTTTCATACTGTTCATGGGGTTCCCAAGGCAAGAATACTGAAGTGGTTTGCCATTCCTTTCTCCAGTGGACCACATGAATTCAAAATAATAATTAATATATTGTAGCACTATATAAGCAGACACTTAAAAAGAACAGAATCTATAGTTTGTGAGTAGATTTCCATATAACAAACTATTGGAAATGAAGAATCAGTCAGTAAAATGGTGTTAAAGTTGATTTCCTAGTTTATTAAATCAGGGAAAATACAGATAAAAATGCAGAACATAAATTGCATGTATCATCTGATATTTATATATGAATGTGAGTGCCATATGCTCAGTCGCATCCTACTATTTTTGACCCCATGGACTGTAGTTCAACAGGCTCCTCTTTCCATGGAATTTTTTAGGCAAGAATACCTGAATGGTTGCCATTTTCTTCTCCAAGGGATCTTTCTAAGCCAATCGGTGTCTCCTGTGTCTCCATGATTGCAAGATCCTTCTTGAGCTATCATTAGATATGAATGAAAATATTATAAAACAAAATGAAATTGAAAAGTAAAGAGTGATTGAATTAAGCCCTCATCTGAAGTAGAAATTTCTATGTGTCATATATATTAAAAATAAAATATCAAAATTCAGCAAAAGTTTTACAGTGATTATAAAAAACAGAAACTTATAAGGAAAGTCCAAAATGCCCAATTGAAAGCTAGGCAAAGATTGTAAAAAGGTTATTTTCAGAAAAAAATAATACACTGGAAAGTAGATGGGGAAACAGTGGAAACAGTGTCAGACATTTTTTGGGGCTCCAAAATCACTGCAGACAGTGACTGCAGCCATGAAATTAAAAGACGCTTACTCCTTGGAAGAAAAGTTATGACCAACCTAGATAGCATATTCAAAAGCATAGACGTTACTTTGCCAACTAAGGTCCATCTAGTCAAGGCTATGGTTTTTCCAGTAGTCATGTATGGATGTGAGAGTTAGACTGTGAAGAAGGCTGAGCGCCGAAGAATTGATGCTTTTGAACTGTGGTGTTGGAGAAGACTCTTGAGAGTCCCTTGGATTGCAAGGAGATCCAACCAGTCCATTCTGAAGATCAGCCCTGGGATTTCTTTGGAAGGAATGTTGCTAAAGCTGAAACTCCAGTACTTTGGCCCCTCATGCGAAGAGTTGACTCATTGGAAAAGAGTTTGATGCTGGGAGGGATTAGGGGCAGGAGGAGAAGGGGATGACAGAGGATGAGATGGCTGGATGGCATCACTGACTCGATGGGAGTGAGTCTGAGTGAACTCTGGGAGTCGGTGATGGACAGGGAGGCCTGGCATGCTGTGATTCATGGGATCGCAAAGAGTCGGGCACAACTGAGTGACTGAACTGAACTGAACTGAATAGATATAAGAAAAATTGTTCAACATCACTGGTATATAATCAGATAAATTCTAGTTATGTTGTAGTTTTTTGGAAATTAAAGTTGTCAAAGATGCAAAATAGATTATATTCAGTACTGAGTAGATATTGAGTAGGTATATAAGAGTGTATATGTTAAGAATACACAGACTCATATATTGCTGATAGAATATTAACATAGTAAATACCTCTGAAAAGACAATGTATGAGATTAATTATTATACTTTTTGACATTAATTTCACTATATGCTTTTATCTTATGGAATTGTGCTAAGAAACATATTCTAAGAAAATTACAAAAGTAGCTTAAGATATTAATATATTAGTACATTTACTGAAGCAACACAAAATTGGGCATTGTCTAAAATTGTTCAACAATTGAGAAATCAGGAAGGTGATTTTGCTGCTTCCATGAGGTAGAATATTATGTAGCTATTAAGAAAATATTTTCAAAGAAATTTTAATATATAAGACAGAAAATTCACCAAGATGAGAAATATGGCTATCGTGTGGGGTAAAGTCAGGATGGAAAGACCAATTTGAGTGAAGAAATTGGATGTGTTGAATTTCAACTGAATAAGAAGTAACCAGACAAAGAATGGCAATTGAATACATGAGACTTGAGCACAGAGGAGATAGACATTGGTGGTGTTGTTCAGTCACTCAGCCGTGTCCAATTCTTTGCAGCTTCATGGACTGAAGCATCCAGGTTTGCCTGTTCTTCACCACGTCCTGGAGTTTGCTCAAATTCATGTCCATTGTGTCGGTGATGCCATTCAGTCATCTAGTCCTCTGTTGTCCCCATCTTCTTCTGACTTCAATCTTTCCCAGCCTCAAGGTCTTTTCCATTGAGTTGGCTTTTTGCATCAATGGCCTAAGTATTGGAGCTTCAGCTTCAGCATCAGTCATTTCAGTGAATATTCAGCATTGATTTCCTTTAGGATTGACTGGTTTGATCTCCTTACAGCCGAAGGTACTCCCCAAAATTTTCTCCAACATCACAATTTGAAACCATCTATTCTTCAGTGCTTGGCCTTCTTGATGTTCCAATTCTCACATCTTACATGGCTACTGGAAAAAACCATTGCTTTGACTAGACAGACCTTTGTCAGCAAAGGAATGTCTCTGCTTTTTAATACTCTGTCTAGTTTTCTCATGTCTTTTTGCCTTTTCATACTGTTTATGGTGTTTTCAAGTGAAGAATGTTAAAGTGGTTTGCAGTCCCCTTCTCCAGTGGACCATGTTTTCTCAGACTCTCCACGATGACCCGTCGATCTTGGGTGGCCCTACATGGCTTATTTCACAATTGAGTTAGACAAGGCTGTGGTCCATGTGATCAGTTTAACTTGTTTTCTGTGATTGTGGTTTTTATTTGGTCTGCCCTCTGAGGTATAAGGATAAGAGGCTTATGGAAGCTTCCTGATGGAAGAGACTGACTGTGGAGGAAACTAGGTCTTGTTCTGATGGATGGGGCCATACTGAGTAAATCTTTAATCCAATTTTTGGTTGATGGGCAGGGCTGTGTCCCCTCTCCTTTGACCTGAGAACAAACTATGGTGGAGGTGATGAAGATAATGGTGACCTCCTTCCAAAGGTCTCATGCAAGAATACAGAAGAACTATACAAAAATGGTCTTCATAACCCAATAACCACAATGGTGTGATCACTCATGTAGAGCCAGAATCCTGGAACTGAAGGCAAGTGGGCCTTAGGAAGCATCATTACAAAAAAAGCTAGTGGAAGTGATGGAATTCCAGTTGAGCTATTTTTCAAATCCTAAAAGATGATGCTGTGAAAGTGTTACACTCAATATGCCAGCAAATTTGGAAAGCTCAGCAGTGGCCACGGGACTGAAAAAAGTCCGTTTTCATTCCAATCCCAAAGAAAGGCAATGCCAAAGAATGCTCAAACTACTGCACAATTGCACTCATCTCACAGGCTAGCAAAGTAATGCTCAAAATCCTCAAGCCTGGCTTCAACAGTATGTGAATGGTGAACTTCCAGATGTTCAAGCTGGATGTAGAAAAGTCAGAATGAGAAATCATATTGCCAAAATACATGGACAACTGAAAACACTAGAGAGTCCAGAAAAACATCTATTTCTGCTTTATTGACTATGCCAAAGCCTTTGACTGTGTGCATCACAACAGACTGTGGGAAATTCTTAAGGAGTTAGAAACACCAGACCACATAACTTGCCTCTGGGGAAATATATATACTGGTCAAGAAGCAACAGTTAGAAATGGATGTGGAACAACAGACTGGTTCCCAGTTGGGAAAAGAGTATGTCAAGGCTCTGTATTGTCAACCTGTCTATTTAACTTATATGTTCAGTTCTGTTCAGTCGCTCAGTCGTGTCTGACTCTTTGTGACCCCATGGATTGGAGCACGCGAGGCCTCCCTGTCCATCACCAACTCCTGGAGTTTACTCAAACTCATGCCCATTGAGTTAGTGATGCCATCCAACCATCTCATCCTTTGTCATCCCCTTCTCCTCCTGCCTTCAATCTTCCCAGTATCAGAGTCTTTTCAAATCAGTCAGTTCTTCCTATCAGGTGGCCAAAGTATTGGAGTTTCAGCTTCAGCCTCAATCCTTCCAATGAATATTCAGGACTGATGTCCTTTAGGATGGACTGGTTGGATCTCCTTGCTGCCCAAGGGATTCTCAAGAGTCATCTCCAACACCACAGTTCAAAAGCATCAATTCTTCAGTGCTCAGCTTTCTTTATAGTCCAACTCTCACATGCATACAAGACAATTGAAAAACCATAGCCTTGACTAGACGGGCCTTTGTTGGCAAAGTAATGTCTCTCATTTTTAATATATTGTCTGCTGCTAAGTCGCATCAGTCGTGTCCGACTCTGTGAGACCCCATAGCCGGCAACCCACCAGGCTCCCCCGTCCCTGGGATTCTCCAGGCAAGAACACTGGAGTGGGTTGCCATCTCCTTCTCCAATGCATGAAAGTGAAAAGTGAAAGTGAAGTCGCTCAGTCGTGTCCAACTCTTAGCGATGCCATGGACCGCTGCCTACCAGGCGCCTCCATCCATGGGATTTTCCAGGCAAGAGGACTGGAGCGGGGTGTGATTGCCTTCTCCTAGGTTGGCGTAAGTTTTATTCCAAAGAACAAGCGTCTTTTAATTTCATGGCTGCAGTCACCATCTGCAGTGATTTTGGAGCCCCAAAAAATAAAGTCTGACACTGTTTCCCCATCTATTTCCCATGAAGTGATGGGACCAGATTCCATGATCTTCGTTTTCTGAATGTTGAGCTTGAAGCCAACTTTTTCACTCTCCTCTTTCACTTTCATCAAGAGGCTTTTTAATTCCTCTTCATTTTCTGCCATAAGGGTGGTGTCATCTGCATATCTGAGGTTATTGATATTTCTCCCAGCAATCTTGATTCCAGCCCAGAAAAATAAAGTCAACCACTGTTTCCCCATGTATATGCCATAAACTGATGGGACCAGGTGCCATGATCTTAGTTTTCTGAATGTTGAGGTTTTTTTTTTTAAATATAAATTTATTTATTTTAATTGGAGGCTAATTACTTTACAATATTGTATTGGTTTTGCCATTACATCAACATGAATCTGCCACGAGTGTACACGTGTTCCCCATCCTGAACCCCCCTCCCACTTCCCTCCCTGTACCATCCCTCTGGGTCATCCCAGTGCACCAGCCCCAAGCATCCTAAATCATGCATCGAACCTGGACTGGCGATTCATTTCATATATGATGTAAGGTTACTTTTTCGCACTCTTCTTTCACTTTCATCAAGAGCCTCTTTAGTTCTTCTTTGTTTTCTGCCATAAATGTGGTATTACCTGCATTTCTGAGGTTATTGATATTTTGACCGGCAATCTTGATTCCACTTTGTGCTTCATACAGTCCAGCATTTTTCATGATGTACTCTGTATATAAGTTAAATAAACAGTGTGACAATATACAGCCTTCATACACTCCTTTCCTGATTTGGAACCAGTCTTTTTTTCCATGTCCAGTTCAAGCTGTTGCTTCTTGACTTGTATACAGATTTCTCTGGAGGCAGGTCAGATGGTCTGGTGTTCCCATCTCTTTCAGAACTGTCTACAGTTTGTGTGATCCACACAGTCAAACACTTTGGCATGTCTTTAATGCAGAAGCAGATGATTTTCTGGAACACTCTTGCTTTTTGAATGATCCAGCAGATGTTGGCAATTTGAGCTCTGGTTCCTCTGCCTTTTCTAAATCCAGCTTGAACATCTGGCATTTCATGGTTCATGTACTGTTGAAGCCTGGCTTGGAAAATTTTGAGCTTTACCTTGCTAGCGTGTGAGATGAGTGCAACTGTGCAGTAGTTTGAACATTCCTTGGCATTGCCTTTCTTTGGGATTGGAATGAAAACTGGCCATTTCCAGTCCTGGGGCCACTGCTGAGTTTTCCAAATTTGTTGGCATATTGAGTGTAGCACTTTTACAGCATCATCTTTCAGCATTTGAAATAGCTCAACTGGAATTCCATCACCTTAACTAGCTTTGTTCATAATGATGCTTCCTAAGGCCCACTTGACTTTGCATTCCCAGAAGTCTGGCTCTAGGTGAGTGATCACATCATCATGATTATCTGGGTCGTGAGGATCTTTTTTGTATAGTCCTTCTGTGTATTCTTGCCACCTCTTCTTAATATTTTCTACTTCTGTTAAGTCCACACTATTTCTGTTTTTATTGTGTCCATCTTTGTATGAAAATTTCCCATGGTATCTCTAATTTTCTTGAAGAGATCTCTAGTCTTTCCCATTCTATTATTTTCTTCTATTTCTTTGCATTGATATCTGAGGAAGGTTTTTTATCTCTCCTTGCTATTGTTTGGAACTCTGCATTCAAATGAGCATATTTTTCCTTCATGCCAGGCTGGATGAAGCAAAAGCTGGAATCAAGATTCCTGGGAGAAATATCAATAACTTCAGATAAGCAGATGAGATCTCACTTATGGCAGAAAGTGAAGAAAAACTAAAAAGCCTCTTGATGAAAGTGAAAGACGAGTGTGAAAAAAGCAGACTTAAAACTCAACACTCAGAAAACTAAGATCATGGCATCTGGTCCCATTACTCATGGCAAATAGATGAGGAAACAATGAAAACAGTGAGAGAGTTTATTTTTTCTGGGCTCCAAATCACTGCAGATGGTGACAGCAGCCTTGAAATTAAAGCATGCTTGCTCCTTGGAAGAAAAGTTATGACCAACCTAGACAGCATATTAAAAAACAGAGACATTACTTTGCCAACAAAGGTCCATCTAGTCAAAACTGGTTTTTCCAGTGGTCATGTATGGATGTGAAGGACTACAAAGATAGGTGAATGATGAAGAATTAATGGTTTTGAACTGTGGTATTGGAGAAGACTCTTGAGAGTCCCTTGGACTGCATGGAGATCCAATCAGTCAATCCTAAAGGAAACCAGTCCTGAATTTTCATTGGAGGGACTGATGCTGAAACTGAAACTCCACTACGTTGGCCACCTAATAGGAAGAACTGACTGATTTGAAAAGACCCTGATGCTGGGAAAGATCGAAGGCAGGAGGAGAAGGAGACACCAGAGGATGAGATGGTTGGATGGCATCACTGATTCCATGGACATGAGTTTGAGCAAGCTCCAGGAGTTGGTGATGGAAGCTTCTGTGCTGCAGTCCATGGGGTCACAAAGAGTCAGACATGACTGAGCTACTAAACTGACTGACTTACTGTTGCCATTGCTTTCCCATCCCATGAAGTGAGGGGACCAGATGCCATGATCTTAGCTTTTTGTATATTAAATTTTAAGCCACCTTTTTCACTCTTGCACTTTCCTCAGTTCAGTTCAGTTCAGTTCAATTGCTCAGTCATGTCCGACTCTTTGCGATCCCATGAATCACAGCACGCCAGGCCTCCCTGTCCATCACCAACTCCCAGAGTTCACTCAGACTCATGTCCTTTGAGTCAGTGATGCCATCCAGCCATCTCATCCTCTGTCATCCTCTTCTTTTCCTGCCCCCAATCCCTCCCAGCATCAGAGTCTTTTCCAGTGAGTCAACTCTTCGCATGAGGTGGCCAAAGTACTGGAGTTTCAGCTTTAGCAACATTCCTTCCAAAGAACACCCAGGGCTGATCTCCTTCAGAATGGACTGGTTGGATCTCCTTGCAGTCCAAGGGACTCTAAGAGTCTTCTCCAACACCACAGTTCAAAAGCATCAATTCTTCGGCGCTTAGCCTTCTTCACAGTCCAACTCTCACATTCATACATGACTACTGGAAAAACCATAGCCTTGACTAGACAGACCTTAGTCGGCAAAGTAATGTCTCTGCTTTTGAATATGCTATCTAGCTTGGTCATAACTTTTCTTCCAAGGAGCAAGCATCTTTTAATTTCATGGCTGCAGTCACCATCTGCAGTGATTTTTGGAGCCCAGAAAAATAAAGTCTCCAGCTGTTTCCATTGTTTTCCCACCTATTTGCCATGAAGTGATGGGACCAAATGCCATGATTTTAGTTTTCTGAATTTTGAATTTTAAGCTTACTTTCTCACTCTCCTCTTTCACTTTCATCAGGAGGCTCTTCCGTTATACTTCACTTTCTGCCATAAGTGTGGAGTCATTTGCATGTCTGAGGTTACTCATATTTCTCCTGACAATGTTGATTCCAGTGTGTGCGTCTTCTAACCTGGCATTTTGCATGATGTACTGCACATATAAGTTAAATAAATAGGGTGGCAATATACATCCTTGATGTATTCCTTTCCCAAGAAAAAAGCAAATCTTCCTCCAACTTAACTGCCATCCCCAAAATGAGTGCACCTTTTAATTCAGCTAACCAACAAAGTAGATGATAAAAATATCACAAAGATAGGCTATCTAGCATGTAGCTTATAAATTAAAAATTAATGTTTTACTCAACACCACCAGCAACAAATTCTAACATATATATTCTTTGGATATTCAAGTCACACATTACTAATTTCTTCTGAGTGCTCCCACCTGTGGATAGTGTAAGAATGGTCAAGAGAGTATAAGGAGAGTGATTGAAATGTTTTCAAGAAAGGTAAAAATGCAACTGAAACCCAAAAATAAAGATGTATGCAGTTAATAAGGACGGCATTGGGACTGACTGAGCATGCCAAAACATTATTTGTGAAGTTTTATGCTGGAGATTTCTCACTGGATGATGCTCCATGTTTGGGTTAACCAAAACTGAAGCTGACCGTGATCAAATCAAGACATTAATTGAGAACAATCAGTGTTTTGCCATGCAGAAGATAACTGACATACTCAAAATATCCAAAGTACTGAAATTAATTTGTACTATCTTGGTTATGTTAATTGCTTTGATGTTTGGGTTCCATATAAAGTAAAGGAAAAAAACCTTCTTGACCATATTTCCACATGCAATTTTCTACTAATGTATGCAGTTAATAAGGACGGCATTGGGACTGACTGAGCATGCCAAAACATTATTTGTGAAGTTTTATGCTGGAGATTTCTCACTGGATGATGCTCCATGTTTGGGTTAGACCAAAACTGAAGCTGACCGTGATCAAATCAAGACATTAATTGAGAACAATCAGTGTTTTGCCATGCAGAAGATAACTGACATACTCAAAATATCCAAAGTACTGAAATTAATTTGTACTATCTTGGTTATGTTAATTGCTTTGATGTTTGGGTTCCATATAAAGTAAAGGAAAAAAACCTTCTTGACCATATTTCCACATGCAATTTTCTACTTAAATGTAATGAAAACATTTGACTTTTAAAACAAATTGTGACAGATGATGAAAAGAGGATACTGTACAATAATGTGGAGTATTAGAGATCATGGAGCAAGTGAAATGAACTGCTACCAACCATACCAAACTTAATAATTCCATCTTCCCCAAACTTTTCATCTTTTTGAGCAAAGAAGGCACGGTTGTTTTTCATCCAAAGAAGGTGATATGTATATGGTGGGATTGGAAGGGAGTCCTCTATTTATGAGCTCCTTCTGGAAAATCAAATTATTAATTCCAACAAGTACTGCTCCCAGTTAAACCAACTGAAACCAGCACTTGACAAAAAGTGTCTGGAATTAGTTAGCAGAAAATGCATAATCTTACATCAAGATAATACAAGACAGCATGTTTCATTGATGACCAGGCAACAACTGTTAACGGTTTGAGCGGGAAGTTCTGATTCATCTGCCATATTCACTAGACACTGTACCTTTGAATTTCTATTTATTTTGATCTTTATAAAATTCTCTTAATGAAAATAAAATTCAATTCTGTGTAAGACTGTAAAAGGCACCTGGAACAGTGCCTTCTTTGCTCAAAAAGATGAAAAGTTTGGGGAAGATGGAATTATGAAGTTTTCTGAAAAACAAGGTAGAAAGTGTTAGTGGAACAAAACAGTGAGTATGTTGCTCAATAAAGTTCTTTGTGAAAATGAAAATGAGTCTTTTATTTTTACTTGAAAACTGAAGGAATCATTTGGTCAACCCAATGGAAGAAATTAAATTGCCTTTATCCATATCCTTTTGTCTGTGGAGACAGAGCTAAGTAATGCTGCTCCCACTGGCTGACTTAAAAGAACCTCAAGTACTTTCTTTTTTTTTTTTCTTTAATTAATTTTTATATTTTAGTTTGTTTTGCTTTACAATACTGTATTCGTTTTGCTACACATCGACATGAATCAGCCACGAGTGTACATGAACTCCCAATCCCGACCCCCACCTCCCCCCTCCCACCCCACACCCTCTCTCTGGATTATCCCCGTGCATCAGTCCCAAGCATCCTGCATCCTGCATCAAACCTGGCCTGGCGATTCGTTTCACTTATGATATCACACATGTTACACTGCCACTCTGCCAACCCATCCCACCCTCTCCCTCTCCTACAGAGTCCAAAAGGCCGTTCTATACATCTGTGTCTCTTTTGCTGTCTTGCGTACAGGTTTATCATTACCATCATTCTAAATTCCATATATATGTGTAAGTATACTGTATTGGTGTTTTTCTTTCTGGCTTACTTCACTCTGTATAATCGGCTCCAGCGTCATCCACCTCATTAGAACTGATTCAAATGTATTCTTTTTAATAGCTGAGTAATACTCCATTGTGTATATGTACCACAGCTTTCTTATCCATTCATCTGCTGATGGACATCTAGGTTGCTTCCATGTCCTGGCTATTATAAACAGTGCCGCAATGAACATTGGGGTACACGTGTCTCTTTCAATTCTGGTTTCCTTGGTGTGTATGCCCAGCAGTGGGATCGCTGGATCATAAGGCAGTTCTATTTGCAATTTTTTAAGGAATCTCCACACTGTTCTCCATAGTGGCTGTACTAATTTGCATTCCCACCAACAGTGTAAGAGGGTTCCCTTTTCTCCACACCCTCTCCAGCATTTATTGCTTGTTGACTTTTGGATCGCAGCCATTCTGACTGGTGTGAAATGGTACCTCATTGTGGTTTTGATTTGCATTTCTCTGATAATGAGTGATGTTGAGCATCTTTTCATGTGTTTGTTAGCCATTCGTATGTCTTCTTTGGAGAAATGTCTATTTAGTTCTTTGGCCCATTTTTTGATTGGGTCATTTATTTTTCTGGAGTTGAGCTGCATAAGCTGCTTGTATATTTTTGAGATTAGTTGTTTGTCAGTTGCTTCATTTGCTATTATTTTCTCCCATTCAGAAGGCTGTCTTTTCACCTTGCTTATAGTTTCCTTTGTTGTGCAGAAGCTTTTAATTTTAATTAGATCCCATTTGTTTATTTTTGCTTTTATTTCCAGTATTCTGGGAGGTGGATCATAGAGGATCCTGCTGTGATTTATGTCAGAGAGTGTTTTGCCTATGTTCTCCTCTAAGAGTTTTATAGTTTCTTGTCTTACGTTTAGATCTTTAATCCATTTTGAGTTTATTTTTGTGTATGGTGTTAGAAAGTGATCTAATTTCATTCTTTTACAAGTGGTTGACCAGTTTTCCCAGCACCACTTGTTAAAGAGATTGTCTTTAATCCACTGTATATTCTTGCCTCCTTTGTCGAAGATAAGCTGTCCATAGGTGTATACCAGCAGTGTTTTTCACAGAGCTAGAACAAATAATTTCACAATTTGTATGGAAACACAAAAAACCTCGAATAGCCAAAGCCATCTTGAGAAAGAAGAATGGAACTGGAGGAATCAACCTGCCTGACTTCAGGCTTTACTACAAAGCCACAGTCATCAAGACAGTATGGTACTGGCACAAAGACAGAAATATAGATCAATGGAACAAAATAGAAAGCCCAGAGATAAATCCTCAAGTACTTTCTAAAGCACTGACACAAACACTTCAAAGAATGTGAGCCAACTGAAGACTCAATCATCTGACTCAAAGCCTAAATCAGAAACTGAAAGAGAGAATTCAGACTAAACCCAAATTAAATGAATAGAGCCAAGAGTCTCATTTGGTTTCCCTGGTGACTCAGATGGCAAAGAATCTGCTTGCAATGCAGGAGACCTGGGTTCGATCCCTCGGTTGGGAAGATCTCCTGGAGGAGGACATGGCAACCCACTCCATTATTCTTGCCTGAAGAATCCGCATCAACAGAGGATCCTGGTGGGCTACAGTCCATGGGGTCAGAAAGATTCGGACACGACTGAGCAGCTAAGCACAACAACAAAGAATCTTACTGGCTACCTGACACTCATCATATCTCCAAGATAACAAGAGCTTCAATTATTTTAAAAATGAAAAAGTTGTACATGACCTATGATCATTTCAATTGCTATGATTTGATGATCCATGACCACAAAGCTTCATTAAAAAATTTTAAAAGCTAACTAATGTCTTAAATATTAAAATAAATTTTCTGACTATGTCACCTCATTCCATACATTTGTTTAGTGTAATTATCAATACATTGATTAATTAATTGAAATTACATTCTCAAAATTACATTTTCTAAGTTACCAATCACAAAACTTGAAACTACCCCAGTATTACCAATTATGATGGGGGAAAATATCATGTAAGCCCCCTATTTTTTCTTATGATGTTTTTTAATTTGTAAATCAATTTATAAGAATTTTAGGAAGCTAGATTCATAAGAATAGATCTACAACTAGTTAGATTAACATAATTAAACAGCTATTTCCTAAAAGAAAGAAAGAGAAAAAATAATCATAGCAAACACACAATATGGCCAAATATAATCAATTTTGTTTTCAATTGATTACATGAAAAAATATTTTATAGTCAGTTACCAGTATTTTTGTATAATAACAGATAGATAGTAACTAGATTTATCATGGCAATCATTTTGAAATGTATAGAAATATCAAATCACTGTATTGTATAACAGGAACTAACATAGTGTTACAGGTCAATTATACCACAATAACAAATAAACAAACAGAAAAAGAGATCAGATTTGTGGTTACCACAGCCAGTTGTGGGAAAGGGTAAATTGGATAAGATAATCTAAAGGCACAAACTTCTAGTTGTAAGATAAGTAAATACCAGGTATATAACTTACAGCATGATTAATATAATTAACACTGCTTTATGTTATATATTAAAGTTGCTAAGAGCGTAAATCCTAAGAGTTTTCATCACTAGGGAGAAATATTCTTTTCTATTTCTTTAAGTTTATATCTGTGTGAGTGATCACTGTTCCCTAAAATTATTGTGGTCATCATTTCATGATATGTAAGTCAAATCAGTATGTTGCACACTTCAAACTTACACGGTGCTGCATGTCAATTACGACTCAATAGAGCTGGGAAGAAAATAAAAAGCATTTTAAATATTTTAAAAATAAAATATATCATTATTTTCTGGGTAGAGTTTATCCAAAGGAATCTTTGAGACACAATGAGAATTATTCTTAGGCTCAAATCTCAGAAAACTTACATGGGAAAGAATAACTCTAAGTCTTAAGAGACTGTTCAAAAAAGTTTGGGTCCAATTAAGTATACTTATTTAGTCTACAGGATACAAATTTTTTAAAATGGATAAAATATAAATATATAAAATATATACCAAGAAAATATTTATTTGATCACAGAATCTTGCTCTTTTTTAGAAGGATTTTTTTATGTAATTTACATTTCTTGAAACATTTTTAAATGTTAGAGCAACTAAGGAGGTACAGAGCACTCCAGTTTTTCTAAATGAGGATGAATTTTATAATTTCCAAAGCAACTATAGTCCCAAAACATTGAAAAACTGTATATGAATGTTAAGTGTAAAATCCATTTGAAATGTATTTTGTTTATACCAAATCCCTGATGTAAACAATGCATTAATATGTTCACTGTTATTAATAACAGATTAAAATATAGAAAGTTATAACATATATGTGAAATATAAGAAAAAAATAGAAGGTTATTGCCCAATGTAAGATGTAAAGAGATAATATTTTTATAAATAAGGCCAAGTAAGATAAACAGGATTTAGCACCAAAGAAAGCAGAGAGGTGCTTGCTTTTTCCTCTTTCATTCTCCCTCATATTCTCTATTAAGGTCAAACACCCCCATGAACACTCTCTCCCTTCATTCCCTAAAGTGAAAGCAATCACTTTTTCTTTAATAATTATATTTATTTAACTTTAATTGATTGATGATTGATTTACAATGTTGGTTTAATTTCTTTTATACAGAAACAAGAATTAACCATAGGTCTACATATGTCCGCTCCCTCTTGAAACTCCCTCCCACCTCTTACTCTTTCCCATTCCTCTGGGTTATTACTGAGCCCCAGTTTGAGTTCACTGTGTCACACAGAAAATTTCCATTGGCTAACTATTTTACATATGTTAGTGTTTATGCTTCCATGCTACTCTCTCCATTCTCATCCTCTCCTTCCTATCCCCTGCCCTTGTCCATAAGTCTGTTCTCTATGTCTGCATCTTCATTGCTTCCCTGTAAATAGGTTCATCACTATTATCTTTATAGATCTCATATATATGCACTAGTAAATGACATTTGTTTTTCTCTTTCTGACTTACTTCACTTTTTATATTAGGCTTTAGATCATCCACCTCATTAGGACTGACTCAAATGTGTTCCCTTTTATGGTTGAGTAGAAACTGTGAAGAAAGCTGAGTGCCAAAGAATTGCTGCTTTTGAACTGTGGTGTTGGAGAAGACTCTTGAGAGTCCCTTGGACTGCAAGGAGATCCAACCAGTCCATCCTAAAGGAGATCAGTCCTGGGTGTTCGTTAGAAGGACTGATGTTGAAGCTGAAACTCCAATACTTTGGCCACCTGATGGGAAGAGCTGACTCATTGGAAAAGACCCTGACCCTGGAAAGATTGAGGGCAGGAGGAGAAGGGGACGACAGAGGATGAGATGGTTGGATGGCATCACCAACTCGATGGACATGGGTTTGGGTGGACTCCGGGAGTTGGTGATGGACAGGGAGGCCTGGCGTGCTGCAGTTCATGGGATCGCAAAGAGTCGGACATGACTGAGAGACTGAACTGAACTGAACTAAGTATTCTATTGCATATATGTACCACAGCTTCTTTATCCATTCATCTGTCAATGGATATCTAGGTTGCTTCCACATCCAAGATATTGTAAACAGTGCTGCAGTGAACATCAAGGTACATGTGTCTTTTTCAGTTTTGGTTTCCTTGGGGTAAATGACTAAAAGTGGTATTGCTGGGTCTTATGGTGGTTTTATTCCTAATTTTGTAAGGAACCTCCACACGGTCTTCTATAGTGACAGTATCAATTTTCCCACCAGCAGTGCAAGAGTGTTGCCTTTTCTCCGCATCCTCTCCAGCACTAGTTATCTGTGGATTTTTGGATGGTGGTCATTCTGACTGGTGTGAGGTGATATCTCATTGTAGTTTTGATTTGCATTTCTCTAATAATAAGTGATGTTGAGCATTTCTTCGTGTGTTTGTTAGCCTCCTGTATGTCTTCATTGGAAAAATGCCTATTTAGTTCTTTAGCCTGCTTTTGGATTGGATTGTTCATTTTTCTGGTATTGAGTTGTATGAGCTGCTTATATGTTTTGGAAATTAATGCTTTGCCAATTGCTATTATTTTCTCTCATTCTGAAGGCTGTCTTTTCGCGTTATTTATAGTTTCCTTTGCTATGCAAAAGCAAAATGATCACTTTTAATGGAACATCTATAAGCTTTCATTTGTTTATCATACAAGGTATTTATCACATTTGATCATTATTCCTGACATGCACTCTACTAGATGAGACATCTACTCATTCAGAGTGTGACCATATGTCACTCATCCTTCTATGCCTATGTTATCCCGTTAATGTATATTGATCTTAGTCAACTAGACATCATTATAAAAGTTTAGATGTTACAACTAAATTTATCAGAATATCAAGTGCTGTGCTATGTGCTTTGAGTGTTAAGGCCATGATATTCTCATTCATACCCTATGTATTTATTTATACATTTACATTTGACACTGAAATACACTTAATTATTTAATATCTTAATTTCAGGAACTAACACTATGTAATTCAAAATATAGTAAAATTGTATCATTCTAAACTTTGAGTATATATTTTGTAAAAAAAGTTTTTGAAAACAAATAACTGTCCAGTTTTATTTGTAATATATAGAAAAGTCATTTTACTTTCTTTTTTGTTTGATACTTAACTTATTATTAAGCTTTTCACACTTTTCCTGTTATTTGTATACATTTTAATTTTCTTAGAGTAGTAATTGACTACAATGAAACTTCCAAAAAAATTGAGATCATTTTTCTAAAGATATATATATTTAATATTTTCATCCTCTCAAGCTTGAATTTATGCTGTGATCTGAAAAAAAGAAAAAAATACTCTATTCTTGCTGAGATTCTTTTCTGTCTTTTTCTGTAGTTTCTATAATGACTACAATTGGACAAGGAAATTTATGTTGGCTAACAGCTTTTGGTTCTCACTAGAGGTTGCCAGATGTCAAATTAACTGACCAGCCAACAGGGATACAGTTGCTAAATGTGGTCTGCATAAGGCCTCCTCTTTGTACAATCTGGGTAATGCTTCACACAGCATGCCAATTAGAACACCATACACTAAAACACATTAAGGCAATTAGTGCCTAACTCCTGTACTGTTTCTGTCTTTGAAACTAAGAATTTCAATGCTATGTGGCATTTGAACACTTGGCAGAAAAACAAGATCTGAAGGACTGGTATTACGTTCTTCAGAGCAATACATCAGTATAGTTAAGGCTATCTGAAGACTTAGATTATTATTGTATTTTCTTTCTTTTATGAGGTGCCAGACACATTTAATTAAATCATAATCAATGTTATAAATTTGACTCTTATACAAACTCAGTAACTCTTTAAGAGTTTCAGTCGTGTGCTAGGAAAGGATGGGATATCATCATGTCCTTTACTCAACACACTTCCTCTTGTGATCTTAATTTTCAAATTTCATCATATATAGTACTTTCAATATTCAAATTCTGATGCAGAGCTTATAGTTTTTATTCTTTGCCCATTGTATTAACTAGAACACTAATTTTTAAAAAATGCTTAAAATATATACAAAAATATCTCACAATTGTGGTACAAAAATATAAATTATAAATCCTCAGGAGAACTGTTAAATGGAGAAGTCATTAAAACAATGCACACAGAAATAAGTGACACGGTTGAAGGATTGATCTTATGGAAAACACATCATGACAACTGGAGAAAAGCAGATTTCATGTTTGAAATTCAAAATTAGCAATTTAAAAAATTAAAAATTCAAAAGCTACAGAAAATCTTTCAGATCAAAAAAGTCATTACTTCAGCCTATAGTACTAACTTGACATGTGAAAGAAACAACTAATTTTGCAATAAGATTTGTTCTTTTCAATTAAAATAAATAAATTTATATAAAAAGGATTAGTTCTTTTGAGCTAAATGAAAATTTATCATCATGTTATGCACTTTAATGTTTATTATTTTGGGAAAGTATTTTTTAAAAGTAACTCAAATAACAGGTCAAAACAGTAAATGTAGATTTAGCTAGGGGCAAGTAAGCTTTGTGGGTAAGAACACAATTTAGTAACTGGTCTGCTCTGACATTATTTTTGTACAATAAAGATCATCAGCTGAAAGAAAAATACAAAGAACTATTGTTTTATGATCATTTTATTTATTCTTTGAGAGCATGTCCTGTGAACTGAGGCATTTATATACTGGGTTATTAGAATAAAGTGGCTAATAAAAGATCTTACTACATATTGAATTAATTGCTCTTCTAATTGTTTTCTGGTTTTACTAGTAATTAAGAGCAAGCAGTTCAGGTTCTCTGCATGTGGCCTGATGATTTCAACAGAGAAAGTCATACGCTTTACACTGATTTTAAAATCAAACACATGGCAATTTCCATTTTCATAGCAACTGTTTTCAAACATTAAGAAAATAAAGGAGAATAGCTCATTTTTACTGTTTCAAGAAACATTTAAATCTGTTGTTATTTTAAAATTATTAAAGCATTGTAATTACTCATTTGTTTTGAAATTATTAAAGCATTTTAATTACTTTTATTTTGATGTTGGAAACTATATGGATGAGGAGACTTTCTTTGTCCTTCTGAATAAAAGCGAAAAAGAGAAAATGGATAGCAATCACTATATTTGTTACTGCAGAGTACTTAAAAGGATTCAATACTAAGCACAGCCTTACAAATGAACAGTGACCTCAGTCACTAATGGTGTTTTTAGAGCAGTCATAGTAATTTGGAAAGCACTAAGTATAACTTTCTATCAAATACACTCCAACTGAAGTAGGAGAAGGAGGAAATTATGCAGAAATGTCAGCATTTTTCCAGTAGCAAAAAATGAAAGCACCACACCCATTTTCATCTGAAATAGCTAGATAATTGAGGGTTGGAGATCAGCCCTGGGATTTCTTTGGAGGGAATGATGCTGAAGCTGAAACTCCAGTACTTTGGCCACCTCATGTGAAGAGTTGACTCATTGGAAAAGACTCTGATGCTGGGAGGGATTGGGAGCAGGAGGAGAAGGGGACGACAGAGGATGAGATGGCTGGATGGCATCACTGACTCGATGGACATGAGTCTGAGTGAACTCCGGGAGGTGGTGATGGACAGGGAGGCCTGGCGTGCTGTGATTCATGGGGTTGCAAAGAGTCAGACACGACTGAGCAACTGAACTGAACTGAAGCTGTGCTTTCAAAAAACCTTGTCTGAGTGATTAGCTTTTGATAACTCAGCTCTCCTCAATACCCTGGGAAAGCAATGTGATTAATTCAGTGCTCTATTGACCTGAAGAAACAAGAATCCATGGTGCAGACATTTGATATTTTTGGCCCAGCTGTGCTCTGCTCTATTGAAAATATTTTTTTCTTTTTAGTTTTGGTTGTCAGACATAGTGTAAGTCTGAATAAAAATTTTTCTGGAAATTGAGGAAGAGATAAAACGTGAAGGACGTTGTCTCCTCTGAGTTGTAGCCAGTTCAGCATGTTAGGGTTATGGAATTGGTGTTGCTAGCTTCAAACAAACCATGATCGCTTATTTTAAGGGCCATCAGTTAATGTTGTTAAAGGGCTTCAAAGATGAAAAGCAATAAATATATACATAAACACACCTCAGATGCTTTATATTGATTGGGGGTTGGTTTTACAGTGCAAAACTGTTGCTTTAGTGGTTGGAAAAGTGATCCAAAGTGAGTTATCATGCCTGAAGCTGAAGGCCAAGGTCATTAATTATTGCCACCTGAGCAGTGCAGCTTACAAAATAAATCTGGCCTGGCCTCCAAATCAGACTCAGAGCATGAGGGAGAGTTTAGAAATAGTCACAGGAAAAACCAGTGTTCAAGTGCAGCTGCAAGTTGTGAATAGAGTTAAGTTATAAAATAACTTGGTGATTTTACAATGCATCGTAAAAACTGATGTCAAACAAGTCTTGATATATACCAACCAACTACCCAGAAATGATTTTCCAATTTTACTCAAAGATGTTTGCTTTGATAAATCTAGGCTGTCAGAAATTTATTGTGAGAAGGTAAATTAATCAAGTTAGCTGTGGGATATTACTGCTATTTAGACATTTAGTTGCTTACAGATAGAGATGAAAGGAGAGATAAAGCCTAAAGTCCCTGAGTGCTGTTATGAATATATGCATTCTTCCTTTCCAGACTCCCTTTGGATTCTCTTTTTACCTCTGTAGGAATATTTGGTCGCGGAGGGTCGGACATGACTGAGTGATTTCACTTTCAGTTTTCACTTTCCACTTCATGCAATGGAGAAGGAAATGGCAACCCACTCCAGTGTTCTTGCCTGTAGAATCCCAAGGATGAGAGAGCCTGGTGGGCTGCCGTCTATGGCGTCGCACAGAGTCGGACATGACTGAAGCGACTTAGCAGCGGTAGCAGGAATATCTTGTATTTCCCAACCATGTTATAAATACTTATGCAAGTTTCTTTTCAGGGTCTCTGATTTGACTGTGATCTCACAGATATTTGTTATTTGTGGGTGGGGGAAGGTGAGGACACAAGTGCCTACTCTGTTCTTGCAGTAGCCATGGATGTCCTGTCAAATATCATGCTCCATGCCTAAGTGATTTTACAGGATGTGTCTGCATCACAAGATAACAACATCAGATAATCACTTCAATTTACAGGTGAGAAAAATCAAGCTAAGAAAGAATGTGTCCATAGATATTTAACAAGTAGAGCAAGGATTCAATGACACTTTCTAATCCTAAATTTTATTTTTATATTAGACGTATGGATTTTTAAAATTAATTTTCACATTTATTTCAGTGTTAAATATCTCCAGTGATGACCTATATCACTTGGATTGCTATATTAATTGGATAGACTCAAATCTCTTTCTCAGCTAAAAATTTATTTTGCACTAGTACATATGTACACGTGCAACATATGCTTTATGGGATTCATGCCTAGAGAAGATGTGGTCTTGATGAGAAACACTGACTTGGATGCAGATAGAGTAGGCACTTTCGTCTAGGATATAATCTGGGGAGTCATGAAGGAACATTGAGTGAGGTTTCACCAGAGGCTAAAGAAATAATGGGCTCTCACTGGGGCTAGAGGCTCTTGGCTCTTGCCTTCTGTCACACATGCAGTTCTCCACTGCCCAGCACTAGTCCACTGGATCAGCAGAACTGCAGGCCCCCAAAGAACTGCCAGTTAAAGCACTCACCGGAGGGTCAGAGGTTATGTGAAAGTCGTTCAGTCGTGTCCAGCTTTTTGCAACCCCATGGACAATGGAACTCTCCAGCCCAGAGTACTGGAGCGGGTAGGCTTTCCCTTCCCCTTCTCCAGGGGATCTTCCCAACCCAGGGATTGAACCCAGGTTTCCTGCATTGCAGGTGGATTCTTTACCAGCTGAGCCACAAGAGGTTATGATGTGACAGTAATATATTCACTCAGACATTCTATTATCCCCTATCTTCAAAGGAGCAGAGGATAGAAAAAAGTTTGCAAGTGATTGATCCAGATAATATGCCTTACAGTTTCTTTCTCACAAGAGGCTGGTACTACTTTATTATTTTATTTTAAGTTATTCTCACTGAGTTGACAGTATATAGTATGTTTTATGGAAAAGTTAGTGTGTGGTTTCTAATCTTCATGAGAAAAGTAGGATGAAATGTACAAATTTTATTTTTACTTCAAATAATGCTCACAATATGAAGATACAAACATATTAGACCATATGCTATACGCATATTAGACCATTAGCATGTATGCTAAATCAAGGGGACAGAAAATGGCTAGATGAAAAACATTCAGTCACAGAAGTAAATATATTAACTGGGGGACTTATAAGCAAGACCAGCAACATCACCTAAATTTTTTTTTCAATTTCATAGGTTTTATATTATTGGAATTTTTCAAATAAAACTGTCCTAGTTTATTTAATTTGTATCTAGGTTTGTGTGTGTGCTGAATTTCTTGTCTGACAGTGGAAATGATCTTCTTCCAAAGGGCCAACCAACAGTAATAACCACTCTTTATAATGCATTAACCTCTACTAGAAAGTACATTATATGTATAATCTTCCTTCATTCTTTAATTCAGCGCTTTTGGGTATCTCATTCTTGTTTCAAAAATCAGGAAAGTGAAGCTAGAGAAGGAATTTGCCCAAGGCCAAACAGCTCCTCAGTGGCAAAGTCAGACTTAGAACTTCTGTTAATGAAGTTTATATTTTTAATCAGCTAGTCCACTGCTTCTCTCCAACATAACTGTGAATGGGTCACTTTGTCTTTACAAATAATATGTTTAGAAGAACTAGAAATAGTTTGACTTTTCTACAATTTATTTACAATGACTATAGCAAACATATACCAAAAGTGCACTCTATAGTAGTTAGCACAGCACATATATGAACTAATAATCCTTATAACAACTTTGTAAAATATTATGAAATAATAAGATTATCCATTTCATGGATGAGGAAACTGAAGGCACATGAGATTAAAAATGTGGGTCCAGGTTACCAAGCTATTAAGAAGAAAACTGGAATTTAGATTGAGAAACTAATTCTAAGTGACACTCTTGTACCTCCCCAGCCTGGTGCTCAGGGGACAACAGTGAAGATGCAATACAGGCATAGATTTTACCCAACTGAATATGCATGGTTGACAAACCGATCAGTCTCACCAGGTAGGAAATGAGATGACCCCTTCTTACGCCATTCCATTCCCTCTGTTTCCTTTTGGCAAAGTGGATGCCTGAATAAAAAACACTATAATTTCTAGATCTCATTAGGTGATAATATATGGTTTCTGAACATACAAGTTAGTGGCTCTTCTTGAGATTTCTACAGCAAATAATGCTTAAATATGAGAACAAACCAAAAGTGCTGACAGCAAATATATGCCATTGCTGTGGCCAAATATAATCTTCTTGCAACGTGTTACCAGAAATGAGAATGAGCCATAAGCAGGGCTTCCTGGGGGCCCCAGTGGTAAAGAAGCCACCTGCCAGTGCAGGAGATATACAGGACATTAGTTCAGTCCTTGAATCAGGAAGATCCCCTGGAGGAGGGCATGGCAACCCACTCCAGGATTCTTTCCTGGAGAATCCCATGGACAGAGCACCCTGGCAGGCTACAGTCCATTGGGTCACACAGAGTTGGACATGACTGAAGCCTCTTAACACACACATGTGATAAGCAGATAAGAGAAGGAATAAACTGCAGTTCAGGTGCAATGAACTTAGCTCCTATGTACCTCTATCCATAAACAGCATCCAGGTGGCAAACATAGGAACTGAATTAGATCAGCTAACTTTCATGGGCTGCCTATGTCATTCACTTAATTTCATAAAGAAGCTAACTTTTAAAATCTAAGCAGCATGTGTGTGTGCAGTTGCTGGCTCTTTGCAACCTTACAGACTGCAGCCCGACAGGCTCCTCTGTCCATGGAATTTTCCCAGCAACAATACGGGAGCAGGTTGCCACTTCCTCCTCCAGGGTATCTTCCCTACCCAGGAATCAAACACTATATCTCCGCATTGCAGGTGGATTCTTTACTGCTGAGCCACTGGGGAATCCTATAAGACACGCATATGCCCCTGCAAATTTGTTGGTAATTTTTTCTATTATACACACATGTGTAAATCTTAAAAATGTTTTATCTTCCAAAATGATTTCACATAGCATCAGTCGCATTTGGGACTCTGAATTAAAAATTAGAGATGCTTTGAAGAATTGCTCAAGGCTGAGAGAGAGAACCTTAGAAGAAAGAAGGTAAAATAAGCCTTACATGTGCTGGAGAGGGTTCCATAAGAATGGGGTGAAAAGGAGAGTTAAAAGTTCTGGAGTAGCTAAACATCATAAAAAACAGTGTCTCCCAATTTCATGGAGCCAAAATATATGCACACTATTTAGTTAGAAGGTTGACACAGTTCCCAGGGGTGCAACCAAGGGAGAGAGGGAGACACATTTTATTCCTTATATGTCTGAGTTATCTTTCTGACAAGCAACATGAGGGGAAAATATTCATGTATTACTTGGTTTCATAGCAAACAACAATCACAACTAGCTAATAATAAATTGACTTGATTAGAAAATAGACATTTCTAACCGATGTTGTCTACAAGACAAGTTTAACTACTGTGATATCAAACAAAATAGACAAGCGACATAGAGAATACCTCTTACTTCAGTTATTTTGGGTGGCTTCCTCCCTAGGATTGCTGGGGTCAATGGGATTCTGCTGCAAGTGTCAAGGGTGGTCAGAGGCACCTGCCAATTAGAAGCCAAGGTTTCTTTAGGATGTCTTACTCAAGGATCAGCCTCCTCTTTTATCTTCCCAGGAGACTGGATTCATATAAGGCACATATATATGGCTAGTACTTCTGACAGAACACTCAACTCCTTTGTAACATGCATATTCTTTTTTTTTTTAAGTTTTCTTAGAAATTCTTACCAGTTTGTATTTTTCAGGGGCAAGGCAAAATCTATTTTTATTTACAATCATAGTAACTGTAGAAATAAAACTTAAAAGTAGGCATTTTTATTATGAAAAACAAATTAGATTTAATACATATTTAAAAATAAATCAGGGGTTTGAGGTCTAGGATATAGTGATGTAAGAATTCTCTGCAAGGATTTTAGCTATAAAGAAACACTTCTATAATTTGATTTGAGCTTCTACTATGTCATTCATTCCAACTCCAGATTACAAATTTATAAAATTGTAAAATTCAGCAATGATAAATTCTGTAAGGAAAACATAATGTCCCTATCTGGTAATATTTTATTCAGGACAAATGAATGAAACAGTTATTACTGCAAAGTAAGTGATGGTTAGTCAAACTCCAGGTAGAAACTTTTGCAAATTCACATATGATTAAATAGTCTAAAGAGATGTTTGTAAGTCATTTAGATTAACAAGGGACATTTTAAAGGTCTGGCAGTAGGGAGTAGGAAGTCAGCAGTTCAAGAGGATCCTCTAAAGGAAAGTTGTATTTCCTGGGCTTTCAAATAGGCTAAGCAAAATACATTCTTTTTTAGCCTTGCACTAGAGGAATACCACTATTAATTATGCAAACATTTTTCGATGTAAAAGAATTTGAGAATGACTCAGCAAGAGATTTCAAAACCAAATACTTCTACTTGCTTATCGAACATGTTCTTTCCAGAATTGTTCTCTGTTCTATGACCTGGGGTGAGAAGATTGAGATCTATGGAGGAGAGGTTCCATCACTGTAGCGGCTTTTGAGAAAACCCGTTTTGCCAGGAACATGGACTCATTTAGTTCTACCCAATCCTCCTATCATTTTTACTCTAAGTTGGAAGTAATTGATAGCTCTTCTAAGTTTAGCCTCTAATTTTTCTTTAATAAGCGTAAAACAGAGTCCAATCTCCTAACCAAAGACTGGGTCTACCTGTCAAAAGTATGTGTGTGTTTGTGTGTGTGTGTGTGTGTGCACATGGGTGTGGTTATCTTCATATTTTCCTCTAGAGAAGCGTGTATGTTGATGGTAACTCAGAAAAGGGGGGATATTTAAATCTTAAGATATAAAGGCAACAGAAGATATTTTACAAATCCTAAGAAAGTAATAGTTCAAGATTTAGTTGGAGAAGGGAAGGCTCCCAGTCATGAGTCCACTGGAAATTTGGGGAAGAAGTCTTCTCACCTATTTTGGAAACTACTTGCAGATGTAGGGATTGCTCACAACAGGCGCTTTGCAGAGATTTCCTCTGATTTTTTTTTCTTCCCAATTTCCCACAGCCTGTGTTTGTCCTATGTCTGCTAGGCTGACATGTGGTTTACCTCGCTAATCCTGCTGCCAGGTTTTACACACTCTCCTCCGAAGTAAAACTGAAGCCAGAGGATACTGAGCAACTCTGGGCATGGGCGCCAGAGCTGTCACAGAAAATTTGCTTCCCAAGTGTTCCTTCCAACTTCCCTTCCTGAGCCCGCGTGAGCCACAGCGCAGCCCTTGGCTAGGTCTTCGCGTTTCCTGCTGCTGCAATCTGTAACTGGATTTTGGATTTTTTTTTTTTTTTAACTGCAGTTCTGAGGATCTCAGTTCTTAGGAAAACTTTGCTGGTTGTGGGACTTTGAAAGCAGTCAGTTTCTTTACCTCGGTCGCGGAGGCCCATTTTTCCTCCCCTCGGGCTGTACCGAGGCAAAGGCGGCAAAGGGGAGACGCAAACTGCTTGTGTTGGGGAGGAAGTGGAGGTTTGAGCCAAGTTGTCAGCATCCCTGGCCCAGCCCCGGTCTGGCGCTCTCGGCTGGCACGTACATCATCTATTAACTGCTGTTCGTGGACGCGGTGCATGATATATTCATTTTTATCTTTAGTAAATTACAAATGGAATTCTCGGCGCTCTCGCGTCTGTCTGCTTCTACAGGGCTACCGAAAGGAGGCGGAGAGGAGGCTGTGGCCCGGATCCTGACCCTGATTGTATGAATAAGTAAGCAGGATGCAAGTGATTGGGTTAGATGCTGTGAAGATTTTTTTTTTTTTTCAAGTTAGGAAGAGGGTAAAGAGACAGCCTGGGGGGGTGGGGGGAGGACAAACAGTGCATCCCCAAATCCTCCCACTTTAGCTCTTCTCGCAGTCTGCTTTGCTGCTTCTGCGGCTTTTAAGGTCTGGCGGCAAAGGAATGCTCCCCACCCGCGACCGCGGTCCCCACTTTCAGCTCAGACGCGCTGATGTGAAGACTGGTCTTGTCCTTCCAGAGCGGCACCGTGTCCGGGTGCGGGGTGCACGCGGGATCTGAGCCCGAGAACCTGAGCCTGGGGCAGCCGAGCCGTTGAGTAGCTGAAAGGACGGCCGCCGGGAGACAGCCTGGCCGCGCGCCCGCCCGGACCCGCTCCCTACCTGCCCCCGCCCGCCACCTCGCCCGCGCCGGGGGACAGGTCGCCCTGCCCTCTCTCCGCCCGGCGGCGCCCCATGTCCCCGGACACCTGAGCGCCGGCCGCGCCGAGGAGCCTTCCGCGGGGACAGGAACCGGTGCCCTTCCTCGAGAGGAAGATGGGGCTGGAGAGGCTTTCCCCGGGGATGCTCGCGTGGCTGGCGGCCACGGGGGCTGTCCTCTGCGCGGAACTAGGGGTCTGCGCTGGCCTCGACTATGACTACACTTTCGGTGGCTACGGAGAGGATGAGGCGGAGGCACTGGACTACAAGGACCCGTGCAAAGCCGGTGAGTGCCCTCTCGGGGCAGGACGGCGGGGCCAGGCTGGCGCTGGGAGGGCGCCGGGTCTCACCTGTCTCCTGCCCACCCCCTCCCCACCCCGAGGGGCCGCGCGGCCCCCGCCGCCGCCGCTCTGCGCCGGCGGGACTGGGTGC
>SJXQ01004461.1:399971-485166 GCA_006408695.1 Aepyceros melampus
ACTGGGTGCGGAGCGCGGTCTCCAAGTTTGGAAGCTCCGGTAGTTCCTCCGCCCCACCCCCGCCCCGGCGCGGCGTGACGAGCTGCGGACGCAGCCGCTGGGGCTCCGAGCCCGGCGCCTGCGGCCCTGCGCTCCGCGGGCGGCGCCGCCCTGGTGCCCGGGCGGGCGGGCTTAGGGTCGGGACACCTTCGCCCCCTCTCGGCCAGGGTCCTGTGGGCGTTCCAGGCACAGAAGGCATGGGATGCCCTCGAAAGCTCCCCAGCTGGATGGGTTTAAGCGTGCATTTGCCCATTTCAGGAAACCTTAAAAACACTTCCAAGTTGCCGTCCCATTCAAGCTTGTTTCGCTCTCCCTCAATCCGGGTCCTGCGGTGGGTCGCGGACCCTGCGCCCGGCCCTCCTCCCGCAGCCTGAAGTCCGAGACACACGCCCCGTTTCCGGGCCCTGATCTGCTGAGTTGAGGCCGAGGTGACCAGGGGTTGGTGGACCGGCCATTCTCTTGCGAGGAAAGTGGTCACGAGGTTGCTGGGCCCGATTCGGTGAAAGTCTGTGAGCAGAAAGCACGTTTTGCCCCATCTCAAGAGGAAGGGGGAGGCAAAATCCCCAAAGTCGATTCTGGGAGGGTGGTCTGCACGTGACTCCACACCTCTTTTGACCTCTCTTGAGCCTGAAGTTAAGAAAGATGTACGCAAATGAAGGAAGATGCTGGAAATTCTCTTGTTAACTTGCACCTTTGATGACACATTGTTCTAACAAGGAGAGTATGTTAATGACAAGCAGTATATGTGTTCAGGTTATCAGAACTTTCGCAGTTCACTCTTACTTCACGTACTTCTTCAAAACTTGGAGTAGCTTAGCAGAAACATGTCAGTCTGGAATTCCGAGTTCTGATTTAATTCAATTTTGCTTATGTTTCCTCATCACCTTTAACCCTCAGCCTATCCCACCAGAAGTTTCCTGGGCCTTCCTTGATGGTTTAGAGGACCAAGACACCTTTCGGCTGTGGTGGATTGCTAGAGGCTGGCTGCCAGAACTCAGTACTATACATCTCCCTAAACCTACCTTTTATTGAGAAATTTGTTTTGAATAATGTTTGCGACTGGGTGAAAATTGAAAATTTTCTTGTTTTAGGTAAGGTAAAAATGAAGTATATTATTTCTCAAATTTGTCTAGGAAAACATCTATTCACTGATGCTCTGTTGTGTGAAAGAGTCAACCAACTACCAGTATAAGATGGTCTTATTTCAGGAAAATAAATATAGTTTTCTCTGCATGTTAAAGTAAAAGCTTATGCTTTTAAAAATCATTAACTTAAAATATGAATATGCTGCTGCTGCTGCTGTTAAGTCGCTTCAGTCATGTTCGACTCTGTGCGACCCCATAGAGGGCAGCCCACCAGGCTCCTCTGTCCCTGAGATTCTCCAGGCAAGAACACTGGAGTGGGTTGCCATTTCCTTCTCCAAAATATAAATATAAGACATGTCAAAAGTTAGCTAATTCATTTTCAGAAGTTCCATTGTTTCAGACTTAACTTTAGAAATTGCTCAGAAGAGTCTGTGAACCTTTGTTATTTTTGTCTAAAGAGTGTTTGAAGTTTTACAATTTACTTGTGTTAAGTGTATTAAAACACATCTCAAGCATAAATGTCCATTTTCCTCAGCACATAAACATTCAGGCAAGAAAAAAAAAAACTAAGAGTATTTACTTTTATTTTTCCTTTGCTGTTGCTGTTCAGTTGCTAAGTCATGTCCAACTCTTTGCGACCACTTGGACTGCAGCATGCCTGACTTCCCTGTTCACTGTCTTCTGGAGTTTGCTCAAACTCATGTCTATTGAGTCAATAATGTCATCCAGTCATCTAATCCTCTGTTGCACCCTTCTCCTCCTGCCTTCAATCCTTCCCAGCATCAGAGTCTTTTCTAGTGAGTTGGGCTCTTTGCATCAGATGGCCAAAATATTGGGAGTGTCAGCTTCAGCATCACTCCTTCCAGTGAATATTCAGGGTTGAGACTGACTGTTTTGAGCTCCTTGGAGTCCAAGGGACTAAAAGTCTTCTCCAGCATCACAACTCAAAAGCAACAATTCTTCTGCGCTCAGCCTTCTCTATGGTCCAACTCTCACATTTGTACATGACTACCGGAAAAACCATAGCTTAGCCTCTACAGACCTTTTTCTGCAAAGTGATGTCTCTGCTTTTTAATACACTCTCCAGGTTTGTCATAGCTTTCCTTTCCAGGAGCAAGAATTTTAAATTTCATGGCTCCAGTCAGTGTTTGCAGTGATTTTGGAGCCCAAGAAAATAAAATTTGTCACTGTTTCCACTTTTTCACCATCTATTAGCCATGGAGTGATTAGACCGGTTGCCATGATCTTAGTTCTTTGAGTATTGAGTTTTAGGCCAGCCTTTTCACTCTCTTCTTTCACCCTCAGCAAGATGCTCTTTAGCTCCTCTTCACTTTCTTCCATTAGAGTGGTGTCATCTGCATATCTGAGGTTGTTAATTTTTCTTGGCAATCTTAATTTCAGTTTGTGAGTCATCCAGCCTGTCATTTTGCATAATGTACTCTACATAGAAGTTAAATAAGCAGGGTCACAATATACAGCCTTGACATACTCCTTTCCCAATTTGAACCAATCCATTGTTCCTTTACTAATCGTTTGTTTTTAAACAGAGCTGTTGAAGATAAAACAACAATAAAACCAAATTTGAATGGATTATGACTAACTTTATTTCTTCCCTATTTTTGTGTACAAGAGCTAAAACTATACATGTGTGCAGTAAAAGAGAAATAAGAATGGTCCAAGTGGAAGACTGAGAAGCACAGCCACAATCTGAGATCACTTTAAATGATTATTGTTGCTTTTTTAACTTGGTGAAGTGAAAGGCTTTAATTTACTATCTTGGCAAAGTGTAGCAAAATCTTAGTGCCACCTTTTGGTACTATATAAGAGAAATAAAAGTAATAACAGGGAAAATTCATAGTACATTGAAATCCCAGTCAAAGAAGGCCACTAAAATAAGAAAGATGAAGACAAATATGTGACAGATAACCAAAAAGCAGGAGGGACGCTTTCCAGATTCCAGGGTACCTTTGATCTGCCCTTCCCCAAAAGGTGAGTGGAGGTTATGGCCTACTGAAAAAAGTGCCCTTCTCTTTAGAAAGAAACAAAGGTCCTAAGTTTCCTGAAACTATATGGTGGCTTGATGTCATAGTGATAGCATAGCTTTATAGTTTCAGAGCATTTGAGTACATTATTTCAGCTCAATACAACACTCCAAATGGTGGAATTTGTTAATACCACTATTACCCAGATAGAAAAACAGATGCTCCATGAAGTCAAACAATTTGTTTAGATTACCCAGAACTTGATTTCAAGCCTCCTGGCTGTCAAGTTCACTTGTTTTAAACAATTACACTTCATTCTTAATTGGCCTTTTGGAGAACTTCCTTGAAATGCGAAGAGTAGAAGTTTGTCCAGGTTTATCTGAGTCTAGACTAGTAGAAATGCTTTTGCTTTATCTGATATTAATGAAATGACTAAGAACATAGTTTCAGTTTGCTAAATATAGTGAGAATATAAAGTCCATGAGGACAGAGATCATAACTGATTTTTAATGTTTATCACAGGAATGGATTAACATTGTTAGCTATCTGGAAAGTTCTCAATACCTCCTCATATCTATAGACTATTAATATTGACCTTCATCCCTCATCTACATCTCATTCTAACAAGATCAAGTGTTATCCAAGAAGAAATATTCTTCACTATAACTTGTTAGAGTTGTGCATTGTTAGTATATTTGTGAAGCAATATAACTTGTATACCTTTCAGAACTCTGATTTTAAATTCAAGAAACTATAGGACAGAAAGGAAGACTTTTGTTAATTTAACTTTGATTTAGAAATATATTTTTGATAGAAGTAAAAGTAGATAGGGGCTTCCCTGGTGGCTCAGTGGTAAAAGAATCCGCCTGCCAATGCAGGAAAAACTGGTTTGATCCCTGGATCTGGAAGATCCCCAGGAGAAGTAAATGGCAAAACACTCTGGTATTCCTGCCTAGGAAATCCCATAGATAGAGGAGGCTACGTCCATGGGGTCCCAAAAGGGTTGGACTCGACATAGGGACTAAATAACAACAGAAGTAGGTAAGTCGGTGTAGCACAGCCTCAGATGTATCTGTATAGCCAAATCTATTAGTCCAGAAAATAGATAACTCACCTCTCTATATAACAGACACAAAGATGCAGATAGTTCTAAAGAATGTCTATCTTGCACATTAAGATGTCAGCACAATACACAGTCATCTGAATTTGCAATCAGATTTATCCTACTTTCTCTAGTTCAGAAGGGTCCTGAGAGATGCTGGAAAGCTGATACTGCAGGAAGTCATTCCAGAACAGAGACTAAGGTGTCCTGTTTCATGGTTGTGCTGTACCAATAGGTGTTAATCTGAGTGTCTGTGAATATCTGTGAAGAGTCTGGGCAAATCTGGGGTGCAAGTTAATCTCTCATATTTGTCTAGAGATTAGCTGGAAAAGATTACGTGCGAAACCAACTCTGCATTCTCTCTCTACCCTCTTCCTTCCTTCCTTCCTCCCTCCCTCCCCTACCCCCTCCATCCTTTCCTCCCTTTTCTCTTTTTGTATTTAAGGAGATGTCAGGAAATCACAGACAATTGAAAATATAATATCTAAAGAGGGAGACTGAAGAAATTAGAATTTTGAATGATGAGTGGAGGCTGATAAGACTAATTAGCAAGGGTATCTTTATCCTCTTAAACAAATGTGAATACTCTGCAAACAACACTTTCCTACCTTTAATCTGAGTAAATGGTTTCTTTTTCTTGAAAAAATCTGAGCATAATTAAAGGTCAGTGACTTGCAAGGTTGAATTTGTCCTTAGAGTGGCTTGTTTATTAGAAATAGGCTTTTGGCACTGTAAAGGGTTATTCTTTTTTTGCTTTTCTTCATAACCAGTGTTCTAGTATACTAATTCTAAGGGAAATTTTCATAAATTTATCATCTCTCAGTAAGATCTTATCACTTTTTTTGGCTCTCAGTATGATACTTTCCAGCTTCCTTGGCAGCCTCCTAAGTATGGCATTTTAGATTTGATGTTCAACTCTATGCCTTAATATAATATTAAATATCCAAACATGTATTTATTGCTTGGCATCACTTTAGGTGGCCAAACTCTTGTGTTGAAAATGCATTTTATAGAGCTGCTTCTCTTAAACAGTCTCTTCTGTTTTAGTTTTCATTCCTCAGGTCTTGATTTTTTTCTCCTCCTGCCTCTGCTGCCCACTGAGAAATGATCAAAATACAGTGTTTGCAAAAGGGATGGATAAGAATTCTATATAGTTGAATTCTATTCATCATTTGCCAGTGGTAGTTTAGCCCTTGTCCTGAGGGCCACACTGATTTTTTATTTCCTTTTTCTTTTGGTCCATCAGTGGCAGTTACTGATACTAGTTAGGAATAAGATAGATTGTTTTTATCTTAAATATGTCCTCTCAGACTAATACAGCTCTAAAGCTCCTTTTTGTTTGCTTTTTACAGTCTCCTGAGATCCTCCCACTTTTTATCTCTGAAGAGGGTAGTGTGCTTTGCAAATTTAAAATTTAACTTGCATCCATTCTCTGAGGCACTTTGTGTAATAATTCATGGAACTTTTATGGTTTCCATTCAAGTAGATGCTCTTTGAGGCTTCCTTTCTCTGTTTGGGCCTCCTTAGCCCATAGTAGAATATTTAAAAGTGTGTAAGGTCCATAACTTTTACTCTTGCCCTCATAATGACCCATTTTTCTCCAAATGCCTAATATATACTATATATAATTTCTTCTACAGAAACCATATAACCCCCTCTTGTATATGTATGAATACTATTTTGTATGTTTTAGCAACTTTCCCTGATTTAAAATTTAGACTAATTTGCCTGTAATTCCACCACCATATTCTTTGTATAGTTTAAGGAGATTAGTCACATTAATGATCCTTTAAGTCTCTCAATCATGGTTAACCCTTAAATGTTTCTAGAACTCAGGTAGATAGTATCAAATGCTAGTGATTTACTATCATTAATATATATATTTTTTTCTTTTTAGACTATCACCTATTATTTCTAATAGCATTCAGCACATATGCTTAAAATATTTAAAACTAGGACCTTCCGTAAGCTTTTCTAGGAATGCTTAGAAAAGATAGACGTGAATAATCCATTTAAAATGCAACCTTGCACATCCTGCTGGGTCTATCTGGGACCATGCTGGGGCCATTCTGGGGACACGGAGGAAGGGGGTTGTTCTTCTCTCCCAAACTGTAGGGACACCCTCTCCTGCCACAGCATTTTGAGCCCACCAGATAGGCCTGGGGTAGGCCAGGGCTCAGGTGCCTGGCAAGATTCCTGGGGATGTGACATTTCCTATACTAGGGAAATTTTGAGGATTCTTACACTTCTTTCATATTCTAAGATGTGGAATTAATTAATTGTGGACTTATCATTCCTAAATAAAGGAGAAAGAGTCCTCTCTCCAACCCTGGATACAATAGAGTGATTTAGCAATGTGACTTCAGTGGTTTATTGCCTTTAGTTATCTGTTAAAAAATGATATAAAAAGAACATTTAAAAAAAATACAGTGTCAAAGCTATGGAATGAATTGCATAAAATGCATTCTTTCTCAGAAATCAGAAACAGGCCTCCTTGCTTATTTATTTAGTTCTTGTTATCATTAGCCCTGAAAATGGGATATTGACTACTAAATTTTTAGATATAGTGAGCTGGCTAATGGAATACTTGTTTTGTCAGCTCTTTACAAAATGCATGCTAATCCAGTCAAGCTACATTTGTATTAACAAGTATGGTAAATTAAGTGTTAATTGAGATTCAAAAAGTGAGCCAATGAGGTGTTTGTCTTAATCAGCTCTTCTCCTGAAATTTATATTTATAGTTTCACCTAAAATATTTGCCATTGACCATATTAAAACAAAACAAAACAGAACTTCTTAAATGGTAATAGTCTTAAAAATTTGAAACCATGATGATCAGAAGTGCTTCCAAATATAGTCATTTTTTCAAAACAAAATCTCATTTTATGTATTAATATGCTACTAAAGCATTCATCTTAATGTTAAGAATGACATTTCAACAATTTCAACACACTGCACCATTTTACAAATCAGGGAGTTACTACGGAGGTGGAGACACAAACCTTATATTTGCTCTCAGCATCTGGTGTCTTCTGTGTTGATGAACTTCCTATGTTTAGTTTATGTGATGGGTGAGGAAGAGGTAGGATAGTTTTTGTATTCCTTACATTTCTCACTTATGTTAAATTGTCAGCACTTGGATTGTGCGCCACAGCAGCAACTCAAGTGGACTCTGGCTTGGCAGCTGTTATGAGCAAGCTCAGAGTTCTCTTTGGCCGTGAATGGACTTAGAATGTTTATTAAGCAGCATTGGACTTACCCTGACATCAGTTCACTGGACTGATTATTCTGAAAGGATGGAGCTCCATCCCTCTTCCCATGTCTATCTGACCTAAGTGCCTCTAGTTGAAGTTTATAGTTTGTGTTTTGCACTCAGGTTATTGTGTTACTAAGTATCTTTCATTGCATAAAAGTTAAACCTTTAAGATACCCCAGGGAAGCGCATCCAACATAATTAGAAAAGAGCCAGATTGCTCTTTTGCTAGATAATAAATACTTGGACTCTATTATACCTCACATATCTAGGAATTGCCTTCATGACTCATGGCAAAGTAACACAGTTCATATTTTTACATTGTAAAATGTCTCTTCTTCTCACTATCTCCCTATCAATTAGCAAGATTGTTAACCCTTTTGGACACGTGAAGAAACTGAAACAGAAGGATCCAGTGGCTGGGCTGTCATCTCAGTTGATAAGTAGTGAGAACTCTAGGTTTGGTATCTGATGCCTTTCGTCTTAAGAATCCCCTTCACTGGCTCTCCTGTCAGCACAAATGTATTAAGACTGACAATTGAAATGATAGCATTTGTGTCATGATCGTTCATCCATGGCAATTTTTTTTTCAGTGAGAATACATCTTGCCTTCAACATTCTTGCATTTGATAAGCCAATATACTGTTAAAGTCAGGCCAATACTTTCAGTTGTGTGGAGTATTGGGCAGATGCTACTCCCTTTCAAGAGAGTATTTCTAAGTGTAAAGTCACAAAAGAAATACCCCAACTGTGTAAAAGACACATGAAAATGAATACGGCTAATTCTAATAGAGATATATTTGAGTGCAAAGCATTGTATGGGAGAACTGCTATATATTGCCCCAAGTATATAAATTGTGACAGCAGGCTTTCCATGTAGTTTAGGGGAGGAGTTGGATTTGAGTAGAATTCAGTCGTTAATGTCTAGTTCTTGGCACAGGACCTGCATTTTGTGTGGTACCATTAAATTGTTTCACGCTTTAGATTGCTCTCTGAGTATTCACTGAACTCTTGCTTCAGTTCAGTTCAGTCACTCAATCGTGTCCGACTCTGTGACCCCATGAATCGCAGCACGCCAGGCCTCCCTGTCCATCACCAGCTCCCGGAGTTCACTTAAACTCACGTCCATCAAGTCAACGATGCCATCCAGCCATCTCATCCTCTGTCATCCCCTTCTCCTCCTGCCCCCAATCCCTCCCAGCATCAGAGTCTTTTCCAATGAGTCAACTCTTTGCATGAGGTGGCCAAAGTACTGGAGTTTCAGCTTCAGCATCATTCTCTCCAAAGAAATCCCAGGGCTGATTTCCTTCAGAATGGACTGGTTGGATCTCCTTGCAGTCCAAGGGACTCTCAAGAGTCTTCTCCAACACCACAGTTCAAAAGCATCAATTCTTTGGCGCTCAGCTTTCTTCACAGTCCAACTCTCACATCCATACATGACCACTGGAAAAACCATATCCTTGACTAGATGGACCTTTGTTGGCAAAGTAATGTCTCTGCTTTTGAATATGCTATCTAGGTTGGTCACAACTTTTCTTCCAAGGAGTAACCATGTTTTAATTTCATGGCTGCAGTCACCATATGCAGTGATTTTGGAGCCCCCCAAAATAAAGTCTGACACTGAACTCTTGCTTATGATCCCATAAAGAATATGAAGAACATCCTTTCAAATGCAGGTTGTTCAGGAAAGTGGTTTATGGTGTACTTATGCATGTAAATGATGTGTGAATGCTTTTGGAAAACAAACATGCTGTGAGAAAGTACTTTATCTTTTCAATCCCAGCTTTAAAGGCTCATAGGGTTAACTAAACTTGAAACTCCAGTCTGGTTTCCTAAGAGTAGGAAGTCAGTCACATTCAAAATACATACTATGTGTAATATTGACTACATCATAATTCTTATAAGAAAATAGATTGCTGTTAGCAAATTACCATGTTTTCTAGGAAGAAGATTTTCTGCTTGTACCTCTTCTCTAACAAAGGAGTAAGAACAACACTGATAACACTTTTTTTAAACCTAAGAATGAGGGGAAGTCCTCCTTTCATGTTTATTTAGTCCCAAGAGAAGAATGGAGTGTGGTCCACAGGCATTCATCAAGGCAAGAATAATTAGGATTTGCCATCTGGAATGGGTAACAGAAGTAATGACCTAAAAATCAAGGGCCTCATGTTGCATTATGTTTCTATGGGTAAAAAGATTGTGAGCAGTTTACTAGGGATATAAGGGTACAAGAGTTAAATACAGAAAGAAGATACTGATTATAGACTAAATATCCAGTGTGTTGCAGGATTTAAATGTTTACAAAAAGAAAAGATTTCTAGGGTATGTGAGGGTGGAATGGAGCATCTTAAACAAAACCATATGCTTCATAAACAAGTACCCCTTAATACCCTTATTTTGGTGTTGAATGGTACTTGTAGCTTAAGAAAGAAAGAAAGAAGAAAGTCGCTCAGTTGTGTCCGACTCTGCGACCCCATGGACTGTAGCCTACCAGGCTCTTCCATCCATGGGATTTTCCAGGCAAGAGTACTGGAGTGGGTTGCCGTTTCCTTCTCCAGGGGATCTTAGTGCATTATAATAACATGTGTTCTGTCAGACAGTAATAGAATCATAGTTTGAATCTAGAATTCTGGATTCCATATGTTGCCATGATGTTTCTTCCTTTTTCTTCTATCTCTTCTTCTATCTCTTCCTTTCCTACTTCTCCTTCTTGTTCTTTTGCTATGAGTATGTTTTTGCAACTTGGGGCTAGCTTCAAAATTATATTCTTTAAAAGATTTCAGGGCAGCCAGACTAGTGTATCTATTAAAAACTTGGACTTTGGAGTGACATGGACATTAATTCTGATATGGTACCCACCACATAGTAACTGTGTGTGGCTTTTGGCAAGTTATTTAACAACTTTATGTTTCAGTTTTCAGATCTATAAAATGGGAATGACATTATGATTCTCATGATAAGAATTAAATGAATGTGAAGTGAAAACCACTCTGGAACATAGTAAACTGTGTAATTTTTATTCTTAGTAGCATAAATATGTAGGAGTAGAGAATTTTTTTTTTAATTGCAGCTGCTTACATGTAATAAGACAATCTTTATAAAAACATTTGTGAGATAAAGTTCTTTTTTCTTGTCATGTATGAAAAAATGTCTTCATATCTCAGGTCCTCTAAACTTAAAATTGAGAGGTTAATACCCACGACAGACATTTTTCTTTGGTAAGGTATCAGAGATAAGCAATAGAAATATCTTTCATGCTTTGTTCTCCTGGCTATTTGCTCAGATGCTTAAAACACTCAATCTATTGACAATTTTAAATTCTTTTTGCCTAATGTGTGAAGAGAATCCTGACCATATAGTCCTTCAGTAATTTCTGGTTCAGGTTTCATTTGTCACGTGAATTAACTTAAAGAGCTTACACATTCACAACCCTATGTTTACACAGAGCTAAGTTTACAGATGGTTCTAAGCTACAAATATTCATAAATTCACCAAAACTTTATTGAACAGTTACTGTGAATGCATACTTATAGAAATATGAAAAGTGATACGACTGACCTAGTGTAGTCTTAATTTTATCATTTGTAAATAAATGATAGTTAATGTATAGCTTTTTATGTTTATTAATCATATGTTTGTACATCAAAGTTATTTTAATTTACCATTTGAAAATGGATACTATTGTAAATTATGATAATCAGAATATATATTCTTGTAAATTTTTCCTGGAATTTTCTTTACTCATGATATATGAAGGATAAAGCTTTGTGGAAAGCATACACTTTTAAGTAGTTTGTAGACTTTGTTATTTTCCAATGTGCTAGGATGAAATATAAGCTATTAGGTTTGTACAAAAGTAACTGGCTTTAGAGACACAGGTTTGATCCCTGGGTCAGGAAAATCCGCTGGAGTACAGCATGACAACCCACTCCAGGGTTCTTGCCTGGAGAATCCTATGGACAGGGGAGCCTAGTGAGCTACAGTCCATAGGATCATACAGAGTCGAGCACATCTGAAGTGACTTAGCGCAACACACACAGCACAAAAATAATTGCGGTTTCAGACCATGAATTTTGAATCACTCTATCTAAGTTCAAACAAACAAACAAAAAGGAGCCCTCTTGATGAAAGTAAAAGAGGAGAGTGAAAAGTTGGCTTAAAACTCTACATTCAAAAAACTAAGATCATGGCATCCGGTCCCATCACTTCATGGCAAATAGATGAGAAAACAATGGAAACAGTGAGAGACTATTTTTTCTGGGCTCCAAAATCACTGCAGATGGTGACTGCAGCCATGAAATTACAAGATGCTCCTTGGGAAAAAAGCTATGACCAACCTAGACAGCAGACATTACTTTGCTGACAAAGCTCCATCTAGTCAAAGCTATGGTTTTTCTATAGTCACATATGGATGTGAGAGTTGGACACCAAAGAATTGATGCTTTTGAATTGTGGTGTTGGAGAAGATTCTTGAGAGTCCCTTGGAGTGCAAGGAGTTCCAATCAGTCAATTCTAAAGGAAATCAGTCCTGAATATTCATTGGAAGGACTGATGCTGAAGCTGAAACTCCAATACTTTGGTCACCTGATGTGAAGAACTGAATCACTGAAAAAAACCATGATGCTGGGAAAGATTGAAGGCAGGGAGAGAAGGGGGCACCAGAGAATTAGACGGTTGGATGGCTTCACTGACTCGATAGACACGGATTTGAGCAAGTTCCAGGAGTTGGTAATGGACAGGGAAGCCTGGTGTGTGGCAGTCCATGGGATCGCAAAGAGTCAGACACGACTGAGTGACTGAACTAACTGATGCTCAAACACATCTTTGTCAATTGAAATAGGAACAATTACAGTCAACACATTTTTGCCAATGAAAAATGAGTTTGTTTATTCCTATAGCATAAAAATCCATGCTTCAGGATTTGACAAACTCTTGGAAGGCATGTTCTGCTTCCTGCTGGTTGTGGAAGCTTTTTACCTGCAAAAAGTTGTCAAGATGCTTGACAAAGTGATGTTCGATTGGTGAGAGGTCAGGTGAATATGGTGATGAGACAGAACTTTGTAGCACAGTTTGTTCAACTTTGGAAGCATTGGTTGTAAAACGTCTGATCAGTTGTTGTTATGGAGAAGAATTGGGCTTATTCTGTTGACCAATGCCAGCTGCAGGCATTGCAGTTTTTGGTGCAGCTCATTGACTTGCTGTTTGTACTTCTCAGATGTAATGATCTCACCAGGATTCAGAAAGCTGTAGTGGATCAGGAGGCAGCAGACCACCAACCAGTAACCGTGACCTTTTTTTGGTGCAAGTTTGGTTTTAGGAAGTGCTTTGGAGCTTCTTTACCATCTAATCCACCAGGGAAACAAAGAAAATTAAAAAATAAAAATAAAAAACATAGTCGCTCAATCATGTCCACCTCTATGCAACCCTGTGGTCTGTAGTCTGCCAGGCTCCTCTGTCTGTGGAATTCTCCAGACAAGAATACTGGAGTAGGTAGCCATTCCCTTCTCCAGGGATCTTCCTGATCCAGGCTTCCTGACCAGAGTTCGATCCCTGGGTTGGGAAGATCCCCTGAAGAAGAGAATGATCACCCACTCCAGTATTCTTGCCTGGAGAATTCCACAGACAGATGAGCCTGGCTGTCTACAGTCCATGGTGACAAAGAGTGAGACAAAACTGAGTAACTAGCACACTTTGGAGTTTCTTCTCAGTCCAACCCCTGAGATGGTCATCGCTGGTGGTCGTATAAAATCCACTTTTTGTCACATATCACAATCAGATTGAGAAATGGTTTGTTGTTATTGCATAAAGTAAGAGAATAGGACATTCAAAATGACAGTTTTTTGATTTGTGGTTAGCTCATGAGGCAACCACTTATCGAGCTTCTTCATCTTTCCAAGTTGCTTCAAATGCCAAATGGTTATAGAATGGTCAATGTTGAGTTCTTCTGCAACTTCTCAAGTAGTTGTAAGAAGATCAGCTTTGATGGTTGCTCTCCATTGGTCACTGTAAATTTTGAATGGCCAAGTACTAAGCTCCTTATCTTCAAGGGTCTCATCTTCTTTGCAGAACTTCTTGAACCACCACCGCACTGTACGTTCATTAGCAGTTCCTGGGCCAAATGCGATGTTGATGTTGTGAGTTGTCTTCATTGCTTTACAACACATTTTGAATTTGAATTAAAAAATTGCTTGGATTTTCTTTTTGTCTAATATCATTTCTACAGTCTAATATAAATATAAAATAAACAACAAATAAGAAGTCATTAACAAAAAACATAAAGTGAGAAATGTACATTAAAATGATGTATAACATAACCACATTTATTTAAGACTCTATCCTGCCATCAAATGGCAAGATTCAACAATGAAAAACCACAATTACTTTTACACCAACCTAATATTATTAGGGGGCAATCATGCTTTCCATTTATTCTTTTCTCAAATATCTTAATTTAGGATTTTCAACTTTTTTGGGTCATATTTTCCCACATTAGCTACCAGAGTACATTTCTCTTCCCCATACTATATCCTTATTCATAAATGCATTGAAATGTATGTAGTTAAGTTTGTTTACAAATTAGGAGAAGCATAAACAAATGATAAAATAGATAAAATAAATACATAGTCTTTTTACTTACACTGTGATTTCGAAAAGCAAATGTAAGTTTTACTTTCTTTACTTAATTATATGTGAGTAGTGGTATGGCCTTTCCCTGGTGGTTCAGAGGGTAAAGCGTCTGCCTGCAATGCAAGAGACCTGGGTTTGATCCCTGGGTCAGGAAGATCCCCTGGAGAAGGAAATGGCAACCCACTCTAGTACTCTTGCCTGGAGAATCCCATGGACAGAGAGCCTGGTAGACTACAGTCCATGGGATCGCAAAGAGTCAGACACTACTGAGCGACTTCACACCACTCCTAGTGGTATGGCAATTGGAAAACAAATGGACTGGTAGACAAGAAATGTAATTTCTATTATTGGCTCTGCTGTTGTATTTCTGTGTAAACTTGAGGACATCCCTTGATTTCCCTTGCCCTCAGTCTCTGAGACAGAAACTCCAAGCCTGTTCAAGTCCAAGAGCTTACAGAATCCTGGTGTCTTTGACATCAGAGCAAGAGCTCCTTTTTATTCCAGGAAGTCACAGAGGCAATGACCCACACTGTACACTGAGAGGAAGGGAAAAGATTTTGTACCTCTTCAGTGGTCAGTCTTGGTAAAGCCTGAGGTTTCTCATGGTTCCAACCAAATCATGGCAGCCACCAGGTTGTAGCTGTGATGGGCTGTGCAGTTCACTGACTTTGACTTGACTTTGCCAAAATTAGTGTTGGAATAAATTTATTAATAATTTCCCCTCCCTCTTTTCCAATCTCAATCAATCAGAAAAAATCTGCCAAAACAGTGACAAGGTATATGGGTATCACATATTTACTTATCAGAGCATGTTAATCTCACATAAGCATCAGAACTGAGTGTTGTTCAGTCAGATTTTGTATGTCAGATGTGTGGAACAGGTCAGTGCCTGGGAGAAGTCCAGTTCTTTCAAGTTTGAGGTTGGTATTGATAATCAAAAGAAGAAGAAATTTAGGCAAGGAAATGTCAGGAAAGTTGTTATGGCTTTAAGCATTTTACTGAATACATGACACATTAAAATATACATTCTATTAATCACTTATGTCTATCCTTGGAAACATTCTGCTTGGCATAAGAGCATGACGCTAATTATCTTCACAAAATCGAACTTCATAAACTTCCGATTTACTGAATTTTCTAGTAGGGAGCTATTCCTTTCATCATAAATTAGCTTATTTTATGCGTAGTTTACTTGTTTTTGACTGTGATGGGCCTTCACTGCTGTGGGGGCTACTCTCTAGCGTGGTGCATGGCCTCTCATCGCAGTGGCTTCTCCTTACAGAGCCTGGGCTCCAGGGCGTGGGCTTCAGCAGTTGTGGCTCACAGACATAGTTTGCTCATGACATGTGAAATCTTCCCAGGCCAAGGATCGAATCCATATCCCCTGCAGGGGCAGGTGGATTCTTTACTACTGGACAACCAGAGAGGTCCCTGTGTATAGTTGTTTTTTCCCCAGTAAAGGGTTTAAATTCTCAACCAAGTCTTTACCAAAGGAAGTTTTCATTCTTGAACTTTTGTAATAGTAAATAATGAAATATGATGGAAATTAATAACATGAATCCAGATAATAATGTTTAAAAAGCACTGGATATTGTGTCAGGACACCTAGACAGAAGTCTTAGCTCTTCTGTGTTTCAGAATGTTATCTCAGTCTATTTACTGAACATCTCTGAACTTAAATTCTCTAAGTTGTAACATGGGAGTAGTGATACTTAGTCCATAAAACATGATAGGATAAAACACACAAGGTCTTGGTAAGCTCTGATGCCCTACATGGATGTAAATTAACATGAGTATTTTGCACGTGATATGTTCCAAGAAGATGCTTGGGGTACATACATAAGATGTTTTCCGAGACAGCAAAAGAGACACAGATGTATAGAACAGTCTTCTGGACTCTGTGGGAGAGGGAGAAGGTGGGATGATTTGGAAGAATGGCATTGAAACGTATACTATCATATATGAAATGAATCGCCAGTCCAGGTTCGATGCATGATACTGGATGCTTGGGGCTGGTGCACTGAGACGACCCAGAGGGATGGTACGGGGAGGGAGGGGGGTTCAGAATGGGGGACATGTGTATGCCTGTGGCGGATTCATGTTGATATATGGCAAAACCAATACAATATTGTAAAGTAATTAACCTCCAATTTAAATAAATAAGTTTATATTTTAAAAAAAGATGTTTTCCCTTACTCTAAGGGGTTAGTTATCGTCCAGAAAAAAAGCAACATATGTTTGAGTTATCAGTATGGAAGTGTGATAAACAAAATATTGCAAGCAAAATACTGTGTGGTATTCTGTTACTCTGTGGTAACACAGAAGATAGAATTAATGATGTTTGGAATAGAGAAAGCTTGTAAGGGAAGGTAGCATTTGAGCTGAATCTTGAAGCACCATAGTATTTTTCCTGGAGAAAATGTGGTGCAAAACTTTAGAGTGAAATAACTAAGATGAAAACAAATTGTGAAGATTCATTGACTTTTATGAAGTACAGGAAATGGTAAATAATCTACTCTGGGCAGATGACAAGGGATGTAAGGGTTTGGGCTTTGACAAGAAATGATTCTGTCAGGTACAATGTTTAATGCCTAGCTGAGGGTGTAAATTTGATCCTCTTGGCAGTGGGAAGGGGCCTTACTGAAGTTTAAAACAGGTCATTGGGTTAATAACAGCCATATTTTATAAAGAAAAGTGAGGATGTGAAAGAAGGCCCAATATATTTGCTGTAGAAAGTAAGGAGCAAATAGGAGCAAGGAAACTTGTTGGAGGAGAGGTAGAGGCAGATGAATGCATAAGGTAGCTGTGGTACATATGCACAATGGAATATTACTCAGCAATAAAAAGGAATGCATTTGAGTCAGTTCTAATGGGGTGGATGGATCTAGAGCCTATTAGACAGAGTGAAGTAAGTAGAAAGAGAAAGAAAAATATCGTATACTAATGCATCTATATGGAAGCTAGAAAGATACCACTGACAATCCTACACGCAGGGTAGCAAAGGAGACACAGATATAAAGAACAGATTTTTGGACACAGTGGAAGAAGGAGAGGGTGGGATGATTTGAGAATAACATTGAAACGTATATGCATATGTGTGTGTATATATATATATATATGTAAAACAGATAGCCAAAGCTGGAGACAGCCTGGACGGATGGGGTGGGGAGGAAGGTGTAAAGAGGGTTCAGGGGGAAGGATTCACATGTATGCCTATGGCCAATTCATATTGGTGTGTGGCAGAGGCCATCACAACACTGTAAAGTAATTATCCTTCAATTTAAATAGCAAAAGACTAGAAGGATATGTGCTTGCATCTACAGTGTCAGCAGTTGTATAAAGGAGGAGTTCTGTTTAAAAGACCAGTCAGTAGCTGGATGGCCTTGGGGTGGAGGTTGGGAGATATAGAAGAAAAGGAAGAGTCCAAGATGATGTCTCCATGGCTGCCTACCGAGTGGTGTGAGAAACTGGTACAGGTAAACCAAGGATGAAACAGGATGAAAAGTATGTTTGTGTTTTTTGTAAAGCAAAGCAAGTTTGAATCTGTCTGAGTTGCACAAAATATTGGATGTTATGCAAGTCTTGGCATGGTTTGGTTCTTCAGGAGTAGATTGGGCTTTTGTAATCTATATTAACTTTGAAATCAACTCATCATGTCCCACTGTATAGATTAAAAAGTTAGAATTGCATAGAATCTATGGGTTACTTTACAGAGAATTATTTTATGATATTGAGTCTTCTAATCCATGAAAATAGTGTGTATCTGAATTTTGGGGCCTTCTTTAAAACTTTTAATATTTTTTATCTCTAATGATTTTTCTGCATGTTTTGACAGATTTACTTGTATATATTTTCTATTTCTGATGACATTGTGATCTACTATTATATAAAATTTCTCTTTTAAGTCATTTGATGTTGTTGTGTAGAAATGTATTTAATCTTTGATGTAGTTACTTTTTATTCAAAACCTTTTCCAATCTCATTAATTGTAAAAATTTATTATATATTTTTCACATAAGTAATCAAACCATCTGCAATAAAAATATAGTTTTGTTTTTTCATGTATAATTCCTATGCTTTTAGTTTTATATTGTCTTATGTGCTGATATCTTCCAGTGGTTCATAGAAGTGATAACTGAGGACTGGCTTACTCTGTTCTCAGTTTTCAAGAGAATGTTTTCAAATTATTTATCAATTATGCTACTGCTGCTACTGCTGCTAAGTTGCTTCAGTCATGTCCGACCCTGTGCGACCCCATAGACCACAGCCCATCAGGTTCCCCCATCAATGTGATTCTCCAGGCAAGAAACTGGAGTGGGTTGCCATTACCTTCAACAATGCATGAAAGTAAAAAGTGAAAGTGAAGTCGTTCAGTTGTGTCCGACTTTTAGCGACCCCATGGACTGCAGCCTAGCAGGCTCCTCCTTCCATGAGATTTTCCAGGCAAGAGTACTGGAGTGGGGTGCCATTGCCTTCTCCGATCAATTTTGCTACTTGGTGTCTATTTTACAGAAAAGATGCTGTTTAATCAGATTAAGGAAATCTGCCTTTCTTGAGATGATATAATTATCTTTATTTCACCTTTTCAGTTCAGTACAATTCAGTTCAGTTCAGTCGCTCACTTTTGTCTGACTCTTGCTACCCCATGAACTGCAGCACGCCAGGCCTCCCTGTCCATCACCAACTCCCAGAGTCTACCCAAACCTATGTCCATGAGGTCAGTGGTGACATCCAACCATCTCATTCTCTGTCGTCCCTTTCTCCTCCTGCCCTCAATCTTTCCCAGAATCAGGGTCTTTTCAAATGAGTCAGCTCTTCTCATCAGGTGGCCAAAGTATTGGAGTTTCAGCTTTAACATCAGTCCTTACAATGAATATTCAGGACTGATCTAATTTAGGATGGACTGGTTGGATCTCCTTGCAGTCCAAGGTATTCTCAAGAGTCTTTTCCAACACCACAGTTCAACAGTATCAATTCTTTGGTGCTCAGCTTTCTTTATAGTCCAACTCTCACATCCATACATGACCACTGGAAAAACCATAGCCTTGACTAGACGGACCTTTGTTGGCAAAGTAATGTCTCTGCTTTTCAATATGCTGTCTAGGTTGGTCATAACTTTCCTCCTAAGGAGTAAGTGTCTTTTAATTTCATGGCTGCAATCATTATCTGCAGTGATTTTGGAGCCCAGGAAAATAAAGCCAGCCATGGTTTCCACTGTTTCCCCATCTATTTGCCATGAAGTGATGCGACTGGATGCCATGATCTTAGTTTTCTGAATGGTGAATTTAAGCCAATTTTTTCACTCTCCTCTTTTCACTTTCATCAAGAGGCCTTTAGTTCCTCTTCACTTTCTGCCATAAGGGTTGTGTCATTTGCATATCTAAGGATATTGCTATTTCTCTCAGCAATCTTGATTCCAGCTTGTGCTTCCTCCAGCCCAGCTTTTCTCATGTTGTACTCTGCATGTAAGTTAAATAAGCAGAGTGATAATATACAGCCTTGACGTACTCCTTTTCCTATTTGGAACAAGTTTGTTGTTCCATGTCCAGTTCTAATTGTTGCTTCCTGACCTGCATACAGGTTTCTCAGGAGGCAAGTCAGGTGGTCTGGTATTCCCATCTCTCAGAATTTCCCACAGTGTGTGTGATCCACCCAGTCAAAGGTTTTGGCATAGTCAGTAAAGCAGAAATAGATGTTTTCCTGGAACTCTTGCTTTTTCGATGATCCAGAGAATGTTGGCAATTTGATCTCTGGTTCCTGTGTATTTTCTAACACCAGCTTGAACATCTGGAAGTTCACGGTTCACATACTGCTGAAGCCTGGCTTGGAGAATTTTAAGCATTATTGTACTAGCGTGTGAGATGAGTGCAATTCAGCATTCTTTGGCATTGCGCTTCTTTGGAATTGAAATGAAAACTGACCTTTTCCAGTCCTGTGACCCCTGCTGAGTTTTCCAAATTTGCTGGCATATTGAATGCACCACTTTCATAGCATCATCTTTCAGGATTTGAAATAGCTCAACTGGAATTCCATCACCTCCACTAGCTTTGTTCATAGTGATGCTTCCTAAGGTCCATTTGACTTCACATTCCAGGATGTCTGGCTCTAGGTGAGTGATCACACCATCGTGATTATCTGAGTCATGAAGATCTTTTTTTGACAGTTCTTCTGTGTATTCTTGCCACCTCTTCTTAATATCTTCTGCTTCTGTTGGGTCCCTACATTAGAATAACTGGTCTACTAATGTTAACTGACTTCGTATTTGGGGGATAAACCCAATTTGAACACAATCTATTATTATTCTTACATCCTTATATTCAGTTTATCAATAAGTAGTTTGAAATTTTTGTTTTTATGTTCAGTAGTTAAGTTGGCCTGAACTTTTCTTCTTTTATTGTTCTTGTTGTTTTTTTTTTTTTTTTGTAGAAGATTGGCATTATTTGTTCCTTTAATTAATCAAAAGATTTTTTCTTTGTTTCTGTTGAGTGTCGGAGTAGTAACAGTTCTGAACAAGCTTAAACTAAATTTTCTGCTTAAGTTTATAGGACCACCATGGATTTTTTTTTTTTTTTTGTTGAAGACTGGCATTATTTGTTCCTTTAATTAATCAAAAGATTTTTTCTTTGTTTCTGTTGAGTGTCGGAGTAGTAACAGTTCTGAACAAGCTTAAACTAAATTTTCTGCTTAAGTTTATAGGACCACCATGGTAATATAAATTTATAATGCAGAGGTACTTTAGAGAAAATTTTTGCTTATGAGACTTCAGAGGATATTAACTTTTTTCCCTTCTACTTAGGTTCAAACTTTCTGAAAATCAGTTTTTGTGAAATTACGTGTGGTGGTATGAATCCCAAATTTGGGAATCTCAGATTTTTGAGGGGTTATTCTATTATACTTTCCAGTTTGCCTGAATCTTGGATTGTGTCTTCTGTTCTCTGAGCCCTGCTTGACAAAAAAAATTCAGTAGCCAGGTCAACCAAGCTTGGCACATGCCCTAAGTTGAAGACTGATTTTATTTAGACTCCTGCTTATCTGTCTAGATTCCTGCATTTGCTCGGCTGTGAAAATGCTTTACTCATGGTTTCACAGGTTTAGGGAGATTTTGAATAGCATTTTATCTAGAATTTTTAGTTATGTAGGAAGCTCAGTAATATAGTACCTAGTATGTCATTTTGGCAGAACAAGCAGTCTTTAAAATAGACTTTAAATGTTAAAAAGAACTATAAAGTGTTAAGTGTCATCAAGTTCTTTCCTTCTAGATCTTAAAAATTATGATTAAATTACTTTATTTAAAATATTTATCATCATTTATTAAGTACAAACATTTCTTCTATAAGAATATATGGTATGCCTAATTTTGGTAGCTTCATAGTGATTGAACCACAATTTGTTTTAGCTCACTTTTCAGGATAGCTATGCACCAGAACTCCAGAAGCTCCATGAATTTTGTGTGAGGACTTTATTGTAAATGGAACCATTTTTATACTCTTCACTTGAAAGGATTCAAGTCAGATTTCATAGGGAGAAGAAGATTCACATATAACTCAAACTAGCTGTTGTGATTTGTAAGGGAAAAATAACTGCTTGAATGAAGCAGAATACAAGTACCTGTACTGACTTGTTGCCTTTAGGCAAATTTGATTATTCTAACCTTGTATAAAGAGCTAAGATTATGTTTTTCTTAAACTTTCTAAGAAGGTAGACTGGGAATATGTTTCTACATCTTTTGACATTTAATACATGTGTTTTATTAATTTTGAAACAATAGAGAAACAACCCACCATCATTCAATATCTTCAATTTTTTTAATTGTTTTTTTCTTTTCCTTTTTGATTTAAAATAAGAATAATTTATTTAACCTCTTCTCACATTGCTATGCAAACTTTTAATAATACCACTTTAACTTCAATTAACATTTACATTCAGTCAAAAGTTTCTATATTACCTTTTAGTAACAGGACCTCAAAGGAAATCTTATTCTTTAAGTAATAGAAATATAACTCTGAATGTGCTTTTAGAGGCTATAATCCCAAATTCCTAATATTTGAGGCATTATAAGGATATTTTGAAGTCCTAAACAATCTGTTATCATACTCATCTTATTTTGGAGCAGATTATACAAAGCGATGGAGTTAGTGGTGGTGACTTGTGTATATGAATAGAGGTGGATTAGACAGGTCACTACCATACAGTGTATCATTCACTGATTGATTAGTTTCCTGAAAATATGCCCTAATGACTTCTTTGAATTAAGCATTGCTCTCTCTATGCCTCTTTTAAAACAAAAATACTCTTTGCTGGGTAAATATTAAGTCATTGACATGAAAATTATTAATGCGAGTGATCAGGCCTGTTTCATAAACATACTAGGAACATAGACAGTAAGAAGAAGGAGAAAGTAACTCTGAGGACAACCCTAGCCTATTTCATCAGTTAGCTTTGGCTAACTCCTAGTCTAGGACTCCAGTGACTCTCTTGCTGTTGAAATTTTTGCTTTCCTTATATTGGTGTCTCTGCATTATGTTCAGTCATTCTTAGTCAGCCTTGATCTGGGCTGTGGCTGTAGAGACTTTTCTTTTCTAAAAGAAAAATTTCTACCTCATTTAGGAGATTACATCTTTAAAACAGTAGCCACTTCCTTCAATTTCATTCTTGCTAATAACTCCAAATTGCATTTGTCAGTTTGAATCATTAGTGAGTATGTATGCTCATACTAAGCTTTTGAATGAGACTATCACTTGAATAAACAGGGTGACAATGTATAGCCTTGTCATACTCCTTTCCCAATTTTGAACCAGTCAGTTGTTCCATGTAAAGTTCTAACTGTTGCTTTCTTGACCCACATACAGGTTTCTCAGGAAACATGTAAGGTGATCTGATGTTTCTATCTCTTTAAGAATTTTCCAGTTTGTTGTGATCCACATAGCCAAGGGCTTTTGTGCAATGAAGCAGAAGTAGATGTTTTTTGGAATTCCCTTCTTTTCCCTATGATCCAACGAATGTTTTCAATTTGATCTCTGGTTCCTCTGCCTTTTTTAAACCCAGCTTGTACATCTGGAAGTTCTTGGTTCGTGTACTGCTGAAACATAGCTAGAAGGATCTTGAGTATATTACTAGCATGCAAAATGAGTGCAACTGTCCAGTAGTTTGAGCATTCTTTGGCAATGACCTTCTTAGGGATTGGAAGGAAATTTGACCATTTCCAGTCCTATTGGCACTGCTGAGTTATCAAATTTGCTGGCTTATTGAGTGCAGCACTTGAACAGCATCATCTTTTAGGATTTGAAATAGCTCAGCTGGAATTGTATCACCTCCAGTAGCTTTGTTCCTAGTGATGCTTCCAAGACCCAGTTGACTTCACACTCCAGGATGTCTGGCTCTAGATGAGTGACCATACCATTGTGGTTATCTGGGTGATTAAGACCTTTTTTGTATAGTTCTTGGCTCAGATAGTAAAGCATCTGCCCACAATGTGGGAGACCTGGGTTTGATCCCTGGGTTGGGAAGATCTCCTGGAGAAGGAAATGGCAACCCACTCCAGTATTCTTGCCTGGAAAATCCCATAGACAGAGGAACCTGGTAGGCTACAGTCCATGGGGTTGCAAAGAGTCGGACATGACTGATGACTTCACTTTCACTTTTCTGTATATTCTTATATTTCTGTATATATATATTCTTATATTTCTGTATATTTTCTGTATATTCTTATATTTCTGTATATTCTGTATATTCTTGTTTCCCTGGTGGCTCAGACGGTAAAGCGTCTGCCTGCAATGTGGGAGACTTGGCTTCGATCCCTGGGTGGGGAAGATCCCTTGTAGAAGAAAATGGCAATGCACTCAAGTGCTCTTGTCTGGAAAATCCCATGAGCAGAGGAGCCTGCTAAATTACAGTACATGGGGTCACAAAGAGTCAGATACAAGTGAGCAACTTCACTTTCCTTTCCTTTTTCTGTATACTCTTGCCACCTCTTTTTAATCTCTTCTATTAGGTCCTTACAGTTTCTGTCCTTTTTCGTGCCCTTCTTTGCATAAAATGTTCCCTTGATATCTGTAACTTTCTTAAAGTGATCTCTAGTCTTTCCCAGTCTATTTTTTTTTTTTTCTACTTCCTTGCATTGTTCATTGAAGAAGGCCTTCTTATGTCCTTTCTATTCTCTGGAACTCTGCATTCAGTTGGGTATATCTTTCTCTTCTTCATTTGCCTTTCCCCTTTCTTCTTTCCTCAGTAAAGCCTCCTCAGACAACCATTTCGCCTTCTTGTATTTCTTTTTCTTGGGGATGGTTTTGGTCATCACCTCCTATACATTGTTATGAACCTCTCTCCATAGCTCTTCAGACACTCTATCAGATCTAATCTCTTTAATCTACTCATCATCTCCACTGTAAAATCATAAGGAATTTTATTTAGATCATACCTGAATGGTCTAGTGGTTGTCCCTACTTTCTTCAATTTAAGTCTGAATTTTGCAAAAGGGAGCTGATGATCTGAGCCACAGTCAGCTCCTGGTCTTGTTTTTGCTGACTGTATAGAGCTTCTCCATCTTCAACTGCAAAGAATATATTCAGTTTGATTATATATGTAGAAGCATCTCTTTATGTTGTTAGAAAATGGTGTTTACTATGAACACTGTGTTCTCTTGACAAACTCTGTTAGCCTTTGCCCTGCTTCATTGTGTACTCCAAGGCCAAACTTGTCTGTAACTCCAGGTATCTCCTGACTTCCTACTTTTTTATTCAAATCAGCCATGATAAAGAGGACATCTTTTTTGTTGTTAGTTCTAGAAGGTTTTGTTGCTTTATTTAATGTATAAGTGGAGTACATCACATGTAATGCTGGGATAAATGAATCACAAGCTGGAATCAAGAGTTGCTGGAAGAAATAACAACCTCAGATATGCAGATGATACTACTATAATGGCAGAAAGTGAAGAAGAACTAAAGAGCCTCTTGAGGAAAGTGAAAGAGGAGAGTGAAAAAGTTAGCTTTAAGCTCAACATTCAGAAAACTAAGATCATGGCATCTGGTCCCAACACTTCGTGGCAAATAGATGGGGAAACCGTGGCTGCTTTATTTTTCTGGGCTCCAAAATCACTGCAGATGGTGATGCAGCCATAAAATTAAAAGACGCTTACTCCTTGGAATCAAAGTTATGACCAACCTAGACAGCATATTGAAAAGCAGAGACATTACTTTGCCAACAAAGGTCCGTCTAGTCAAGGCTATGGTTTTTCCAGTGGTCATGTATGGACTGTGAAGAAAGCTGAACACCAAAGAATTGATGCTTCTGAATTGTGTTGTTGGAGAAGACTCTTGAGAGTCCCTTGGACTGCAAGGAGATCCAACCAGTCCATCCTAAAGGAGATCAGTCCTGAATATTCATTGTAAGGACTGATGCTGAAGCTGAAACTCTAATACTTTGGCCACCTGATGCGAACAGGTGGCCAAAGTGAAGTGATGGGACTGGATGCCATGATCTTAGTTTTCTGAGTGTTGAGCTTAAAGTCAACTTTTTCACTCTCCTCTTTCACTTTCCTCAAGAGGCTCTCTAGTTTCTCTTCACTTTCTGCCATTAGAGTGGTATCATCTGCATATCTGAGGTTGTTGATATTTCTTCCAGCAACTCTTGATTACAGCTTGTGATTTATTCATCCCAGCATGTCATGTGGGACTCCAGGATTTGGCATGCTGCGGTTCACGGGGTTGCAAAAAGTCGGACATGACTGAGAGACTGAACTAAAATGAAGTGGAAGCAGTGACAGATTTTATTTTCTTGTCTCCAAAATCACTTGGATAGTGACTGCAGCCATGAAAGTAAATGACATTTCCTTCTTTGAAGGAAAGCTATGGAAAATCTAGATGGTGTAATAAAAAGCAGAGACATCACTTTGCTGACACAAGTCTGTATAGTTAAAGCTATGGTTTTCCAGTAGTCATGTATGAATATAAGAGTTGGGACATAAAAAAAGCCTAAGCATCATAGAATTGATGCTTTTCCATTGTGCTGAAGAAGACTCTTGAGAGTCCCTTGGTCTGCAAGATCAAACCAATCAATCTTAAAGGAAATCAACACTGAATATTCATTGGAATGGCTGATACTGAAGCTAAAGCTCCAATACTTTGGCCACCTGATGCAAAGAATCTACTTACTGGAAAATATCCTGATGCTGTGAAAGATTGAAGGCAAAAAGAGAAGAGGATGGCCGATGATGAGACTATAAGATATCATCAGCAACTTAATAGACATGAATTTGTGCAAACTCGAGGAGACAGAGAAGGTAGGAAGCCTGGTGTGTTGTAGTCCACAGGGTCTCAAAGAGCTGAACATGACATATGACTGAACAGACACAGGCATCACTTCATAGACTTAGATTACAGATTTCAATGAAATGATACTTTTTAAACTGTTTTTTAGTAAGGTTTTCTAAATGAGTCTTCACTACTTAATGAAAATTTGATCCAAATGATCATATTTCTTGATATGAGACTGAATAAAATCTTAATAAATTCAAGCTATGTGAACTTCTGATTCTAGCCAAAAGCAGAGTAGCAGGAGCTAGATTATTATTGTATCTAAATCTTTACAAAATATAAGGAATAATAGTTCCCAAGACATTGGGCATCAGGCAAGAAAGGACATTGGCCTTTGAGAAATAGGAGATAATGGAGTGAGCCAAATGACTGCTCCACTAAATATTTATACGGTGGGGTTGGAGAATCCCGGCAGAGACCAGAAGTGTCCCAGTTGAGGAGAATGAGATGGGGTCTAGAATTCAACACAGCTAGATTTTATGGGGCAAAGTACCAGAAAGGAGAGAGCTGCTCAGAGAAAGAACTTTGGAAACTTGCTGCGAATTCCCAGCAGTGTCCAACACATATCCTCAGCAGACTAGTGATTAGTGCATAAATTTAAGAAGACTTTCCTTTTGGGCAGTTCAGGAAATTAATTGGCAAGGTTGGGAAGATCGCTCAGTCATTTCCAACTCTTTGAAAACTCATGGACTGTAATCCATGGAATTCTCCAGATCAGAATACTGGACTGGGTAGACTTTCCCTTCTCCAGGAGATCTTCCCAACCCAGGGATCCAAAGCAAGTCTTCCACATTGTGGAAGAGAAGCTAAAGGTAAAGGAGAAAAGGAAAGATATACCCATTTGAATGCAGAATTCCAAAGAAGAGCAAGCAGAGATAAGAAAGTCTTCCTCAGTTATGAGTGCAAAGAAAAAGAGGAAAACAATAAAATGGGAAAGGCTAGAGATCTCTTCAAGAAAATGAGAGACACCAAAGGAACATTTCATGCACAGATGGGCACAATAAAGGACAGAAATGGTACAGACCTAACACAAGTAGAAGATATTAAGAAGAGATGGTAAAAATACACAGAAGAACTGTACAAAAAAGATCTTCATGACCCAAGTAGCCACAATGGTGTGATCACTCACCTAGAGCCAGACATCCTGGAATGTGAATGCAAATGGGTCTTGTGAAGCATCACTATGAACAAAGCTAGTGGAGGTGATGGAATTCCAGTTGAGCTATTTCAAATCCTGAAAGATGATGCTGTGAAAGTGCTGCAGTCAGTAGGCCACAAATTTGGACAACTCAGCAGTGTCCACAGGACTGGAAAAAGTCAGTTTTCATTCCAATCAAAAGAAGGGCAATGCCAAAAAAATGTTCAAACTACCTCAACAATTGCACTCATCTCACACGCTACAAAGTAATGCTCAAAATTCTCCAAGCCAGGCTTCAACAGTACATGAACTGTGAACTTCCAGATGTTCAAGCTGGATTTAGAAAAGGCAGAGGAAAGCAGAGATCAAATTGCAGACATCCACTGGACTATCGAAAAAGCAAGAGAGTTCCAGAGAAGCATCTACTTCTGCTTTATTGATTATGCCAAAGCCTTTGACTGTGTAGATCAAGCTATGGACAATTCTTCAACAGATGAGAATATCAGACCACCTTACCTGCCTCCTGAGAAATCTGCATGGAGATCAAGAAACAACAGTTAGAACAAGACATGGAACAACAGATTGGTTACAAACTGGAAAAGGAGTACATCAAGGCTGTATATTATCATTCATGTCATTCATGCTTATTCAACTTCTATGCAGAGTACATCATATGAAATGAGAGGCTGGATGAGGCACAAGGTGGAATCAAGCTTGCTGGGAGAAATAGCAATAACCTCAGATATGCAGATGATACCAACTTTATGGCAGAAAATGAGGAGGAACTAAAGAGCCTCTTGATGAAAGTGAAAGAGAGTGAAAAAGTGTGCTTAAAGCAATATTCAGAAAACTAAGTTCATGGCATCAGTCCATCACTCATGGCAAATAGATGGGGAAACAATGGAAACAGTGACACGCTTTATTTTGGGGGGTTCCAAAATCACTGCAAAGGGTGACTGTAGCCATGAAATGAAAAGACACTTGCTCCTTGGAAGAAAAGTTATGACCAACTTAGATAGCATGTTGTAAAACAGAGACATTACTTTGCCGACAAAGTTCCTTCTAGTCAAAGCTAGTTTTTCCAGTAGTCATCATTGGAAGGACAGATGTTGAAGCTGAAACTCCAATACATTGGCCACTTGATACTCATTGGAAAAGATCCTGATGCTGGGAGAGATTGTAAGGCAGGAGGAGAAGGGGATGGCAGAGGATGAGATGGTTGGATGACATCACTAACTCTATGGACGGGAGTTTGAGCAAGTTCTGTGAACTGTTGATGGACAGGATGCCTTTGTGCTGCAATCCATGGGATCACAAAGAGTTGGACATGACTGAGTGACTGAACTCAACTGAACTGAGTTCAGGAAATAAAACTAACCAAAAGGATAACAGGGAAAGGGCCTTGGAACTCACACAAAGTTGGTAAGATTGTTCTGTTCTCACCCACCAGAATGGAAAAGGCTCAGGAATTTAGGAGAGTTTTTTCCACAGTATTCGAAATAGCTCAAGCCTAATTACTGCTCTAGTCCTACCTAACACAGCTTGAGAAAAGATCAGAAAGGATCTAAGTAATTTACCTGCTTCCAAGAATAAAACTCAAGAGTATTTATAGGAATATAAAGATATCCAGCACCAACGGTTTGACATTCAATCAGCATTGCCTCTGGCACCAAATCAGTGTTTTAGCATTGTTTTGAGAGGTAAAAAAATTGGAAACAATGGAACAAATACATTAGGAAAATGGCTGACTAGAATATGTTATATCCTTCAGTTCAGTTCAGTCACTCAGTCGTGTCCGACTCTTTGCAACCCTATGAATTGCAGCACGCTAGGCCTCCCTGTCCATCACCAACTCCCGTTTACTCAAACTCACGTCCATCGAGTCAGTGATGCCATCCAGCCATCTCATCTTCTGTCATCCCTTTTTCTTCCTGCCCCCAATCCCTCCCAGCATCAGTCTTTTCCAATGAGTCAACTCTTCGCATGAGGTGGCAAAAGTACTGGAGTTTCAGCTTTAGCATCATTCCTTCCGAAGAACACCCAGAGCTGATCTCCTTTGGAATGGACTGGTTGGATCTCCTGGCAGTCCAAGGGACTCTCAAGAGTCTTCTCCAACACCACAGTTCAAAGCATCAATTCTTTAGCACTCAGCTTTCTTAGGAAAAAATAAAATGAAGATATTGGAAAGAATTAGTTAAGCATATATGTATTCATCTAGAGAGATATTCATGATTTAAAGAATGAAAAATAAAAGCAAGTTTCAGAGAAACCACAAAGTAAAAGTGTTAATTGCTCAGTTTTGTCTGCTCCTTGTGACGCCATAGAATGTAGCCTGCCAGGCTCTTCTGTCCATGGAATTCTCCAGGCTAGAATCCCTCTTCCAAGGATTCTTCCTAACCCAGGGATGAAACTTAGGTCTCCCACGTTGCAAACAAATTCTTTATTGTCTGAGCCACCAGACAAAATAAAAATGATGTATTTTGTCTATATATTGTTTACTTATGAAAAATTGAGAAAAATGGAAAAAAATGGAAGAATATATAGCAGATTGTTAATATTTGTTGCCTGTGGAAATTTAATTGGAGTAGGTTGTACAGATGATACGCATTTTTCTTTCACATAATTGAATTGTTTTAATTGTAAAATAAGCATAATTTACCTTGCAGTTTCTCAAGTCTTAAAATATTTAATAGAAAAAAATTAATGACAAAGACTATAGAGGGATATTAAATATTTTTATAATACAAAATGACAGTAGGAAAATATTAGTGTGACTATATGTTTTGAGTACAACTGTAAAAATGACATATTCATGTGAATAAAGACTAGTAAGAACTTCAGAGGCTCTTTTAAAGAATGCTAAATTTATGTATACTTCCCCTCTTTGTTATGTCTGAATGTTTGTGGCAATAATAATAGTTCTCTTATGTAAAGCATGTAAAGTATAGATTGATGCAGGCAAAGTGTAGATGAGAAAATGTAAAAATGAAAGATATGAGCATGGAGGGTTTATAAATTACTTTGCTTTTTCACTTTCCCCAAACGTTATGTAATATTGTACTGCCTTATTAAAAAAAGTAAATAAAAATCCAACTTGGATTGCAAAGGACTACAAAAATATGATTCATGATGGGAAGGAAAATCAATTAAAGCTGCCTCAGAAAGTATATGGATGATGGAACTAGTAGAAAAAATACAATGAATAATTATTATAATGTTACCTCCTATGTTCAATAAGCTAGAAAAAAAATTTAAAGTGTAGTGTGTGGACAGGAAGAATATAAAAAAGACACAAATCAAGCTTTTAGAGACCACATATTCAGTATATAAATTTAAAGTATACTGAATGGTATTGCAGGAGAAAGATTAGTTAACTTGAACACAGTTGAAGAAAATATGGAAAATGGAAGACAAAGGAAAAAAAAATTTAAAGCACAATAAAATATCAGTGAGCTGTGGAACCACATTAAGTGACTTAATGTGCAAATATGAAGTTGCTGAAGTAGAGGAGACAAATGAGGATGGGGTGATGTAGAACAAAGTGTAGAAAACTATTGGAAGAAATACCAGCTGAAAAATTCTAAATCTGATTAAAACAGTAAATGTGTAAATGTGATAATTTCCATAAATCCCAAGTATAAGAAGTGTGAAGAAAAGTGTACTATGTCATACAATACTTCTTAAATTCAGTGGTAGAGAGAAAATATGAAAGAAGCTAGAGGAAAAACCACATGATAGAGGAACATACAAAAGAATCACAGTTGATCCTTGAACAATTTGAGGGTGGGGTGATGACCCCAAATAGTTGAACATCTGAGTATTCTATCTCTGCCTCAAAAACAAAGGAATTGTTTGACAAATAAATCACCCAAGGGAAGAAAGCTGAATCTTTGGATAGAATCAGGACTCAGATCCTAGTTTTTTGGGATTCCATATATTGAATAGAAACTTTCTCCCACACTTAGTTAAAGATCTGTAAAATGAAAATACAGGTACAGTGTTTATTGAAAAAAAAAAAATCTATGTTTGAGTGGACCCTGACAGTTCAAACCTGTGTTGTTCAAGGGTCAACTGTGTATATATATGTGTATATATATATATATATATATATATATAAGGAGCAAAGATAAAGAATGATAGCAGACCTCTCATTTTAAGCTACATAAACTACTAGACAGTAGAAAAACATCTTCAAAATACTGAAAAGAAACCAGTGTAATTAGTATTGAATTCTTTACCTAGTAAAAATATCTGTCAAGAAATGAAGGTGAAATGCTTTTTCAAACCTACAAAAGCTGAAAGAATTCATCCTTATCCAACTGACCCGACAAGAAATGTTAAAAGAAGTCCTCATATACAGTGGAATGTTAGCCATAAAAAGGAGTGAAAGCTTGCCATTTGTGGCAAGGATGAACCTTGAAGGCATTATGCTAAGTGAAGTGTCAGACAGTGACAGACAAATAATGTATGATTTCACTTATATGTGGAATCTAAAAAAACAAAACAATGAACAAACAGTAAGATAGAAGTATGCTTGTAGATACAGAGAACAAACAGGTGATTGCCAGAGGAAAGAAGGTGTGAGGGGAGGAAACAAATAAGTTAGGGAGATTAAGAGATACACATTTCCATTCACAAAATAAATGAGTCACGGATATGAAATGCACAGTGTGAGATCTATATTCAGTAACTACATCATATCTTTGTATAGTGATAGCTTGTAACCAGACTTATTGTAGTGATTAATTTGAAAACATATAGCAATCATTGTGTTGTATACCAGGAATGAAAATAATATAGGTAAGTTATACCTTATACTTCAAAAACACACAAATGTAGTTACTGAATTTGGGATGAACATGTACATACTGCTGACTTTAGAATGGATAGCCAGCAAAACCCTACTGTATAGCATAAGGAACTTTGCTCTATGTTATGGTGCAGCCTGGATGGGAGTGGGATTGGGGAGAATTGACACATGTATACATATGGCTGAATCTCTTTGCTCTTCACCTGAAACTATCACAACATTGTTAGTCAGCTATACCCCAATACAAAATAAAATGTTACAAAACAATAACAACAAAAACAGCCATTAAAAAAAAAAAACTTATAGAAAAAGGGCAGATTTGTGGTTATCAGAGGCAAAGTGTAGGGGGAGGGGTAATAGGATGAAGGCAGTCAAAGGTACATTTAATTCTACAAAATATTTAAGGAAAGAAAGGCCACAAATTTTATTCAAAAGTTTCAAAGGAATTGAAGAAAAATTATATGATCATTTCAATAGGTGAAAATAATAATCATACAAAAACTTAGCAAACTTAAGTTTCCTAAAAACATCAAATTGTGTAAATATAATTTGATATATATTACTACAAAAAATCTATGGCTTTCTAAATGGCACAGTGGTGAAGAATCTGCCTGCCAATACAGGAGACACAAGAGACATGGGTTCCATCCCTGAGACAGGAAGATCCCCTGGAGTAGGAAGTGGCAACCTGCTTCAGTATCCTTGCCTGGAAAACTCCATGGACAGAGGAGTCTTGTGGTCTATAGCCTTTGGTGTTGCAAAGAGTCAGACATGACTGAGAGACTGAGCGCACACACACACACACACACACACACAACATCTATAGCAAATATCATACCCAGTGGGGAAATGTTGAATGCTTCTCCTCTAGCATTGGGAATGAGGCAAGGATACCTACTATAATCACCTCTATTCAAATTGTACTGTAGGTCTTGGCTAGCACACCAGAGCAAGGGGAGTAAATAAAAGACACAAGTTATTAAAAGGGAAGATATAAACATACAATGTCATTAGTAACTAAGAAAATGTAAAGTAAAACCACACTCACTAGAATGACTAAAAAGAAAAAAAACACCCTTAGGAGAATATGGAGCAACTGAAATTCTCATACAGTGGGAACTGATTATCCACTCTGTGGTTAATTGTCATTAACTGATTTCACTTTGGAAAACCACTAGACCATTCAGGTATGACCTAAATCAAATCTCTTACAATTATATAGCAGAAGTGAGAAATAGATTTAAAGGACTAGATCTGATAAAGAGTGCCTGATGAACTATGGACTAAGGTTTGTGACATTGTACAGGACACAGGGATCAAGACCATCACCAAGAAAAAGAAATGCAAAAAGGCAAAATTGTTGTCAGAGGAGGCCTTACAAATAGCTGTGGAAAGAAAAGTGAAAAGCAAAGGAGAAAAGGAAAGATATACCCATTTGAATGCAGCATTCCAAAGAATAGCAAGGAGAAATAAGAAAGCCTTCCTCAGTGATCAATGGAAAGAAATAGAGGAAAACAACAGAATGGGAAAAACTAGAGATCTCTTCAAGAAAATTAGAAATACCAAGGGAACATTTCATGCAAAATGGGCTTGATAAAGGACAGAAATGGTATGGACCTAACAGAAGCATAAGATATTATGAAGACATGGCAAGAATACACAGAACTGTACAAAAAAGATCTTCATGACCCAGATAATCATGATGGTGTAATCACTCACCTAGAGCCAGACATCTTGGAATGTGAAGTCAAGTGGGCCTTAGGAAGTATTGCTATGAACAAAGCTAGTGGAAGTGTTGAAATTCCAGTTGAGCTATTTCAAATCCTGAAAGATGATGCTGTGAAAGTGCTGCACTCAGTATGCAAGCAAATATGCAAAACTCAGCAGTGACCACAGAACTGGACAAGGTCAGTTTTCATTCCAATCCCAAAGAAGGGCAATGCCAAAAAATGCTCAAACTACCGCAACAATTGCACTCATTTCACACGCTAGCAAAGTGATGCTCAAAATCCTCCAAGCCAAGTTTCAGCAATAAGTGAACCATGAACTTCTAGATGTTCAAGCTGGTTTTAGAAAAGGCAGAGGAACTAGAGATCAAATTGCCAACATCATTGGATCATTGAAAAAGCAAGAGAGTTCCAGGAAAACATCTATTTCTGCTTTATTGACTATGCCAAAGCCTTTGAGTGTGTGGATCACAATAAACTGTGGAAAATTCTGAAAGAGATGGGAATACCAGACCACCTGACCTGCCTCTTGAGAAACCTGTATGCAGGTCAGGAAGTCAACTGGTTCCAAATAGGAAAAGGAGTACGTCAAGGCTGTATATTGTCACCCTGCTTATTTAACTTCTATGCAGGGTACATCATGAGAAACGCTGGGCTGGATGGAGCACAAGCTGGAGTCAAGATTGCCATGAGAAATATCAATAACCTCAGATATGCAGATGATACCACACTTATGGCAGAAAGTGAAGAGGAACTAAAGAGCCTCTTGATGAAAGTGAAAGAGGAGAGTGAAAAAGTTGACTTAAAGCTCAACACTCAGAAAAATAAGATCATGGCATCTGGTCCCATCACCTCATGGCATATAGATGGAGAAACAGTAAACAGTGTCAGACTTTATTTTGGGGGGCTCCAAAATCACTACAGATGGTGACTGAAGCCATGAAATGAAGATGCTTACTCCTTGGAAGGAAAGTTATGACCAACCTAGACAACATATTAAAAAGCAGAGACATTACTTTGCCAACAAAGTAATGTCTAGTCAATGCTATGATTTTTCCAGTAGTCATATATGGATGTGAGAGTTGAACTGTGAAGAAAGCTGAGTGCCAAAGAATTGATATGTTTGAAGTGCGGTGTTGGGGAAGATTCTTGAGAATCCTTTGGACTATAAGGAGATCCAACCAGTTCATCCTAAAGGAGGTCAGTCCTGGCTGTTCATTTGAAGCACTGATGTTGAAGCTGAAGCTCCAATACTTTTGCCACCTGATGTGAAGAACTGACTCATTTGAAAAGACCCGGATGCTGAGAATGATTGAAGTCAGGAGGAGAAGGGGATGACACAGGATGAGATGGTTGGAGGCATCACCAACTCAATGGACATGAGTTTGAGCAAGCTCTGGGAGTTGGTGATGGCCAGGAAGGCCTGGTGTGCTGCTGTCCATGGGGTTGCAAAGAGTCGGACATGACTGAGTGACTGAACTGAACTGAACTGGAACCTGCTTAACAATATCTTAAGGGTGACCCATAGACATATCCCACAACTCAGCAATACTACTCCTAGGTATATGCCCAAAAGAAATGCTCATGTATATATACCAAAAGTTGTATACAATAAAGTTCATTTTATAAAGACACTATTTGTGATACTTCAAACTAGAAACAACAAATGACATTATCAGAAGGATGATAAACTGTCATATATTCATACAGTGATAAGAAGAAATGCCTTACAACCACATGCAAAAATATGGATGAATTCCACAAATAGTATACTTAGAAAAATAAACTAGACACAAAAGACCAAAAATGTTACAAATTTCCAGTTATAAGTAGTACTAGGATGCAATATATAACAAGTAAGTATAATTAATATTGCTGTATATTATATATGAAAATTTTTAGAGAGATAAAAAAGGTCTCATCTCAAGGAAAAAATATATATTTTTCTATTTCTTTAATTTTCTATCTATATGAGATGATGGATATTCATATTGTGACAAACATTGGATACATGTAAGTTGGCTCATTTACTGCACACCTCAAACTTATACAGTGTTATATGTCAACTGTACCTCAATAAAACTGGATGAAAAGAAAAGTCCTTCAAGTAGATGGCAAATGACAACAGAGAAGCTCTTAATCTATTCAAAAGAATAAAGAGCATAGAATGGTAACTATATTGGTAAACAAAGACTTTTTTTCATTATTTAAATATTTCCTTCTGCCGTGTATTATATGTTTCATTTCGCAAAGGATTTGGTGTACTAAATTCTTCTATTTATTGTGACTTTTCATATTCCATTTAGTTCTTAGCTTCATGTACACACTGCCATTTTCTCCCTGTTGTCTTCCTGTTCACTGGCACATTCTGTGTGCACCGTCCCCTCACTGTATTAAACATGCACACACACCTACTTTAACAGAGATGAAAGGAGGTTAACATTAGCGTCAAATACAACTTTGAAGGAGTTATGGAATAATTATAAGTGATAAATATTAGATATGATTAGGATTAGGAGTTGAAATGAAGAGAGTATCCAAATATATTAAAACCAATGTTATGATTCCTAATCTGTTTTGTAAAAGCATCATCAGTTGCTTTTATGACTCATTCCTCAGTCATTCACCAATGAGATCCTACAGATGTCCGGTAAGGCAGGTACCCATGTTACATTCTAACAATAGAATGCTTATATTTTTAGAGTAATAATGCCACAGCCCATTCCTAAGATAGGAGAGGTTTTCTAAACAGTATGGTTTAGGAATCAGAAAACTCCTGACATGTCTTGATAAATAAAAGTTTTCAGAAAAAAATGTTTTATTGGAACATAAGCCATGCCTGTTCCTTTATGTGTTGTCTATGGCTGCTTTCAAACTATGACAGCAGAGTTGAGTAGCTGCAGCCACTAGAGTTGTAAGCCTTCTGCAGTCTATATTATGTACTTTCCTTAAGAAAATGTTTCTTGACCCCTATAGTTAATTAAAATTAATAACAACAAACACAGCATATTGTGTTAGGTTATTTTAATATATTAATAAAATATTAACTCCAATATACTTAAAAATCATATGAGATAGGCACTGTTACAATACTTATTTAATTAAGAAAACTGAGGCACAAAATGGTTACTTAATTTTCCTTAGTCACAAAGCTAGTAAGTAGTAGGGCTAGGATTAGAATGAAGGTGGCTTGACTCCAAAGTCTGGGCTTTTAACAGTTTGTCTTATATTGCTGTTCCAATTGAAAAAATAAGGAAATATAGAATTTTTTTCAAAATCCAGCATGAGGAATACATGGTGAATTTATCATGGACAGCCAGCCAATTCAAATCAAAAGTAAGAAATTAAATTATAAGAAAGAAGATAAGATTATATTTAATTAGTTTTGGATTAATTATTGCAGTTCAGGGTTATTTATAGAAGAATAACTGTGAGAAGCCAGTTTTTAAAAATTGTAAATTACTTTTTCAAATTAGGCCTGTTTCTCAGTATAGAAATTTTACAGGACAGTAGCCTCAGGCTCCTTGTCAGCTTCTTCATTTCTCTATTTTGTCGTGTTTTTGGTTCAGTGTCATATCTATCCATTCCACCAAGGAATCAAAATCGTTTCCAAAATTTAATTTCCTAAATTTGAGTGTTCTTTAAACCTGTTTAATATTTTCTGCATCAGTAAGCATTTGTTCCAGTAATTGTTTGCAACTAAAACATGTGAAACAAAATAGGCTCAGAGATTCTGACAGCTTGCTTATTTTTCTTGAAACTATTTGAGTTTGGGTTCTTGACACAGAGGCCTCAAATAAATTTAAAAATTATAAATATACAATTTAGTAACTGTTTCTCCTTATGGAGATTATGCCTGTGATCAGAGTTTAGAGTTACATTTTTATTAAAAGACCATTATGCCACAACTGAGAGGGATTGGGGGCAGGAGGAGAAGGGAACAACGAGGATAAGATGGCTGGATAGCATCACTGACTCGATGGACGTGAGTCTGAGTGAACTCTGGGAGTTGGTGATGGACAGGGAGGTCTGGCGTGCTGCGATTCATGGGGTTGCAAAGAGTCGGACACGACTGAGCGACTGAACTGAACTGAACTGAATCTACTTTTGAACTCAAGCCATAATGCCATTTCCATTTTAGAGTCATAAAAGATATTTCTTTCAATATGGGAAGCATGAGTTTTTTTCATCATGAATTGTTAAAGTGATTCTGTTTATTGTGTCAAATAGCCACATCAGCTACAAAAATGTATTAATTTCCTTTTATCTGTGGAATATGTGAGGCATCAAAAAGTATTTTGTAGAGAGCATCATGTCCTACAAAGAAACAATAGTCTGGCTGGGAGTAGTAGAAAAGGTATGCATACGATTGTAATAAATTCAGAAGTAAGATCAACTTCACATAAGGAACTATAAACTTGTAATAAGTTAGACAGAATTAAACTATTGAAATATTTGTTCAGGACAAAAAATATATGTTGATATAAAATGCAACAAATCTTTGAAACAAACAGTGAAATAGACCTTGAAAAGGAAGAGATTTTTTTTTTTACTAGTTTGCCTTTGAGCTAGAAAGAGGTTGTTGTTGTCATTCAATCCCTTGGTAGTCTGACTCTTTGTGACCCCACGAATGGAAGCTCACCAGTCTTCCCTGTCCTTGACTCTTTTTGACCCCATTAGTGGCAGCATGCTAGGTTTTCCTGTCCTTTACTATCTCCCAGAGTTTGCTGTAACTGGTGTCCATTGAGTCATCATGCCCTCCAATCATCTCATCCTCTGTTGCCCCCTTCTCCTCCTGCCCTCAATCTTTGCCAGCATCAGGGTCTTTTCCAATGAGTCAGCTCTTTGCATCAGGTAGAAAAGGTATGCATACGATTGTAATAAATTCAGAAGTAAGATCAACTTCACATAAGGAACTATAAACTTGTAATAAGTTAGACAGAATTAAACTATTGAAATATTTGTTCAGGACAAAAAATATATGTTGATATAAAATGCAACAAATCTTTGAAACAAACAGTGAAATAGGCCTTGAAAAGGAAGAGATTTTTTTTTTTACTAGTTTGCCTTTGAGCTAGAAAGAGGTTGTTGTTGTCATTCAATCCCTTGGTAGTCTGACTCTTTGTGACCCCACGAATGGAAGCTCACCAGTCTTCCCTGTCCTTGACTCTTTTTGACCCCATTAGTGGCAGCATGCTAGGTTTTCCTGTCCTTTACTATCTCCCAGAGTTTGCTGTAACTGGTGTCCATTGAGTCATCATGCCCTCCAATCATCTCATCCTCTGTTGCCCCCTTCTCCTCCTGCCCTCAATCTTTGCCAGCATCAGGGTCTTTTCCAATGAGTCAGCTCTTTGCATCAGGTGGCCAAAGTACTCGAGATTCAACTTCAGCATCAGGTCTTCCAAAGAATCTTAAGGATTAACTGGTTAGATCTCCTTGCTGTCCAAGGAACTCCAAAGAGTCTTCTCCAACACCACAGTTCAAAAGCATCAGTTCTTCAATGTTCAGCCTTCTGAATAGTCAAACTCTCACATCTGTACATGACTACTGTAAAAACCATAAATTTGACAAGACAGACCTTTGTTGGCAAAGTGATGTCTCTGCTTTTTTAATACACTGTCTAGGTTTGTCATAGCTTTCCTTTCAAGGAACAAGTGTTTTTAATTTCATGGCTACAGTCACTGCCCACAGAGATTTTGGAGCCCCCCAAAATAAAATCTGTTACTGTTTCTATTTTTTCCCTATCTATTTGCTTGAAGTGATTAGACCAGATGCCATCATCTTAGTTTTTTGAATGTTGAGTTTTAAGCCAGCTTTTTCAATCTCCTTTTTCACCGTCAAGAGGTTCCTTAGTTCCTTTTCATTTTCTGCCATTAGGATAATGTCATCTGCATATCTAAGGTTATTGATGTTTCTCCCAGCAATCTTGATTGTTCTTCATCCAGCCCGACATTTTGCATGATACTCTGCAAATAAGTTAAATCAGCAAGGTGACAATAAACAGCCTTGATGAACTCCTTTCCCAATTTTAACCCATTCCATTGTTCAATGTCTGATTTTAACTGTTGCTTCTTAACTTGCATACAGGTTTCTCCTTGATGAACTCCTTTCCAAATTTTAACCCATTCCATTGTTCAATGTCTGATTTTAACTGTTGCTTCTTAACTTGCATACAGGTTTCTCAGGCGGCAGGTAAGGTGGGCTGGAAGAAGCACAAGCTGGAATCAAGATTGCCAGGAGAAATATCAATAACCTCAGATATGCAGATGACAGCACCCTTATGGCAGAAAGTGAAGAGGAGCTAAAAAGCCTCTTGATGAAAGTGAAAGAGGAGAGTGAAAAAGTTGGCTTAAAGCTCAACATTCAGAAAAATAAGATCATGACATCTGGTCCCATCACTTCATGACAAATAGATGGGGAAACAGTGGAAACATTGTCAGACTTCATTTTGGGGGGCTCCAAAATCACTGCAGATGGTGATTGCAGCCATGAAATTAAAAGACGCTTACTCCTTGGAAGGAAAGTTATGACCAACCTAGATAGCATATTCAAAAGCAGAGACATTACTTTGCCGACTAAGATCCATCTAGTCAAGGCTATGGTTTTTTCAGTAGTCATGTATGGATGTGAGAGTTGGACTGTGAAGAAGGCTGAGCGCCAAAAAATCGATGCTTTTGAACTGTGGTGTTGAAGACTCTTGAGAGTCCCTTGGACTGTAAGGAGATCCAACCAGTCCATCCTAAAGGAGATCAGTCCTGAGTGTTCATTGGAATGACTGATGCTGAAGCTGAAACTCCAGTACTTTGGCCACCTCATGCGAAGTGTTGACTCATTGGAAAAGACTCTGATGCTGGGAGGGATTGGGGGCAGGAGGAGAAGGGGATGACAGAGGATGAGATGTCTGGATGGCATCACCGACTTGATGGACATGAGTCTGGGTAAACTCTGGGAGTTGGTGATGGACAGGGAGTCCTGGCATGCTGCGATTCATGGGATCGCGAAGAGTCAGACACGACTGAGCGACTGAACTGAACTGAACTGAACTGAAGGTGGTCTAGTATTCACATATCTTTAAGGATTTTCCACAGTTTGTTGTGATTCACACAGAATCAAAGACTTTCACGTAGTCAGTGAGGCAGAAGTAGATGTTTTTCTGGCAATTTGATCTCTGGTTCCTTTGCTTTCTGCATATCTGAAAGTTCTCAGTTCACATACTGTTGAAGCCTAGCTTGAAGGATTTTGAGCATTACCTTGCTAGCATGTGAATGAGTCAATTGGGTGGTAGTTAGAACATTCTTTGGCACCGCATTTCTTTGGGATTTTAATGAAAACTGATCTTTTCCAGTCCTGTGACCACTGCCCTGTTTTGCAAATTTACTGGCATATTGATTGCAGCACTTTAACTAGAATCATCTTTTAGGATTTGAAATAGCTCAACTGGAATTCCATTTCCTCCACTAACTTTGTTCATAGTAATGCTTCCTAAGGCCCATTTGACTTCGCAGACCAAAATGAAGCTTTTGCCCTGCTTCATTTTGTATTCCATGACCAAATTTCCTGTTACTCCAGGTATCTCTTGACTTCCTACTTTTGCATTTCAGTCCCTATGATGAAAAGGACATCTTTTTGGTGGTAGTTCTAGAAGGTCTCATTGGTCTTCATAGAACTTTTCAAATTCATATTTTTTGGCATTAATTGTTGGGGCATAGACGGATTACTGTGATGTTTAGTTTGCCTTGAAAAGAACTTGGAAGTAAAGAGGTGAACCTGGGTTATAAGTAGATAGGAAGGATTAGATTTTAAGAATACTAAGTATTTCTATAGCAGTTAATGTTTTAAACACTTTTGTATCTAATCTGATTTATGGCAACCTAATAGAAAAAGCAAGGGCTTCTCTGTTGGCTCAGGGTAAAGAGTCTCCCTGCAGTGTAGGAGAGCAGTGTTCGATCCCTGGCTTAGGATGATCCCCTGGAGAAGGAAATGGCAACCCACCCTACTATTCTTGCCTGGAGAATTACATGGACATAGGAGCCTGGTGGGCTACAGTCCATGGGGTGACAAGAGTTGGACATGACTGAATGACTAACACTTTCAACAGAAAAAGTAGTATTGCTATTGTAATTTCTAAAGTAATTTGCAACTAAGAGGGATTCAATGGTTTGTGTGTACACAGCTGGTATGTGGCAGAGGTACTATCCACACCCCAAATCCTCTTATGCCTTCCAGCTCTGAATCCTCTAAGTTTTGCATTGTACCACCCCTTTAAGAGAAGAGTGGAAAGCACAGAGCTAGAGTCAAGCTGCTTGGAATGCAGGGACAGTTGGTTGGAAGATAGACTGGGAGGTAGCAAGGATCTAGATTCTGAACCTCCTTAAATATTTGAGGACAGATTTGAGGTGGGAGCAGGGAAAGAGAAGATAAATGAAACATTGCAATAATCTAGGTCAGACATGATTGTGGCATTTCCAAGGTATTAGTAATGAAGTTGGAGGGAAGTGTTTAGATTCTGGGTACATTTTGAAGATAGAGCCAGCTGGATATGTAGGATCTTGAGAAGAGAGAGTCAAAAGTGATTCCAAAGTTTGTTTAAGACTTGAGCAACTGGAAGAACATGATTATGGAGAACACTGAGGGATGAGTGGGTCAGTTGAATTTTAGATGTGGAAGTGTGGAATAGAGATGCCAATTAGATGTTGAAGTAATGGTGTCAAATAGGCAGTTGCAACAATTGAATCTGGAGTTTGTTGGAAAGTTGAGACTGGAGATATGAAGCCATCAGAATGTATATGGTGTTTATAGCGGTGAGACTGGGTGACATCACTAAGGGAATGATTGAGATAAGAGAAGAGATGTGAGAACTTAGTACTCAGGTGCTACAACATTCTAATTTTTGGAGATAAGGAGAAATCAATTTGGAATTTGAGACTAATGCAATTGCTTTGGAATAATAATAATAAAAGCAGAAACAAGGCTGCTGGTTTTGAGAAGAAGCTGTATAGGTGTGTTGATCTGTAACTTAAGAGCAACTTGTAGAAAATGTTTTCTAGATCATGCTATGGGCCTAGTGATAATGTCAGACAATGAACGCTTCGAGAAAAGTCCATCCTGAAATGCTATATTGATTAAATATTTTTATTTATTGTATGAAGCAATCTTTATTTAATTGTCACAATAAAAGAGTAAGAAGTAAGTAATATGAATAATGACTCCCTATTATTCATCTTTATCATGAACAAACTATATCAGAGAAGATGAGTTACTTGTGGTTTTACAATTATTAATAGAACATTTTTTGATTATTAAAGTTAAGTCACTTTTCAATACCTGTTATAGCTTCTACTGCCAAAGACCTTGCTAATTTTCTAGAGTGATATGTTTTATAAGAAAAAACCAGTCAGAGACAAGAGCATAGTAGAGAAAAGTGATTGATGGTACAGAAAATAACTGAAGAACATTTAGAACAAGACGACTTGATCTACAAGGACATGAAGGATCATGGTGTGGTGAAAAAGCACTAGACTGAGAATCAGTAAATTTGGAGACCAGTCCTGAAAGCCTTGAAACCAATTTCTGAGGGTTCTGTATATTGCTGAAGGCCTGACTTCCATGTAGGAAAGGGTTTGTAGTCACATTAAAAAGGCCTGGGAGGACACACATATCTAGGAGTTACTTCTGGGGAGATGAGTGGGCTTGGAGGGGCCACAAACAGTACTGTCTGATTTGTTTACAATGAATATGTATTACTTGTGTGCTGTGCTAAGTCGTTTGTTGTGTTCAACTCTGTGCGATCCTATGGACTGTAGCCCACCAGGCTCCTCTGTCCATGGGGCTTCTCCAGGCAAGAATACTGGTGTGGGTTGCCATGCCCTCCTCCAGGGGATCTTCCCAACCCAGGGATAGAACGTAGTCTCCCACATTGCAGGCGGATTCTTTACCATCTAAACCACCAGGGAAACACCACCTTAAGTTTCATCAAAAAAATAAAAACAAAAAAAAAACTGTAATTGAAAATTCAAAAAAGCAATTTCTAGGCATCAGTAGAAAGATATAGTTCACACCCATTTGATCTCCAAATTTCTCCTGTAAACTTAAGGAATTTGACTAAAATCTTGAAAATCAATTCCAACTCTGTCATCCTGGGATCCTATGGAAAGTCACAAATTTTAACATGTGAGGCCCTTTCCTCACTACTATATAAACGGGAAACTTCGAACTAATATATTCATGAAATCAGGTAACCAAATGCATTGGCTCACTGAGATGCTGAACTTGTAATGTGGATCAGTACTAAGTAATTTAGTAAAATAATACATTATTTCACATAATCATACTGATCACTTGAAACAGCTACTGTTATTATCACCTATCATCTAATTTTACATATGTGGACACTGGGGCTCATCAAGACTAACGACATGCTCATGACCACACAGCTAAGTGATGAAACACAAGCCTGAGTCCTACAACTGAGATCTTAACCATGAAACTGTCTGATCTCAGTTTTTTAGAGGGTGTAACCTTTCATTAATGGGGAAGTAACGATTTATTTAGTTGACAGAATGGGAAAACTAGTTAGCTTAATTTTTGTTGAGTGCCTCATTTCTGAAGCCCCTTTCTTCCAGGTTAACTCAGTTAACTGCTTACATTTCCTTCATTTGCCTAACACGTCATAACTTTACTCTCATTCTTCAGTCATAAATTGTACTGCCCAAATTTTAATTGTGTTTCTGAAATACAAAGCCCTAAAATTTATGGGTCTGATTAATGTGACAGTATTTTTTCTGGAGAAAAATTAAGGTCAAAGATTTGCTTTAAAATAATATTGTCTCTGGATTTAGAACATGAGATAATAGACCTTATATTGGCAGCACTGCTCCCTCTTTCAACAGCCTAGGGGCCCACACATCCAATTGACTGTCTTCTTAATCCAAAACACTGTCCTGCTTGAGTCCATGACTTAATTTCTCTCTTAACTGTCAGATGTAGAGCCCTGCCAGGTCTGACTCACTTCTCTGCTGCTTTCTAATTCTCATTCCAAAACTTGATTTGGTTTGTCTACTGTTCTGGTTTCCTGCTCTGTTTTTTGTGATCTGTGTGAACAGCTCTCAAACCTACCCGAGCACCATAATTACCCAAAGAAGTTTTTTAATTATGGTTTCAGAAGTGTGTATCAGTAGTGTTGATAGACTTGAGTTTGGAGCTAGACATTGATATTGAAAAGAGTTGCTTTCATGCATAGCCAAAGCAGGAATTCCTCCCCATGTGATATCTTTACCTGAAGCAGGTGTCCACGCCAGTTTTATCCTAGTTTTTTACTAGGTATGGGAACTTAAAGAATTAGCTATCATTCTGTCATGGCACCTTAATTAGAAACTTTATATTTGAGAATTAAAATAAGAAGGCATTGTAATCTTCAGAAAAATGTTGTGTAAGCATTTTTCTGGAGATTAGAAAAATAATTATTTTTGGAATTATATTCCCAAAAGAAGTGCTCATTTTAGTAGAAAATAAAAACAAAACCATTTAGATTAAATTATTTTTTCTCTTTTATTTCCTTTAATGAAATATAAAACACTTTATGCTTTGGAGTTTACAAGCAAATCTTTCTTTGAATCATCATCATCATACCAAATAAACTGTAAGAATACAACATGTATATTCCAATGGATATTTTTCTTATTTGAATCAGTTCAGTTCAGTCACTCAATCATGTCCTACTCTTTGCGACCCCATGAATCGCAGCACACCAGGCCTCCCTGTGCATCACCAACTCCCAGAGTTCACTCAAACTCACAGCCATCGAGTCGGTGATGGCATCCAGCCATCTCATCCTTTGTTGTCCCCTTCTTCTCCTGCCCCGAATCCCTCCCAGCATCAGAGTCTTTTCCAGTGAGTCTACTCTTCACATGAGGTGGCTAAAGTATTGGAGTTTCAGCTTTAGCATCAGTCCTCCAGTGAACACCCAGGACTGATCTCCTTTAGGATGGACTGGTTGGAATCTCCTTGCAGTCCATGGGACTCTCAAGAGTCTTCTCCAACACCACAGTTCAAAAGCATCAATTCTTCGGTGCTCAGCTTTCTTCACAGTCCAATTCTCACATCCATACATGATCAAAGGAAAAACCACAGCCTTGACTAGATGGACCTTAGTCAGCAAAGTAATGTCTGCTTTTTAATATGCTATCTAGATTGGTCATAACTTTCCTTCCAAGGAGTAAGCATCTTAATTTCATGACTGCAGTCACCATCTGCAATGATTTTGGAGCCCCCCAAAATGAAGTCTGACACTGTTTCCATTCTTTCCCCATCTATCTCCCATGAAGTGATGGAACCAGATGCTATGATCTTCGTTTTCTGAGTGTTGAGCTTTAAGCCAACTCTTTCACTCTCCTTTTTCACTTTCATCAAGAGGCTTTTTAGTTCCTCTTCACTTTCTGCCATTAGGATGGTGTCATCTGCATATCTGAGGTTTTTTATATTTCTCCTGGCAATCTTGATTCCAGCTTGTGCTTCTTCCAGCCCAGCATTTCTCATAATGTACTCTGCATAGATGTTAAATAAGCAGGGTGACAATATAGGGCCTTGACGTACTCCTTTTCCTATTTGGAACCAGTCTGTTGTTCCATGTCCAGTTCTAATTGTTGCTTCCTGATCTGCATACAGGTTTCTCAAGAGGCAGGACAAGTGGTCTGGTATTCCCATCTCTTTCAGAATTTTCCACAGTTTATTGTGATCCACACAAAGGCTTTGGCTTAGTCAATAAAGCAGAAATAGATGTTTTCTGGAACTCGCTTGCTTTTTCCATGATCCAGTGGATGTTGGCAAGACAGTAGGTGTTGCGAGAGGGCATCAGAGGGCAGACACACTGAAACCATAATCACAGAAAAAATAGTCAGTCTAATCGCAATGACCACAGCCTTGTCTAACTCATTAAAACTAAGGCATGCCATGTGGGGCCACCCAAGAGGGGTGGTCATGGTGGAGAGGTATGACAGAATGTGGTCCCCTGGAGAAGGGAATGGCAAACCACTTCAGTGTTCTTGCCTTGAGAACCCCATGAACCGTATGAAAAGGCAAAATGATAGGATACTGAAAGAGGAATTCCCCAGGTCAGTAGGTGCCCAATATGCTACTGGAGATTAGTGGAGAAATAACTCAAGAAAGAATGAAGGGATGGAGCCAAAGCAAAACCAATACCCAGTTGTGGATGTGACTGGTGATAGAAGCAATGTCCAATGCTGTAAAGAGCAATATTGCATAGGAACCTGGAATGTTAGCTCCATGAATCAAGGCAAATTGGAAGTGGTCAAACAGGAGATGTCAAGAGTGAATGTCGACATTCTAGGAATCAGTGAACTAAAATGGACTGAAATGGGTGAATTTAACTCAGATGACCATTATATCAACTACTGCAGTCAGGAATCCCTTAGAAGAAATGGTGTAGCCATCATGGTCAACCAAAGAGTCCAAAATGCAGTACTTGGATGCAGTCTCAAAAATAACAGAATGATCTCTGTTTACTTCCAAGGCAAACCATTCAATATCACAGTAATCCAAGCCTATGCCGCAACCAGTAATGCTGAAGAAGCTGAAGTTGAATGGATCTATGAAGACCTACAAGACCTTGTAGAACTAACATCCAAAAAAGATGTCCTTTTCATTATAGGGGACTGGAATGCAAAAGTAGGAATTCAAGAAACACCTGGATTAACAGGCAAATTTGGCCTTGGAATACAGAATGAAGCAGGGCAAAGACTAATAGAGTTTTGCTGAGAGAATGCACTGGTCATAGCAAACACCCTCTTCCAACAACACAAGAGAAGACTCTACACATGGACATCACCAGATGGTCAACACCAAAATCAGATTGGTTATATTCTTTGCAGTCAAAGATGCAGAAGCTCTATACAGTCAACAAAAAGAAGACCAGGATTCAGACTGAAATTGAAGAAAGTAGGGAAAATCACTATACCATTTAGGTATGACCTAAATCAATCCCTTATGATTATACAGAGGAAGTGAGAAATAGATTTAAGGGACTAGATCTGATAGATAGAATGCCTGATAAACTATGGACAGAGGTTCGTGACATTGTACAGGAGACAGGGATCAAGACCATCCCCATGGCAAAGAAATGCAAAAAAAGCAAAATGGCTGTCTGGCAAGGCCTTACAAATAGCTGTAAAAGAAGAGAAGTGAAAAGCAAAGGAGAAAAGGAAAGATATAAGCATCTGAATGCAGAGTTCCAAAGAATAACAAGAAGAGATAAGAAAGCCTTCCTCAGTGATCAATGCAAAGAAATAGAGGGAAACAACAGAGTGGGAAAGACTAGAGATCTCTTCAAGAAAATTAGAGATACTAAGGGAACATTTCATGCAAAGATGGGCTCGATAAAGGACAGAAATGGTATGGACCTAACAGAAGCAGAAGATGTTAAGAAGAGGTGGCAAGAATACACAGAAGAACTGTACAAAAAAGAGCTTCACAACCCAGATAATCACGATGATGTGATCACTCACCGAGAGCCTGACGTCCTGGAATGTGAAGTCAAGTGCGCCTTAGAAAGCATCACTATGAACAAAGCTAGTGGAGGTGATGGAATTCCAGTTGAGCTATTTCAAATCCTGAAAGACAATGCTGTGAAAGTGCTGCACTCAATATGCCAGAAAATTTGGAAAACTCAGCAGTGGCCATAGGACTGGAAAAGGTCAGTTTTCATTCCAATGCCAAAGAATGCTCAAACTACCGCACAATTGCACTCATCTCACATTCTAGTAAAGTAATGCTCAAAATTCTCCAAGCCAGACTGTAGCAATACATGAACCGTGAACTTCTAGATGTTCAAGCTGGTTTTGCAAAAAGGCAGAGGAACCAGAGATCAAATTGCCAACATCCCCTGGATCATGGAAAAAGGAAGAGTTCCAGAAAAACATCTTATTTGAATAGCAAGTCCAAATTATTGATGATTTAAGTCGCTTATAGTACGAGTCTTCTGCGATCAAAATATTCAGTGGAATAAAGTTATGCATGTTCATTTACTTTAGTGAATATTTAATAAATGTCTCCTAAATGCAAACACTCTTTAGTTACTAGAGAGAAATACAGTTTTTATCCTCATCTTGCCAACTATTGTCTATTTTTGTTGTATGATGTGAACCTTTATGGAGCAGAGTCCCGATGTTCTTGTTTGACACATCATGTTACTTTTCTCTGAGACTGCACAGACAGATTACTGTTGAACTATGGCTTAATTACAAAGAACTGCTTAAAGCAAATAAAATGATATATAATTTATTCACCTGAGAAATTCAGGGCAAAGCCCTGCATGCATAAACATGGGAATCCAGTTGAAACTATGTTAATACTGTGTTTCCAAAACAGAATTCCAAGTTATTGAGTCTTGTCTTCTGAATCTGACCCTTAATTTGCAGTTGTGCAAAACAATAGCTGTCTCACGGTACCACTTAAACTCAGGTGCTATGGAAAATACATTTCAGTTTCTAGCTTTTTACAGCATACACTAGCGAAGTTCCAAAGCTATGAGAAGTTGATATGGTAAATCTTCATAATTCTCTCCTTCTTTAGCTTTTTAAGTTGCTTATAGAACTAGTGAGAAACAATGTTTAAACACTTTTCAGAAATTTTAATTTTTTTAATATATTCATTACCTTCATTTGATAGTGTTTTTTATATAGCTTTCATTTTTCACCATGTGTGAAATGTTCATAGGTTTGTTTTTCCATTGCTGCCTCTGGTAAAACAACATCCCCTGGAAAAAAATTTTGTATTGTTTCAGATTTTGAGGTGTCTTAAATTTATTCATGATTTTTTCCTCAGGTTTTCTTATCTAAATAAACATTTATAATTTTTCATTCCATGAAATGTAATTTGTACTGCTATTCAAACTCAGAGTACTCTGAGTTCAGCAGAATTTTATTAAAGGCTTGATGTTCAAGCTGTTCAATGTTACCTGAGGAGAAATTCAGTGACCCTCAGTTGGAACAGAAGGATGCACCGGATGAGAGCACAGACAGAGATGATGCCCTTGTGAGAACTGTGAAGGTCTGGAGATTCCTGCAGGCGAGTTGCAGGCAGAGGGGTCAATGGGCCACAGTTTCACAGATTTTGACAGAAGCTTTTGTTTCAGAGACAGATAATATCTAGTATAGCAAACAGTATGGACTTCATGTTTGTGGAAGGAGATATTTATGAGCCCCAGATTGGGTGAATGATGTTAACACAGAAAAGCTGAGCCACAACCAGGCACCCCAAGCTTAGGGACCTGAAACCTCTATAAAACTTCTTTGAAATGATAATCTAGAATGAAGGGCATCAGTACATCAGATGTTCCCATAAGAGAACTTTGGAGAATTTTCCCTCAGCAGTCCTGAGCAATGATTACGCTTGTGATTTAAACTATTCCTATAAGAACTGTTTACCCATTCTACTAATTTGGGTTACCTGAGTTTATCTTGGGGTGTATCTTTTTACATCACCTGTATCATAGGCAATATTGAAGGTTAACAGTGTGGCTGGAGGATAATGCCTACAAGCACAGAGGGAAAAGTAACTCATCCTAGACCAGCGTCTTTGATAAAAATGAACTCTTAGGAAAGAAAAGTTTAGGAAACATGTAAAATGTTAACACCAGCCCACACTGAAACTGCCTATTAAAGAAGGTGCCCTGAGAAACAAAAAGGAAATAAGAAAACATGTCAGAGAAATAAGGACCAACTATTAAGACAGGACTATTGAAACAACCTCTTTCTGCAGTTGGAGTTAAAGTATGTACTTAGGATTGAGAGTTTAGGGAGATGGCAGTGAAGTGATGAATTACAGGCTGTCCTTTTTCTTTTCTTTTTTTGCCAGATACTTAATTGCCGGCAGGAAGATGGCTCTTTCAAAGTGAATTTTTGTGTTAACTAGTCATATGATTGACGTTCTTAATGTTGCAGATTAATTAGTCTGCCCCTCTCAGATAATATTACCAACTAGAATTAAGACTCTGGGAGACTTGCTTAAGGATATTCAAGAGGGTAACCTTCCTGGAGGCATGCCTTCCTGGAGGTCGATTGTTTATTCAACAGTAGCACATTATGTTCAGGTCAAAAATGAGTGAGACAGAGAGATGGAGACTGATCTCAGCAGGACTTCGATCCTCTATGTATAGATAACACTTGTCACTGTAAGTACCTACTCAAATTAGTATTGTATTTGGGAACTTGCCAAAATGTATGAAGGTACATTTCAGTTTATGATTAGAGCTTGGCCCTGGTTTGGAAAATATTTATTTTCTATTCAAAGTAATTTTTAAAAGGTGATTGTCTGAGACACAAATGCAGGATTGTCTTAAGCACAATAAACAAACAATTAAATCAATTATAATTTACCAGTAAAACTTTCCAGCGTTGAGATATTTGGTGAACGGCAGAGAATGTCAGCAGTTTAACTACGTTCCTGAGTAGTCAGAGGCATTGGCCACACTGAGCTGGAAGGAATCTTCCGTCTTTTGGGGTGATTCTCTGCACTTTGAGGAGTCCTAAGCTCTTGGAACTCTGAGGCAGGACAGAGAGATCTATTGAGGGTGAAGATCTTCCTCTCTCCTTATTTCTAATAGACACACTATGCTCTTACCTGTTTCATATCTTGGCTTCTGTTAATTAGAAAACAAACTAAAACAACTCACCCTAACTCTGTTCTCCTTTAAAAGATTCTTTTTATTATTTTCAATTTCCTTCATCAATGTTTTATGATTTTCAGAATGTAAGTCTTTCACCTTGTAGGTTACATTTATTCCTAGGAATTGTACTGTTTTTGATGTGATATTAAACAGATTTTATTTTTACTTTCTCTTTCTGACAGTTCATTATTAGTGTATAGAAAAGCAACAGATGTCTGTATATTAATCTTATATTCTACAACCTTTCTGAATTCATGTACTCAAGATTTCTTTTTCTTTTTTTTTTTTTGTGGGAGGAGAGACTTTAAGGTTATATATATAAGTATCATGTCATCTGCAAATAGTGACAGTTTTACTTCTTCCTTCACAATTGGGATTCCCTTTCCTTTTCTGATTGTTATGGCTAGAACTTCTATTATTATGTTAAATAGAAGTGGCCAGAGTGAGGCTTCTTGTCTTCTTCTTGACTTTAGAGGAAAGGAAGGATTTTCAGCTTCTTATCATTGAGCATGATGTCAGCTATGACTTTGTCATAAATGACCTTTATAATGTTGAGATACCAACTTTGCTGAGTTGTTCTTTTTTAATCATGAATGGATGTTGAATTTTGCCAAATGATTTTTCTGTGTCTATTGAAATGATCATGTGATTTTTATCCTACATTTTGTTAGTGTGGCATAACACACTGATTGGTTTGTGACTATTGAGCCTTCTTTGCAACCTTGAAATAAATTTCACTTCACCATGGTATTTAAAACTTTATATGTATTGCTAGATTTGGTTTCTTAATATTGGCTTGTGATTTTCCTTGTCATAGTGCCTTTGTCTGGTTTTGGTATGAAAGTAATGATGGCCCCATACAATGAATTTGGGAGTGTTTCATCTTCAATACTTTTGGGACAGCTTGAGAATATTTTATAACTTGATAGCAGTTTGGATGCATGCATTTGTGTGTTTTAGCACGTTTGAATTTTATGTAAAGTACTATAAACAGTTATTAATCTCAATCAGAGCAGGCTGAAGTATTTACAAGGAAGTATACTGATGTCTGTGATTTACTGAGAAACACATCAAAAATAAGGTAGATTGATGGGTTGATATAGGATGGATATACATTGAAGAAAATATAGTTGTATGTTAATGATAGAATATAGATGGAAGATATATTCAAATTTGACTGTACATGTAGAAAACTCCCCAATATAGTTTGACTCTCTCATATTTTAAATGAGGGAAGTGAGGCTTAGGGAAAAGGAAATTGAATCATTGACAGAGCAGCAATTAGAACCAAAAGTCCTCAAAAACTGCTTCTGCAGCTTGTCTTTACATTCAAATTTGAGCATTACCCCAAGATTTCTTTATTTAAATGTCAGAAAAAAATCATGAGTGTTATAAAAGATGGAAAAAGGACATTCTATGGGATTACTGAGTCTCCTAACATGGAGAAAATATCCTTTCTCTCTCCTTTTTTATTTTTCATTCAGATAGCACTGAAGCAATTTTTGTGCTTCTTTTAGTCTAGTACATTAGAATCAATTGTGAATTTATATATTCTATGATATTATGGGCCAGTTTTCCATTCTGTTTTATATTCACATACAAATGAATGCAGATGGCATTTCTTGATCAATATATTCCTTTGAAGGTATAGAAGTGTAAGCAATATCTTTAGAAAAGCTTCATGAACATTACATAGATTCTCCTAATGTCCCTTTTGGGAGGAAAAAAAAAAATTGCTTTGCCTCTGGTGGTTGACTGATACAAGTCATAATGAAGAGCTGCTTAAAAATGATTTCTCCTTTACTCATACTTTACTAGAACATTTAGAGGTAAGAATCTCTGAAGTCAACAGCAAATTAATTTTCATTGTGACGTTTTAAAACGTGAGATTGTAGGAAAGTTAGTCAAAATTTCTGAGTTTTTTTCTTCGGGTATAAAATAGGGATAATAATTGTACCCTACAGATTATGCTATTTAATAAAATCTATTATTACAATTTTATTGGTAGTAATCTTAGAATTTTCTGTTAAATGACTTTTTCTTAACATTTTATGTTTTTATTTTGTTTTATTTTACTTTTTATTTATAGCTGACATTCACTTTCATAAGAGATTATTCTTCTGTTTGCAGTATTTAAATCTTTACTTGTCATGTCAATAAAATTTGCACACTGTAATTCTTATAGCTCTTTACATAGAAACATGAGTCACCTATAAAGTACATTAAGATTGAGTTTACTTATTCCCTAACTCTGTTCTCCTATGAAAGATTTTTGTTTGTTTGTTTCTTAGATTTTAGTGTTAATTACTGCTTTCTATTTTTCTGCTTAAAATTTCAAAATGTAGGAATTATAAATTTATACAACTAAAATGTAAAGAATGTAAAATTTTAAAAGAGAAATGAAAATTTCAATCATTAGTGTAACTTTAAAAAATTGCAGTCTAAAGGTGCTACTTTTTTCATTTTAAGTGGATAAAAATGTTCTTAATTGTAGTAAGCCCATTTCAGACTAATGAAAATGTTGGCTAGAATATATAAATAAATTTTATTCTAAAATGTAAAGTATTCATCCCAACATGCATATAAGATAATAGTATATCATTTGAAGGAGAAACAAATGTCATAGTTATATTTACTACAGTTCACTGGTTGTATAATGCTTTCTTTGTGTATCATTTCAAATACTTTTTTTAACACATGATATTTCATAATCTTCAAGGTGACAAAATCAGTTTATGGTATAGAGTCATGAAATTTGGAGCAATGGGAGGAAGCTTTGAGATCTTGTGAAATTCTAAATTACTGTTTTTTAATCTTTATTTTTCAGGGAGTTTTACCAAATTACTAATGTCAGACTCCAGATGCATTAAATTAGAATCTCTGTGTATTTGGCATGAATAGTCCTAGTTTTCAAAAGCTCCCCTGGTGATTCAACCAAGATGTCAGTGTCAGAATCATCCATCTGTTTTTGTGTTTTGGCTTTTGGCAACATTTAGAGAGGAAACAGAAGTGCTCTAGATCTTAGTGGAGTCATAGAGCTATTGGCCGTCAGAATTGAACAAGAATCTTGGTATCCTCTTAAACAAGCTCTTTTCCCACTCCCCCGCATTACTTTCCTTTGGTTACTCCAGGTTGTTTTTCTTAATGAGTTTGTGTGGTCCCCAAAACCCTTGGCAGAGACCTATCATGTGTAGTTGGGCCTTGCCTTGATAGATGAGTCTCACGGGTATTATGCATTTGTATTTTCTGCAGCACTGGGGAGTGAGTGAAGGTATTAGCTTAGCCTCTATATTCTTGAGCTGAATTGGTCAAGCTGCTCCATAAATAGAAATATCTGTGGCTAGGAAAAAGTACAGTGCACTTTAACTTGGTTACTCTAAATATTATGACTACATGTTTATTATACTATGTTTGATTTTTTTCAGTAATAATGTACTTTATGTGTAATAGACTAGTTTTAGTTATGGGACATATAATAAGTTTAAAGATGGTACAATAAAAATAAATGTTTAAAATAATTGTACATATTTTATATTCTTATGATTGTGAATAATTCATATACTATCCACAGTTAATTGGCTTTCTGTGTATTTCAGAATTTTTTAAAATATGGAGCTACACATGTACCCCAATGTTCATTGCAGCACTGTTTATAATAGCCAGGACATGGAAGCAACCTAGATGTCCATCGGCAGATGAATGGATAAGAAAGCTGTGGTACATATACACAATGGAGTATTACTCAGCCATTAAAAAGAATAAATTTGAATCAGTACTAATGAGATGGAAACCAATATAGTAATGTAAAGTAAAATAAAGTAAAAATTAAAATTAAAAAAAATAAAATATGGAGTTACAATATAGTCATGCCATTAAAGCTACTTTCCAAATGAATCACAATGTAGAAAATCTGTTTATGAACATTTTATGATATATCCTTTGGTAAAATATAGTTTATTCTAGGTTTTCATCACTATTTTTTGCTGTGGTGGAATGGTATAGTCTTAAGTGACATGTGACCCAACATGGATGCAGGGATAGTGCCTATGAAGGCCTATTTAAAACACTCTGGGATACTATTGTGCTTCTTTACTTCCAGACTGACCATTCCTCTAAGCAGTGCTGGGGCAATGCCTCAGCTGCTCGACCCCTTGAAGAATTCCAAGAAGCACTTGGAATTCTCATGATGGGAGGTCAGAGTCAGTGACTTCCTAACAGAGACAGCTAAATCACTTCAGTGATTTAGGTCTGTATGAAGTCAGCCATATAAAAGATTATTTCTAGTGGGTGGTGTTTGTCATCATCATACCTCAAAATCTTGCCTTTGACCTAAAATAAAACTTTAGAAGTATTTCTCAAGTATTAATTCTTATGTCTTTTTCCTGAAAGCATTATACAAAGATATAATGTGTTTAATTTGTTGTTTTCCTTGGATCATCCATTGATATTTTTCATTCCATGAAAACACTACTTGAAGGAAATTTGAGTTACTTTGAAAATGTCCATCATTGGTAGTTTAGAGAAACTTAGAAAGTCAAATTTTTTGTGGACTTTAAACCTGATAATAAAATTTCTATTGTTTTTAAATAAAAAACAAAAAAAACAAACAAAAAAGCTGATAATAAATGTACTCGTAAATACATAAGTGCTTGCTTTGTTTAGTCATGAAGCTGCATCCAACTCTGCGACCCCATGGACTGCAGGATGCTACCCTCTCCTTCACTATTGCCTGGAGTTTGCTCAAACCCTTGTCCACTGAGTCAGTGATGCTATCTAAATATCTCATCCTCTGCTGCCACCTTCTCTGCTTGCCCTCAATCTTTCCCAGCATCAAGGTCTTTCCAGTGTGTCATATCTTCACATCCTGTGGCCAAAGTATTGAAAATTCAGTTTCAGAATTTAGGATTGACTGGTTTAATCTCCTTGGTCTTCAAGGAGCTCTCCAGCACAACTGAAAGCATCAGTTCTTCAGTGTTCAGCCTTCTGTATGGTCTGTCACATCTATACACGACTACTGGAAAAGCCATTACTTTCACTATATGGAACATTGGTGTCAAAGTGATGTCTCTGCTTTTTAATATGATGTCTAGGTTTGTCACAGTTTTCTTCCAAGGAGCAAGCATATTTTACTATTGTGGCTGTAGTCACCATCCACGGTGATTTTTGCAGCTCAAGTATATAAAGTCTGTCACTGTTTCTACTTTTTCCCCATTTATTAGCCATGGAGTGATGGGACTGGATGCTGTGAGCTTCATTTTTTGAATGTTGAGTTCTAAGCCCACTTTTTCACTCTCCTCTTTCACCTTCATTAAGAAGCTCTTTAGTTTCTCTTTGCTTTCTGCCATTGCTGCTGCTGCTAAGTCGCTTTAGTCGTGTCTGACTGTGTGCGACCCCATAGACGGCAGCCCACCAGGCTCCCCGGTCCCTGAGATTCTCCAGGCAAGAACACTGGAGTGGGTTGCTATTTCCTTCTCCAATGCATGAAAGTGAAAAGTGAAAGTGAAGTCGCTCAGTTGTGTCTGACTCTTCATGACCCACGGACTGCAGCCTACCAGGCTCCTCCGTCCATGGGATTTTCCAGGCGAGAGTACTGGAGTGGGGTGCCATTGCCTTCTCCTTTCTGCCATTAGGGTGGTGTTATCTGTGTATCTGAGGTTATTGATATTGATATTTCTACTGTCAATCTTGATTCCAGCTTGTGGGTCATCCAGCCCATGTTTCACATGATGTACTCTGCATACAAGTTAAATAAGCTGAATGTAACTATACAGACTTGATGTGCTCCTTTCCCAACTTTGAACCGGTCTGTTGTTCTATGTCTGCCTCTAACTATTGCTTCTTGTACTGCATACAGGTTACAGGTTCTCAGAAGACAAGTAAAGTGGTCTGATATTTCCATCTTTCTAAGAATTTTCCACAGTTTGTTATGATCCACACAGCCAAAGGCTTTAGCATAGTCAATGAAACAGAAGTAGATTTTTATTTTTAATTCCATTGCTGTTTCTATGATCAGACAGATGGCAATTTGATCACTGTCAATTTGTTCCTCTGTCTTTTCTAAATCCAGCTCTTACATTTGGAAGTTCTTGGTTCACTTAATGTTGAAGCCTAGCTTGAAATATTTTGAGCATTTCCTTGCTAACATGTTAAATAAATGCACTTTGGAGGTGAACATTCTTTGGCATTGTCCTGCGTGGGATAGGAATGAAAACTGACCTTTATCAGTCCTGTGGCCACTGCTGACTTTTCCAAATTTGCTGGCATATTTGGTGCAGCAATTAACAACATCATCTTTTAGGATTTGAAATAGCTCAGCTAGGATTCCATCACCTCCACTAGCTTTGTTTGTAGTAATGCTTCCTAAGGCTCACTTAAATTTGTACTCCAGGCTGTCTGGATCTAGGTGAGTGACCACACCATTGTGATTATCTGGGTCACTAAGGCCTTTTTTTGTATAGTTCTTCTGTGTATTCTTGTCACCTTTTCTAATCTCTTCTATTTTAATCGTCAAACCTGGAAAATTTCTGTCTTTGAGAAAAGTTTTAATTTTCTCATAATTTGAACATTATTGTTGAGCATTGTTGTTCAGGAGAGACATTTCTTTTAAGTGATGTTACCTGATGGACATGGGTTTGGGTAGACTCCAGGAGTTGGTGATGGACAGGGAGGCCTGGTGTGCTGCAGTTCATGGGGTTGCAAAGAGTTGGACATAACTGACAGACTGAACTGAACTGAACTTCATGAAATATCAACCATGTAGGAATTCCCAAAGATATCTGAGTAAATTGTATCAGAAAACACTTGATGTGTAGAAATGGGTAATATGAATAGTAGAAATACTGTTCATTTTTTATAAATTACAGCAGACCTGGATTGGATTTTACTTTAGGACAAAATAAAGAAGTTGTAATATGATGCTTCTTTGCTTTGTTATTCAGTCACTCAGCTATGTTGGAATCTCTGTGACCTCATGGACTGCATGCAGTATACCAGGCTTCCCAGACCTTCACCATCTCCCAGAGCTTGCACAAACTCATCCGTTAAGTCAGTGATGGCATCCAACCATAGCATCCTCTGTCATCTCTTCTCCTCCTGCCTTCAATCTTGACCAGCATCAGAGTCTTTTCTAATGAACTGACTCTTTGCATTAGTTGGCCAGAGTCTTGGAGCTTCAACTTCAGCATCAGTCCTTTTAATGAATATTCAAGACTGATTTCCTTTAGAATTGATAAGCTTGATCTCCTTGCAGTCCAAGGCACTCTCAAGAGTTTTCTTCAACACAACAGTTCAAAAACATCAATTCTTCAGCATTCAGCCTTCTTTATGGTCCAAGTCTCACATCCATACATGACTACTGGAAAAACCATAGCTTTGACTAGATGGATCAATGTCAGCAAAGCAGTGTCTCTGCTTTTTAATACACTATCTAGGTTTGCCACAGCTTTTCTTCCAAGGAGCAGGCATCTTTTAATTTCATTGCTACAGTCATCATCTGCAGGGATTTTAGAGCCTTGGAAAATAAAGTCTCCCACTGTTTCCATTGTTTCTCCATCTATCTGCAATGAAGTGATGGGAGCGGATGCCATGATCTTAGATTTTAAAGTGTTGAGTTTTAAGCCAACTTTTTCACTCTCCTCTTTCACTTTCAGCAAGAGGCTTTCTAGTTCTTCAAATTTTCTCTGATTAGGGTGGTGTCATTTGTGTATTTAAGATTGCTGATATTTCTCCTGGCAATCTTGATTCCAGTTGTGCCTAGCATTTTGCGTGATGTATTCTTTATAGAAATTAAATAAGCAGAGGGACAATATACAGCCTTGACATTCTCCTTGCCCAGTTGGAAACAGTCTGTTGTCCTATGTCTGGTTCTAACTGTTGTTTCCTGACCTGCATACAGTTTTCAAAAGAGCGTGTAAGGTGGTCTGATATTCCCATCACTTAAAAAATTTTCCACAGTTTATTGTGATCCACACAGTCAAAGGCTTTGGTGTAGTCAATAAAGCAGAAGTAGATGCTTTTTTGGAACTCTCTTGCTTGTTCTATGATCTATCAGATGTTGGCAATTTGATCTCTGCTTTCTCTGTCTTTTCTAAATCCAGATTGAACATCTGGAAGTTCATGATTCACGTACAGTTGAAGCCTGACTTTTTGAATTTTGAATATTATTTTGCTAGCCTTTAAGATGAGTGCAATTGTGTGGTAGTTTGAAAATTCTTTACATTGCCTTTCTTTGGGATTGGAATGAAAATGGACGTTTTCCAGTCCTGTGGCCACTGCTGAGTTTTCCAAATTTGCTGGCATATTGAGTGCAGCACTTTCAAGGTGAAAGGTTGTTGTTGAATCACGATACCAGGATTCTTGGCTCCCGGAAGAGAAGAATTCAATCTGGGGCCAGAGACCAGGCTTCATCACTCAGAGCTTTTGTGTAATAAAGTTTTATTAAAGTATAAAGGAGATAGAGAAACCTTCTGACATAGTCATCAGAAGGGGGCAGAAAGAGTAGTCCCCTGCTAGTCTTCAGCTGGATGTTATATAGTAACTCAATTTCAGTTTCAGTTCAATCGCTCAGTCATGTCCGACTCTTTGTGACCCCATGAATTGCAGCACGCCAGGCCTCCTTGTCCATCACCAACACCCAGAGTTCACTCAGACTCATGTCCATTGAGTCAGTGATGCCGTCTAGCCATCTCATCCTCGGTCGTCCCCTTCTCCTCCTGCCCCCAATCCCTCCCAGCATCAGGGTCTTTTCCAATGAGTCAACTCTTCGCATGAGGTGGCCAAAGTACTGGAGCTTCAGCTTTAGCATCATTCCTTCCAAAGAAATCCCAGGGTTGATCTCCTTCAGAATGGACTGGTTGGATCTCCTTGCAGTCCAAGGGACTCTCAAGAGTCTTCTCCAACACCACAGTTCAAAAGCATCAATTCTTCGGCGCTCAGCCTTCTTCACAGTCCAACTCTCACATCCATACATGACCACAGGAAAAACCATAGCCTTGACTAGATGGACCTTAGTCGGCAAAGTAATGTCTCTGCTTTTGAATATGCTATCTAGGTTGGTCATAACTTTTCTTCCAAGGAGTAAGTGTCTTTTAATTTCATGGCTGCAGTCACCATCTGCAGTGATTTTGAAGCCCCAAAAAATAACGTCTGACACTATTTCCTCTGTTTCACCATCTATTTCCCATGAAGTGATGGGACCAGATGCCATGATCTTCGTTTTCTGAATGTTGAGCTTTAAGCCAACTTTTTCACTCTCCTCTTTCACTTTCATCAAGAGGCTTTTGAGTTCCTCTTCACTTTCTGCCATAAGGGTGGTGTCATCTGCATATCTGATTTTATTGATATTTCTCCAAGCAATCTTGATTCTAGCTTATGTTTCTTCCAGTCCAGCGTTTCTCATGATGTACTCTGCATAGAAGTTAAAGAAGCAGGTTGCTAATATACAGCCTTGACATACTCCTTTTCCTATTTGGAACCACTCTGTTGTTCCATGTCCAGTTCTAACTGTTGCTTCCTGACCTGCATACAGATTTCTCAAGAGGCAGGTTAGGTGGTCTGGTATTCCCATTTCTTTCAGAATTTTCCACAGTTTATTGTGATCCACACAGTCAAAGGCTTTGGCATAGTCAATAAAGCAGAAGTAGATGTTTTTTTCTGGAACTCTCTTGCTTTTTCAATGATCCAGCAGATGTTGGCAATTTGATCTCTGGTTCCTCTGCCTTTTGTAAAACCAGCTTGAACATCAGGGAGTTCACGGTTCACGTATTGCTGAAGTCTGGCTTGGAGAATTTTGAGCATTGCTTTACTAGCATGTGAGATGAGTGCAATTGTGTGGTAATTTGAGCATTCTTTGGCATTGCCTTAGCAGTCTGTTAATGAAAGAAAGGAATATCTTAAAACTCAGAATGGCACCAGACCCCTCACCAGTAAAATGCATTTGGGATAACCTTGGCACCAAATGGTTCATCCTGGACCATAAAATGATTAACTTGAATCTTGAAGAAGGGCAGATTACCATACAAACAGTTTCATTTACATAGATTAGAAGAACAATATCTGAGTATAACATACTGGATTGTCAAGTGGGTTCTGAGCCAAAAGGGGGGACAGACTTGAAGACAGAGTTTAGGGTAAATGCATAGTAAATTAGCATAGTTTAAGACAAACATTTCCATAAGAAAAAGACACTAGTTATCTCTAGGTTTGAGAATAGTTAACTTCAGGTGAAACCAGGTGTCATGGCAACACAGAATTTTAAGAAAAACCTCCTTTTAAATTTGTATAGAGAAGGAAAATATGTAGCTAGTTTGTTTCCCCCTGCCGCTTAAGCGAGATATAAATGTCTGACACTTGTAGGCTATTTCCTCATTTGGAGACCCCTGGCCTTCCTGCCTGTTACCCTCTCAAAGGCATCATCTTCTAGGATTTGATAGCTCGACTGGAATTCCATCACCTCCACTAGCTTTGTTCATAATAATACTTCCTAAGGCCCAGTTGACTTCAGACACCAGGATGTCTGGCTCTAGGTGAGTAATCACACCATCGTCGTTATCTGTGTCATTATCATCGGTTTTGTATAGCTCTTCTGTGTGTTCCGGCCGCCTCTTCTTATCTTCTGCTTCTGTTGGTCCATACCATTTCTGTCCTTTATTGTGCCCAGTTTTGCATGAAATGTTCCCTTGGTATCTCTAATTTTCTTGAAGAGATATCTAGCCTTTCCCGTTCTATTGTTTTCCTCTATTTCTTTGCATTGATCACTGAGGAAGTTTTTTTTTTTTAATCTCTCCTTACTATTTTTTTGAACTCCTCATTCAAATCGGTACATCTTTCCTTTTCTCCTTTGCCTTTAGCTTCTCTCCTTTCCGCAGGTATTTGTAAGACTTCCTCAATCATTTTGCCTTTTTGCATTTGTTTTTCTTGGAGATGGTCTTGATCACTGCCTCCTGTATGGTGTCACAAACTCTGTCCGTAGTTCTTCAGACACTCTATCAGATCTAATCCCTAGAATCTATTTCTCACTTCCACTGTATAATCGTAAGGGATTTGATTTAGGTCATACCTGAATGGTCTAGTGGTTTTCCCTTCTTTCTTCAGTTTAAGTCTGAATTTTGCAGTAAGAATTTCATGATCTGAACCACAGTCAGCTCCTGGTCTTGTTTTGGCTGACTGTATGGAGCTTCTCCATTATTGGCTGGAAAGAATATAATCAATTTGGTTTTGATATTGACCATCTGGTGATGTCCATGTGTAGAATCTTTTCTTGTGTTGTTGCAAGAGGATGTTTGCTATAACCAGTGTGTTTTCTTGGCAAAATTCTGTTAGCCTTTGCCCTTCCTCATTTTGTATTGCAAGGCCCAATTTGCCTATTATTCCAGGTATCTCTTGACTTCCTACTTTTGCATTCCAGTCCCCTATAATGTAAAGGATATCTTTTTGGGTTTTAGTTCCAGAAGGTCTTGTAGGTATTCATAGAACTGTTCAACTTCAGGTTTTTCAGCATTACTGGTTGGGTCATAAACTTGGATTTTTCTGATATTGAATGGTTTGCCCTGGGAACAAACAGAGATTATTCTGTTGTTTTGAGATTGCACCCAAGTACTGCATTTTGGACTCTTTTGTTTACTATGAGGGCTACTCAATTTCTTCTAAGGGATTCTTGCCCACAATAGTAGATATAATGGCCATCTGAATTAAGTTAGCCCAGTCCAATCCATTTTAGTTTACTATTTCCTAAATCACTGATGTTCTGTCTTGACATCTCCTGTTTGACCTCTTCAAATTTACCTTTGTTCATGGACCTAACATTACAAGTTCCTATGCCTTATTGTTGTTTACGGCATTGGATTTTTACTTCCGTCACCAGTCACATCCACCACTGCACACTGATTTTGCTTTGGCTCCATCCCTTCATCCTTTCTGGAGTTATTTCTTCTCTCTTCTCCAGTAGAATATTGGGCACCTACCGACCTGGAGAGTTCATCTTCAGTGTCATATGTTTTTGCTTTTTCATACTGTTCATGGGGCTCTTCAGGCAAGAATCCTGAAGTGGTTTTCCATTGCCTTCTCTAATGGACCGTGTTTTGTCAGAACTCTCCACCATGTCCCGTCCATCTTAGGTGGCCCTACATGGCATGGCTCATAGTTCGTTGTGTTAGACAAGGCTCTGGTTCATGTGATCAGTTTGACTAGTTTTCTGTGATTGTGGTTTTTCATTCTGTCTACCCTCTGATGGATAAGTGCTTACTCACCCCTCAAACTGAGTGAGCAACCCTTGCAGGCAAGCAGGTAGGCAGCGGCAGGCATGAGTGCACCCAGCTAGACACTACGTGGGTACCCCCTCATTATATAGAAGAAACAACAAAGTTCTATGGTAAGTGATTCATGTTGATGTACAGCAAAACCAATACAATACTGTAAAGTAATTAACCTCCAATTAAAATAAAAAAATTTATATTGAAAGAAAACCCCAATGAAACAAAACAAAACAAACAACAACCAAAAAAAGATTAAAATTGTTTTCTAGTCTTCTGTCTGAATCCTTGCATCTAAGTCTGATAAACATATTTGAACTGATATCAAAAATTAATGTTGTATGTATTGCTACTTTCCTTCATTGAATCCGATCTATAACGTATTAAAATAGTGAGAACTGGAAAGGCCATGGTACCTAAAGCAAAAAGCCCTAGGTGTATCTTAAGTTTCCCATAATCAGTTCAATAGAATCATTTAAGTTCTGTGAGCATCAGATCTGATTCCCTGCCCTACCTACCGTCCTAGTTTATTCTGAGGACCAAATGAGATGAAATATGTAAAAGTACTATGTTAACTGTAACAACTGTAGAAAATCTTACTCTTTTGGCAAGATATAGAGCAAAATATTTTAAATAATCTGGCTATTTTATCTAGCAACTTTAGAGAAGGTTGTCTTCCTTATACAACTTTTATTTAAAAAGCAATGGAAGAGACTTCGCTGGTGGTCTAATGGTTAAAACTCTGCATTTCCATTCTGGAGGTACAAGTTCCATCTCTGGTTTGGGAACTAAGATCTCCTATGCCAGGTGACATGCCTAAGAAATATGAAAAAAGTAGTAAATTGCACAGTAATTAATATATAGTGGGCTGAAATACATGGAATAACAACATGACAATATTTACAAAAAGCAGCTTTAGCTGCCACAGCATATCCTAGAATCAAACTGTCTTTGTCAGCCATCCATTCTCTCTCTCCCCTGTTTTTACTGCTCCACTTCCATCTTTTTCTTTCTCCACTGTTTTCTCTCCTAATTTCCAAGGTTGGTACTTTCCTCCTTGTCTCTTGATCTTAAGTTTTATACTGTGTGGACCCTCTTTGTCAGTATTATGTCATGTGGACATCCTGGTAGGTTTTGTAGAAAGCATTTGAGCACCTTTCCTTTGGTATTCTGTTACTGACAGAGGACGAGATGGTTGGATGGTATCACTGACTCAATGGACACGAGTTTGAGCACTCTGGGAGATCAGAAGGATAAGGAAGCCTGGCGTGCTGCCACCCATGGGGTTGCAAAAAGTCGGACGTGACTGAGCGACTGAACAATAGCAACAACAAGTAATACAAGATGGAGTTCTCAGCTCTGAACCAGAGAAAAGAGAGCAGTCTTTGGTCCCTGTGAGTCACAAAACCAGTCAGCCTTGCATCAACTGAGACAGTTCTGTGGTTTGAGATTCTTTAGTTGTATCTGTCACTACCATTTACAACTGAAGAAAAATTTATTGAATCACACAAGGTTTAGAATGAAAACTCAGAGAAGCACAGAACCAGAAAGGTAATGCATAAAAAATAAAGTAAGTAGAATTTGGGGAAAATTACAGAGAAACCTGAATTGTATAAACAGGATAGCGATCAAAGGTGAATTTTTCAGTTGGTGATGAGTTCTGAAGACTCTTGGATTAGAGAAAGACACAGAGAGCTTATCAATTATACCAAGGTTGCTGTGGTTTGTCAGGGTTGATTTCAGGAAAGCTGATTGGAGATCTGAGGGCTGGGGACGTGCATACCAAGAACACCGAAAGGGAGAAAAAAGCTGTATTGCTCTTCATCCTGTTCATAGTGCTAATGGTCTTGCTGTTCACACTGTCCTCTTGGCTGAACCCAGGGTAGGGAAGGCACAAGCTAAGAGGCCTGAAGAAGACAGGAAGAGCCATGGGAACTGCAGGCAGATCTATTTTCTTCTGGCTGGGACAGCAGCTGTAGCAGCAGACATAATAGAGCATAAGTGCACATAACCTCCCTCTGGCTGACACAGCAGTCATAGCAGTATTCGAGCTGTGTTCTCTCCTCGCATGACTCATCCCACGGACACGGCCATGATGCAGGAGCTCATATATATGTGTACCTCACACAGCCCATGACCAAGTGAGTACCTCACAATGCGCGTGTGTGCTGCTATAAAGATCTCAGCTCTTATATAGTCATTATTTACAAAATATGGGGCAAGAGAGCCTGAACACACCATCTTGGCCAATTTGCTCTCTCCTCACACTCCACCCCTTCAGGGTCTCTCACCTCACATTTTATGCTCAGTCCATCTTCTGAGATATTCCCTTGGCAAGTAACACTGACCCTTGGATTTACATCTTGCAACAGCAGTAGCTACAACAACAAACTGTTCCAAACAGTTCCGTTCCCAATACACAGCAAAACCCAGCGCCAGGTAGCACATGGAACTCATGCTGCAGTCCTTGCTGTCACAGGGCTAGAAGAGCCACCCGCTGCATGTGCAGTGCCTTTGGCTTCCATGGCCAAGTCCAGCCCACCATCTGTCCTTGTGAGATTGCAGGAAAGCCTCCACAGGGGCCACTCCACTCCTGCAGAATTTTTATTAAGGACCCTCAAAACCCCTCACAATCTCAGGGCCCATCCCTTCAGGAAGGAGATTTTGTGGCATTCACAGTTCATCGACGTGTTTACAGTTTTCTAAATCTGAGGACACAGCCTTACAGCACACTGTCTGCATCATACGGCAGCCTTTACAGTACACTGTTCTACTAGCTCGACATCTTAGGACACCAACAAGTCACCCCCTATTTGCATCTGTGTCATCTGGATGGGGCCTTTACCAGCTCAGGCCCCCTTTCGGATCTTCACACTTCCAAAATAACGTCTCACAGGCTGTCCCTCTGCTTCTTTCTGTAAAGACTTGCAAAATTTCCACAGGCACCAGGTCCACCCCTGTGTCCCAGAGTCACAAAAGCCAAGCTGCCAAGGGTTCTCCTTGCATTTGCCCAAACTGCTTATCCAAGTTGACCACCTCCGCCCGAGTATGTGGTCAATACGTTGTGATCTCACATTGGGGGCTCCTTGAGGATGTCTCCCCCTGGGTCACAAACTGTTGATGCTTTCCTTTCTGCTGAACAATGGACCTCACTGCCAAGCAGGAACCCGCAGTCTCAGAACGTTCATCATCTCCATCACTCACTGCCTTGCTGTCAGAGATGCTGGGTTTGTCAGGGTCACAGGGCTCTTGCTCCTAATGCCAATATACATTGTTCTAGTTCTTCCAAGTGTCTCTGCCCATTGAGCACTGTGCTGCATCACAGAGAACACTATCCACGTTCGCCTTCAAGGCAGTCAGGGTATCCCCCCCATGGTGCCGGGGCAGTCCGTGCCTCCTCGTTTGGCAAATGGTAACTCATGGTCTGTAATGCCCTTTCATGCTATCCTGTGACCCGTCCACTACCTCCCAGTTTCCCATCAGAGCCCACACTGAGAGGATCGTGGCCACGTGGTACCACATGCTATATGTTGGCCACTGGCTTCCTCCATCCAGTAGAGCCTCAGGCTCCTCCACTCGCTGGGTATCCTGCTGACTGCACCAGTTGTATCACTCTTCATCCTGCTCACAGCACCAGTTGTCTGGCTGCTCACACTGTCTGCACTGTTCACTGAATCCAGGCTAGGCAAGGCACAAGCTAAGAGGCTGGAAACAGAGGAGAGGAGCCGTAGGAACTGCAGACACATTTATTCTCTTCTGGCTGGCACAGCAGCTGTAACAGCAGACAGAAACAGAACACAACGTAACTGCACACAACCTTGTCCTGAGTGAGCAGCAGCCATAACAGTATTCTCTCCTGGCTGACTCTGCAGCCAAAGCAGTATTCATGCTATATTGCCTCCTCTCATGGCTGACTCAACGGGTATAGCCGTGACACAGCAGTAATGCCACCGCTTTCTTGGGTGGAACTCTTATATACGTGTACCTCACAGTCTTTGACCAAGTGAGTACCGTGTGACATGCGTGCTCAGTGCTATAAACAATCTCAGCTGTTATATCATTTACAATTACAAAACATGGGGCGAGAGAGCCTGAACACACCATTTTGGCCAGTTTGCTCTCTCCCCACAAAAGCCAAAAATGAGTGGGTAGCAGGAGGTAAGGAACTCATTTATCTTGGCATTTATAGTTTAAACATCATAAATTTAAGAAGAGTATCTGTTTTAAAACTATTTAAACTTATTAGCATCAAATATTCTTGTGATTCTTTGGTATTGGCTGTTTCTGAAGCCTGCAATTGAAAGAACAGTTTAAAAAGCTCAATATTTCCATGAACATTGTTTTGGAGAAGGCAATGGCACCCCACTCCAGTACTCTTGCCTGGAAAATCCTTACCATTCTGTAATTACCTTGAAGCAGAAAATTGGATTGCTTTTTTCCCTTGTTCTCTTTTCTTCATTTCTTATAGTCATCCTTTTCCTTCCCTGTCTTGATCTTCCTCTTTTTCCATTGTTTCTGCTTCAGTTCTCCCACCCCAAGGTTTTAGAATAATTTCTTTTTTTAAGATTTATTTAGTTTTTCTTATTTTTTGGCTGTGCTGGGTCTTTGTTGCTGCACACAGGCTTTCTTTAGTTGTGGTGAGCGGGGTCTGCTCTCTAGTTGCATGGGCTTCTCATTGTGATGCTCCTGTTGCTGTGAAGTACAGGCTCTAGAGTGTGCAGGCTTCTCTAGTTGCAGGATGTGGGCTCAGCAGTTGTAGCCTGAGGGCTCTAGAGTGCTGGTTCAGTAGTTGTGGTGCATAGACTAGTTGCTCGGTGGCATGTGGGATCTTCCTGGACTGGGGTTGAACTCATGTCTCTTGCATCGCATTGCATTGCAAGGGGAATTCTTAACCACCAGACTACCAAGGAAGCCCCTAGAATGATTTCTTTAGATTTGTAAGTCATCATTGGACAATGGGCCATCTCACAAGTATTTTTCTCAAACCTATCTACCATGGTGGTGGTGGCTTAGTTGCTAAGTCATATCCAACTCTTGGGACCCTGTGGACTTCACCAGGCTTCTCTGCCCATGGAATTTCCCAGGCAAGAATACCGGAGTGCATTGCCATTTCTTTTTCAGAGGGTCTTCCTGATCCAGGGATGAAACCTGCATCTCCTGCCTTGCAGGTAGATTCTTTACTGCTAAAGTCATCAGGGCCACTATAAACTCAAAGGAGATTACTGTGCTACAGTGAATTTTTCAATGTTTCCTGCTGCATAAAGAAGTTAAAGTTGACAAAGACAAAACAGTTTAGGAAGCAGAGCATTACTTCACTAATCTGGGCTATTTGTTAGTATTGTCTTATGATTTTCAGAATTTATACCTGTGTAAAAACTGGAAATTTTGGAATGTGATCTTTAGGCAGAGGCTGCTCTTCTCTAAGGGCAGCCAGCACAGGATTTGAGGACTGACTTCTTGTCAACTGACATTCAATTGACATTCCTTCTTTTGCCTGATTTTCTTCATTTGAAAGATTCTTTAGCTACTGTAGTGTACCTCTGTTTCTCAGGTAGGAATATCATCAGCTAACTTGTCTTTGAATAAATTACAAAGAAGAGTATCTTCTGAGCAGAATAATTTCGCAAAGAGACCTTTCCTTTCAAGTGTGACTACCCGTCGTGCCATGACAGAGTCAGGAACTGGAAGCCAAACCCCAAGAACCCCCAGCCAGATCGCTGAACTGGCCGACTCTGTTATTTCACTAACTTTGCAGTATTGGAACCTTATGGCTTATACAATTGAGCAGCTACAGTTTTGGACTCTTATTAAATCATATAAGGCTTTATTGCATTAGATGAATGGAGAATACTAGGTTCCTGCTTTCTTTTTAAAATAAATTCCAGATTCTTTATCAAAATAAAAAGTCATAGCTCTGATCATTGACTATTCATGTTTGATATTACAGTTTTGAAATATAAATTTGATGTTATATTACTTTTTTAGAATGGTGGCTCAGATGATAAAGACTCTGCCTGCAATCCAGGAGACTTAGGTTCTATCTCTGGGTTGGCAAGATCCCTTGGAAAAGGGAACAGGTACCCACTCCTGTATTTTTGCATGCAGAATCCCATGGGCAGAGAAGCTTGGTGGTCTACAGTCCATGGAGTCACAAAGAATCAGACACGACTAAGTGACTAAGCACACACAGAGTGGAACTCTAACTACTAAGGCTACCTTTAAAAGTTAAAAAAACAAAAAACAAGTATTCAAAAATCTCAATTGTAAACTTTTGCTACTATGAAGGAAGCCATGGTTTTTTGGTAAGTAGATATTAAAATCAAATGAAGGATATTTGCTTACCCTTTCACAAATTTTTGCATTCCTTTTATTCCTTAGACTGTGTTTTATAGAAATAGTGAATATGTGTTTCTTAGCCAGGCAAGGACCTTTAAGCAAGTTTAAAGTAAAACTAAAATTAAAATGATGAAGATTATCTCTAGCATGTGTTAAGTGTGTTTAATTCCCTTTAAAACTGGAAACTTTAGCTAGACTTTTTTTTCCCTTTGCTCTAGCTATTGCATTGGTAGCCATAGACTAAGTGACAACATCATTGTTTTTAATAAAATGAATTAATAAAATGTAAGAGGATTAAGCACTTTAGATTCTGGCTTTTATGTTTAATATAAAAGTATTGGTTTGAAGCCAATACATGCTAATTTATTGGCACTTTCTTAAAGTAATGTAGAAGATTACCTCCTCTGAGATTGTTCAACTGGGGCAGTCATTCTCAGTCAAGGAGCAGTTTTGCTCCCAGGGGAATTGGACAATATCTGGAAATATTTTTGGTTGTCACAGTTGGAGAGGTGGGTTGCTATAGGCATCTAAGAAATAGAAGGCAGAGATCTGCTAACTATTATACCATGCATAGGACAGCCCCCAACAAAGGAATAACAAGTCCAAAGTTTCAACAGTGTCAAGGCTGAGAAACATGAGTCTAGGAGTGTTTATACTTTATCTCTCTCCTTATTGCTTTCCTTTTTCTTTTTCCTTATTTCTTTTTTCATTCCTCTTACTTAAATAAGTATGTGTAGCTTGGTGGAGAATGTAAGTGTCTGTCTGTGTTGTACTAAATGTAATCTTTTAATACTTATTTCCTAAGTTGTGGCTTATACAGAGTGAAAAGGGAGTCAGGAGCTCTGTACATGGTTGTATGAACTTGGACATGTCACCTACATTCTTTCATTTCTTTAACAGTCAGAACTGAATGAGATCTAAAGTTTCTTCTAGCCCAACAAAGTCCAAATAGTTTGACTAAATCATTTATTCAACCTCACATAAGCACCGCCTTGTGTCAAATGGAGTCCTAAGTGCTGTGAGTGAACCGATACAGAAGACCAGAAGAAATAGTTTCTGGAGAAGGGAAGCAGACACATTTTTTAAAAATTTGGATGTGTTGTTTCTGGTTCTTCTGCACCACAATTCACAACTTTAATAATGAAACAGAAGATCAGGCACAAATTAAGGCAAGTATAGTGGAAGAGAGGGGACCCTTCTCCCTCCATCAAGTTGCTTTGGAAAGAATTAGTTACTTTCTAAAGAATTAATTTAGAATTTTAATAACTCCTTTGGGGCAATGGACTTGGATAATGAAAACAGCTGGTTTAATTCATAAATGCAGGCAAGCCAAATGCATTGTAATCCCATTCAACTCTTCCTAAAACAGAGAATATGATGACAGAAATAGTGCCAAGGTTTCTGCCACACATGGACCACAGTCAGCACTAGTTTTTGGTGTGATAACAAAACACTGATCAGCAGTGCTGAACTAGTGGTTCTCAGCTTGATCTAAGCCACCACACACTCAATTTTCTTTTGTAGCTGTGAAAATCAGTGTCTTCCCTTAGAGTATGTCATAAAAGGAAATGGAATATTCTGAGGGAAACTGATCTTTTATTGGCTATAAGAAAGTAGACAAATTTTGCATGAGTTTTCACTCAACAAATATGACTTTTCTTGGGAGAAAGGAGCTTGAGTTGCATAACTCATTTGGCTACTTTACTTTGTAAATATTCAGATATAAAAAGAAGTCATGTAATAGATATAGCAGTGAATGGAGAGTTCAGGGAACCTATCTTCTCTTTCCAGTCAAATAGCTGACATTCTGTTACACTTAACTTCTTGATATCCAAACTTCTCCTAGAAATAAATGTTATAATACATGCTGTTCATAGCTCAGGAAGGGAGTATTTGAGAAAAAATGTCTATAGAGTATTTGGAAAGAACAAGATTCTACTTTACAAATAAGTATTTTTTCACACTTGATATTAGTTAGTTACTTGTTTGATTAAATTTTAAGTAGTATGACATTTGGCAACCTCTTTTTTTTTTTTCCTTATGAGAATGTAAATTCATAATTAGCTGCTCATTATGAATGTTACAACTTCACTTAAACTAATAAATATCCCAGAAAAGAACTGACTTGGATAAAATTGAATCAATACAACTTTACTAACTGGGCCACTAAGTTAAACCAATACTTTTAAATCTGTATTGATCTAAGTGAGAAGGAGCAAAAGGCAAAGCCTGGGTACATTCTACCAGAATCAATGCAGTTCAGCTGTAAAGAAGGTTGATTAAAGAAGGAGGAAGTATGCAGAATAGGGTCAACATGTCCTCCTTTGATATGTATAGACCAGGACCAGTAGTGGGAATAGCAGAGAGGTTATATTGAGGAAGTAGGCAAACCGTCCTAGTGTGTCTTCTGAGATTTAAAACATTTTGAGTTCCTAAAGAATATTATGATGACATAGATGCTTGTTTTTTTATGGATTTTATTAGATTTTTAAAATAATAAATTAAATTATAAATACTTAATAATAGATAATATAAACTTCTGAGACCAACACCAACAAAAGATGTCCATTTCATCACATAGGACTGGAATGCAAAGTAGGAAGTCAAGAGATACGTGGAGTAACAGGGAAGTTTAGCCTTGGAGTACAAAATGAAGAAAGGCAATGGCTAAGAGAATTTTGCCAAGAGAACACAGTGGTCATAGCAAACGCCCTCTTCAAACAACACAAGGGAAAACTCTATGCATGGACATCAGCAAATGGTCAATACCAAAATCAGATTGATCACGTTCTTTGCAGCCAAAGATGGAGAAACTCTATACAGTCAGCAAAAACAAGCCCAGGAGCTTTCTGTGGCTCAGATCATGAACTCCTTACTGCAAAATTCAGACTTAAACTGAAGAAAGTAGGGAAAACCACTAGATCATTCAAGTATGACCTAAATAAAATTCCTTAAAATTATACAGTGAAAGTGACAAAAAGATTAAAGAAATTAGAACATCTGAGAGTGCCTGAAGAACTATGTACAGAGGTTTGTGACATTGTAACAAGAACCACTGAAGAAGACCATCATCAATAAAAAGAAATGCAGAAAGGCAAAATGGTTGTCTGAGGAGGCCTTACAATACCTGAGGAAAAAAGACAAGCAAAAGGCAAAGGAGAAAAGGAAAGATATATTCATCTGAATGCAGAGTTCCAAAGAATAGCAAGGAGAGATAAGATAGTCTTTGTTTATCATAATATTTTTTCTACTTCTGTTTATGTTTTTGATTTCTATAATAAAAAGTTAAAAAAATATTTCCAAAATAAATAAATAAATAAAGTCTTCCTCAGTGATTGCAAAGAAACAGAGGTAAACAATAGACTGGGAAAGTCTAGAGATCTCTTCAAGAAAATTAGATATACTGAAGGAAAATTTCAGGCAAAATGGGTACAGTAAAGAACAGAAATGGTATGCACCTAACAGAAGCAGAAGATAATCAAAAGAGGTGGCAGGATGTAGAAAAGAACTATATGAAAAGGATTTTAATGATCCAGATAACCATGATGAGGTGATCACTCCCCTAGATCCAGACATCTTGGAGTCTGAAGTCAAGTGGGCCTTAGGAACCATCACATGAGGAAAGCTAGTGGAGGTGATGGAATTCCAGTGGAGCTGTTTCAAATCCCAGAAGATGATGCTGTGAAAGTGCTGCACTCAATATGCCAGCAAATTTGGAGAACTCAGCAGTGGCCACAGGACTGGAAAAGGTCAGTTTACATTCCAATCCCAAAGAAAGGCAATGCCAAAGAATGTTCAAACTACCACACAATTGCTCTCATCTTACACGCTAGTGAAGTAATGCTCAAAATTCTCTAAGCCAGGCTTCAACAGTATGTGAACCAAGAACTTCCAGATGTTCAAGCTGGATTTAGAAAAGGCAAAGGAACTAGAGATGACATTGCCAACATCTGTTGGATCATCGAAAAAGAAAGAGAGTTCCAGAAAAAACATTTACTTCTGCTTTTATTGACTATGTGATAGACTTTGACTGTGTGGCTCACAACAAACTGTGGAAAATTCTTCAAGAGATGGGAATACTAGGCCACCTTACTGCCTCCTGAAAAATCTGTATGCTGGTCAAGAAGCAACTGTTAGAACTGAACATGGAAAAATGGACTGGTTCTAAATTAGCAAAGGTGTAAGTGAAGACTGTATATTGTCACATTAATTATTTAATTTAAATGCAGAGTAAGTCATGTGAAATGCTGGGTTGGATGAAGCACAAGCTATAATCCAGATTGCCAGGAGAAATATCAAAAACCTCAGATTCACAGATGATACCACCCATGTGGGAGAAAGCACAGAGGAACAAAAGAGCCTCTTGATGAAAGTAAAAGAGGAGAGTGAAAATGTTGGCTTAAAATTCAACATTCAAAAAACCAAGATCATGGCATCCGGTCCCATCATTTCATGGCAAATAGATGGGGAAACAATGGAAACAGTGACAGACTTTATTTTCTTGGGCTCCAAAATCACTGCAGATGGTGACTGCAGCCATGAAATTAAAAGACACTTGCTCCACGGAAGAAAAGCTATGACAAACCTAGACAGCGTATTAAAAAGCAGAGACATTACTTTGCAAACAAAGGTTTGTCAGTCAGTTCTTGGTTTTTCCAGTAGTTATGTATGGATGTGAGAGTTAGAACATAAAGAAAGCTGAGCACCAAAGAAAGTTAGTTTTGAATTGTGGTGTTGGAGAACACTCTTAAGAACACTCTTGAGAGTCCCAGGCAACCCAAAAGGAAGTCCATACTGATTATTCATTGGAAGGACTGATGCTGAAGCTGAAGCTCCAATACTTTGGCCACCACAGAAGAACTGACTCACTGGAAAAGACACTGATGCTGGGAAAGACTGAAGGCAGGAGGAGAAGGGGACGACAGAGGATGAGATGGTTGGATGGCATCACTGACTCGATGGACGAGTTTGATCATACTCTGGTAGTTGGTGAAGGACAGGGAAGCCTGGAGTGCTGTAGTCCATGGGGTCATAAAGATTCAGAGTGACAGAACTCAGCTGAAGTGAAAATCCTTCATGGTGATTACTCCTCTTTGTGACAGCAAAAACTTCACCAAGCTAACAGAAACCTTCTGCAAAAATATGTGTCGGACTGTATGTACTCCTGCTTCACCAAAACCACATGTGTACTGACCTTGCACCTTGCCCCTTCAGAGCAGTTTCTCAACTCTTGTGCATTTTAAAAGTCAACATTGGATGCTTATAGACCATAAGAAACAAATTTCCATTATATATCATTTCAATATTTGCATTTTAAAATAATTTTTTCAAGTACTCTAGGCAAATGACATGAAAAAAATGATTTGGGGGTTGCCACTTATTCAAAAGAAAAGCATTTGATTTGTTTAGGTGAAAAGGACCCTAGGAGAATTTATCTATAGTTTTTGTTTACAAAAAATATTTCTTGAAAACAAGAGTCAGCATACATTTTCTATAAAGAGGTAGATCATAAATATTTTATTTTAGTCTTTATGGGCCATAAATTCTCTGTTGCATAGATTGGGTTGGCCAAAAAGTTCTAATGGCTTTTTTTTCTGTAAGATATTGTGGAAAAACTGGAACCAAATTTATGGCCAACCCAATACTTCATTTTCATACCTACATATAAAGGAATGTGTGTGACTATCTCTTAAGCATGCAGCAGATGATTTAGTTCAGTTCAGTTCAGTTCAGTTCAGTCACTCAGTTGTGTCTGACTCTTTGAGATTCCATGGTCTGCAGCATGCCAGGCTTCCCTGTCCATCACCAACTCTTGGAGCTTGCACAAACTAATGTCCAGTGAGTCGGTGATGCCATCCAACCACCTCATCCTGTGTTGACCCACTTCTCCTCAAGCCTTCAGTCTTGCTCAGCATCAGGGTCTTTTCAAATGAATTAGCTGGCCAAAGTATTGGAGCTTCAGCTGCAGCATCAGTCCTTCCAATGAATATTCAGGACTGATTTCTTTTAGGATTGACTGGTTTGATCTCCTTGCAGTCCAAAGGACTCTCAAGAGTCTTCTCCAACACCACAGCTCAAAAGCATCAATTCTTTGGCACTCAGCTTTCTTTATGGTCCACCTGTCAAATCCATATATGACTATTGGGAAAACCATAGCTTTGACTAGACAAAACTTCATCGACAAAGTAATGTCTCTGCTTTTAAATATGCTAAGTTTGTTTAGGTTTGTCATAGCCTTTCTTCCAAGGAGCAAATGTCTTTGGATTTCAAGGCTGCAGTCACCATCTGCAATGATTTTGGAGCCAAAGAAAAGAAAGCCTGGCACTGTTTCCATTATTTCTTTTTGTATTTACCATGAATTGATGAGACTGGATGCCATGATCTTGGTTTTTTGAATGTTGAGTTTTAAGCCAGCATTTTCATTTTCCTCTTTCACTTTCATCAAGAGGCTCTTCAGTTCCTTTTCCTTTCTGCCATTAGGATGGTGTCATCTGCATATCTGAAGTTATTGATATTTCTCCCAGCAATCTTGACTCTAGCTTGTGCTTCCTGCATCCTTCAATTTCGCATGATGTACTCTGCATATAAGTTAAATAAGCAGGGTAACAATACACAGCCTAGATGTACTCCTTTCCCAAGTTGGAAACAGTCTGTTCTTCCATGTCCAGTTCTAACTGTTGTCCTTGACCTGCATACAGATTTCTCAGGAGGCAGGTAAGGTGGTCTGGTATTCCCATCTCTTGAAGAATTTTCCACAGTTTGTTGTGAGCCACACAGTCAAAGTCTATGACATAGTCAGTAAAGCAGAAGTAAAGGTTTTTTCTGGAACTCTCTTGCTTTTTCAATGATCCAACAGATGTTGGCAATGTCATCTCTGGTTCCTCTGCCTTTTCTAAATCCAGCTTGAATGAAGCCTGGCTTAGAGAATTTTGAGCATTACTTCACTAGCGTGTAAGATGAGAGCAATTGTGTGGTAGTTTGAACATTCTTTGGCATTGCCTTTCTTTGGGATTGGAATGTAAACTGACCTTTTCCAGTCCTGTGGCCACTGCTGAGTTCTCCAAATTTGCTGGCATATTGAGTGCAGCACTTTCACAGCATCATCTTCTGGGATTTGAAACAGCTCCACTGGAATTCCATCACCTCCACTAGCTTTCTTCATAGTGATGCTTCCGAAGGCTCACATAACTTTGGACTCCAGGATGTCTGGCTCTAGGTCAGTGATCACACTATCATGATTATGGGTCATTAAAATCATTTTTGTATAATTCTTCTGTACATTCTTGCCACCTCTTCTTAATATCTTCTGCTTCTGTTAGGTCCATACCGTGTCTATCTTTCATTGTGCCCATCTTTTCATGAAATGTTTCTTTAGTATCTTGAGTTTTCTTGAAGAGTTCTCTAGTCTCTCCCAGTCTATTGTTTTCCCCTGTTTCTTTGCATTGATCACTGAGGAAGGCTTTCTTATCTCTCCTTGCTATTCTTTGGAACTCTGCATTCAGATGCTTATATGTTTCCTTTTCCTTTGTCTTTTGCTTGTATTTTTGTCTCACGTATTTGTAAAACTTCCTCAAACAACCACTTTGCCTTTTTGCCATTCTTTTTATTGGGCATGATCTTGATCACATCGTCCTGTACAATATTATGAATCTGTCCATAATTCTTCAAGCACCCTTTCTGACAGATCTAATCACTTGAATCTCTTGTCATTCCACAGTATAATCATAAGGAATTTGATTTAGGTCATACTTGAATGGTCTAGTGGTTTTCCTGCATTCTTCAATTTAAGTCTGAATTTGTCAATAAGACGTGCATGACCAGAGCCAAAGTCAGCTCCAGTACTTGTTTTTGCTGACTTCTTGTGTCGTTGGAAGAGGGTGTTTGCTATGACCAGTGCTTTTTCTTGTTAACACGTTGTTAGCCTTTGCCTTTCCTCATTTTGTTCTCCAAGACCAAACTTGCCTGTTACTCCAGGTATCTCTTGACTTCCTACTTTTACATTCTAGTTCCCTATGATGAAAAGGACATCTTTTTTGGTGTTAGTTTTAGGTTTTGTTATTTTCACAGAACCGTTCAACTTAAGCTTCTTTTACATTAGAGGCTGGGGCATCGACTTAATTACTGTGGTGTTGAATGGTTTGACTTGGAAACGAACAGACATCATTCTGTCTTTTTTGAGCTTGCACCCAAGTACTGCATTTCAAACTCTTTTGTTGACTATGAGCACTACATTTCTTCTATGGGAATCTTGCCCCAGTAGTTGATGTGATGGTCATCTGAGTTAAATTCACCCATTCTGATCCTTTTTAGTTCTCTGATTCCTAAAATGTCAGTATTCACTCTTGCCATCTCCTGTTTGACTAATTCCAACTTACTTTGGTTAATCTTCCTAACTTTCAGGTTTCTATGCAATATTGTTCTTGCAGCATCTGACTTTGCTTCCATCACCAGTCACATCCACAACTGGGTATTGATTTTGCTTTGTCTCAGCCTCTTTTTTCTTTCCTGAGCTATTTCTTTGCTCTTCTCCAGTAGCATATTTTGCATCTACCCACCTGGGGAGTTCATCTTTCAGTATCATATCTTTTTGCCTTTTCATACTGTTCATGGGGTTCTCAAGTAAGCATACAGAAGTGGTTTGCCATTCCCTCCTCAGGTAACTATGTATTGTCAGAATTCTCCCCTGTGACCCATCCATCTTGTGTGGTTCTCAGTTTCATTGAGTAGACATTATGATCAGTTTGATTAGTCATAACCAATGGATCACCAGGGAAATCCCATAAGAAAAGTTTTTAGTGTTTTCTGGATATGAAGAGATATATGAGATTTGAGATTATATTTTACTGATAGACCACTCAATGTGTTGTTACTGGACTATGTGTCATCAGCAGGGGGTCCTACGTGCCAAGGACCCCCTGTATTACTTCATCTGTTATGATCTGAGAGAAATTCCTTCTTGTTGTGTCTTCCCATATCTATAGTTATACCATTACAATCATTGATCTCATATAAATCTATATATTTGTATGGAGGCTCTGTCACATTTGGTAATGCAAGAAACAGCAATCTTATAAAAGAGGCAAAGTACAAATAACATGACTAGCAGTATTATTAAAGTCATAAGTAAGAATTAAGCCAAGAACTTACATTAGGTGCAGTCCAATATATCCTCAGGTCATCTGGCTTAGTGTATCCTGTACCAATTTTCATCTTTCAGAAAAATTAAATATTGGTACATAAGGCTTATACAAAATTACATATTGGTACAAAATTACATATTGGCACATAAAGCTCACAGGCCAATTTCCTAGTGTTACTAGGCTGGTTATCCTTAGTCCAAGATAAAGGATGGGGGGCGTGGGCTTAAATGACAACAGCCTGGTATTAACTACATAAATTCATTCCATAATTATGGGAGGTTTTATTCTGTGGCTGAATTTTTCCATGTTTTTCTGATTGAGCTTGAGTAACTTTGGAAGAAAATTCTTAATTATGGCCAGGGACAGAGCAGGTATTGTTAATTGGCCAGGTGAGAGGATCCCAGCTAGTAATATCAAGAGTAGCCTGAACAGGACTCAACTTTCTTTCTTCTAAAATGAATCTCCTAAGAGCCATCCAATTAAAGCCTTGGAGTATAAAACTCCACCAAGGTAATCTAGAAGTACTAGATATAGGTAATTGGCCACAAGCTCAACAATTGGATTGATTTTTAAAGCTAGCATAGTCCTTGTAGGTGACAGAATACATTGACTCATATGCAGAGGTCCAAGAAGTTAAGAAAACATCATAACTGATCATAAGAATCAGGTCCAACATCTTGGGTAAGCTGTCTGCTTCCGAGGTCTTCTTCTTTTTCTCTTGGTATAAGTATAGTTTCCTCCATTTGGGTGTCATTTTAAGGTGAATTTGAGGTCAGCAGTCCTCTCTACTGACCATTCTGGTGCAGGGCCCCTTTTTAAGTGGGAAATATGAATTGACTCTTGGATTCAAGAGTCAATTCCTTTTAGTTTTGCTGCACATGAACTAGTTAAGAATACCTAGTGAGAGACTTTCTATCAGGGTTGTGTGCTGTGTGTGTTAAGTTGCTTCAGTCATGCATGACTCTTTCGAACCCTATGGACTATAGCCCACCAGGCTCCTCTGTCCATGGGATTCTCCTAGCAAGAATACTGGAGTGGGTTGCCATGCCCTTCTCCAGGAGATCTTCCCTATACAGGGATCGAACCTGCATCTCTTAGGTCTCCTGAATTGGCAGGTGTGTTCTTTACTACTAGTGCAACCTGGGAAGCCCCACCACCTGTCCAGTATGCATAATTCCCAGGTTGTAGGTCATGAGGCATCTAATTTTCATCCAAAGATATATTTTGAGATAAGCTTCAGAAACAAATGAGTGTCTTTCTAATAATTCAATTAAACCTTACATTAATTCAGACCCAGGAAATGGGTCTTAGTAAATACAAACCTCCTTTAACAAAACTGCCATTGATTCATGTCAATGTATGGTAAAACCCACAATATTGTAAAGTAATTAGCCTCCAATTAAAGTAAATAAAGAAAGAAAGAAAAGAAAAAAAATGCTCACAGTGGCCAGAATAAAGTCATATCCTGATGGCTTAAAAAATTAAAAAGTATTCATTGAAAGACAATCTTTCTCTCTCTAAAATTACCCTCATTTCTACACAATACAATCAAATTAAGATTAATTTGCTGCAAAATAAGTTCTGGTCTCAATAAACTTGGCCTGTTGATTTCATATAACTGTAAATGTTCTATAGACTTTTTTCTCTACTTTGTTGAAATTTTTATAATGAGTTTCAGACTGAACTTTTAAAAGACCTCTGAGGGCTAGGAAAGTCATGCCAAGAGCTTATTACAGATTTTGCCTAACAGATCTAAGTGAATCCCTCTCTTTTTAATATCCCCAAATTCCTTGAGCTTTCTGTATCGGTTAGTGAGGTAGCCATCCATGTTCACCAGCTCACTCAGTCTTATGTAACCAATCCATTTTGTTAACATTTTTATGAAGCCATCAGGTTTCCCATTAGAATTCTTTAAATTTTTTTTTTTTTTTTAGAATTCTTCAATTTCTTACCCAGTTTACCATTATGGTCTGATCTGAAAGTCAGGAACTTGTATTTATCGAAAAGTCCTTTCTATAAATCCTGAAGTAGAGGCATCTTTACAAAACTATTAGAATAAAACCATAACTGTTTATGACAAAAGACTTAAGACACATTTAAAATCTGACTACAATGCAATTGACAAGTAAACTTGGTTAACTTTGTGACATACAGCTCTTTAAGATAATGACTAGAATTATGAATAGCATTTTACCGGACATATCTGAGTTTTGGGGCTTCCCAGGTAGCACTAGTGATCAAGAGTCTGCCTGCCAATATAGGAAAGGTAAGAACTGTGGGTTTGATCCCTGGGTCAGGAGAAGGGAATGGCAACCTATTCAGTACTCTTGCCTGGAAAATCCCATGGACAGAGGAGCCTGGAGGGTTATAGTCCATTAGCATATACACACACCAGATTTTTAGGAATTTTATGTAATTTCTAGAATATCTATATTAATAGCATTTCAACAACAACCTACAGTATAATCTAAGATTTATTACTCATTTGACAATACTTTCCATGTAATTTAATATAGTAAATAAACCCTATTGTTTTAATGTCTCTCTGTGGGATGTTTCAGGGGCCCTGTGAAGCAACCCAAAGTTAGCTAGAAGTCAAAGGGTTCCATTAAGTTTTTTTTTTCTTTTTTTTTTCCATTAAGTTTTGATTCGGAAATTTTGTCAATAATATTAAAAGAGAGTGAAGTAAGCCAGAAAGAAAAACACCAATACAGTATACTAACGCATATATGTGGAATTTAGAAAGATGGTAACGATAACCCTGTATGCGAGACAGCAAAAGAGACACAGATGTATACAGACCAGAACGGTCTTCTGGACTCTGTGGGAGAGGGAGAGGGTGGGATGATTTGGGAGAATGGCATTTAAACATGTATAATATCATACAGGAAATGAATTGCCAGTCCAGGTTCGATGCAGGTTACAGGATGCTTGGGGCTGGTGCACTGGGATGACCCAGAGGGATGGTACAGGGAGGGAGGTGGGAGGGGGATTCAGGATGGGGAACATGTGTACACCCGTGGCGGATTCATGTTGATGTATGGCAAAACCAATACAATATTGTAAAGTAATTAGCCTCCAATTAAAATAAATTTATATTAAAAATAAATAAAATCTAATAAAAAATGAGTCTAGACAGTCAGATAGGATCATAGGTTACTGTGAAACATCAGTAATTCACTTAGCCAAAGAAATAATAAAAGATTTCAAAGGCAAATGCAGAACAGATCACTTAAAAGGTATAGAACTTAAAATCTGTTATCAAAAACAGTTCAACATCTTAAGAAAGAATGTCCTCTTAACAGAGAGAAAAGCCAAATTCAGTTTTTACCCACTTATGTTTAAAATTCATTTCCTCAATTAAATTTATTTTAAACTTACTCAGTCCTGACCATGCACAAAACTTTCTTCTTTGGGTCCACTTTCCACAAATCTTTTGCCACTTTCTGTATCATCATTTTATTTTTTTCCACTTAGAAACTGCCAACTGTAAAATAGACCCATTTCCTTTATCTTAGGAAAAAGTAATTCCATTCCTCATGCCTTCTAAACTGAAGTCACATCCTACTTTCCTGAAATAACCATGAACTGTCCTTTATATCAGCACTCTATAGATTGGTAAACATGAATCCAAATATTGATTTTTTGAAAAATGTACTTTTGTATAGAAAATTTTCAGTGTGGCACCAAACCTATTTACTAATAGCTCTAAACCTTTTGTTTCCTCTGTAAAAGAAAGCCATTGTTCAGTAATTAGTGTTTTGGTATTGTATTTTATTTGGAAATCACCTAGCTATTCATAAAACTTTCATCTCTTTATTTAGCACAACTCTAGAAATTCAAGTTACCATAATCTGAAAAAACTATTTTAGACAGACATTCCTAAAACATAATTATTCTTAATAGAATTTATCTAAAAGCTCTTGTCTCATTTATATTTTCTTTTCTTAAAAACTTCTTCACATTGTTACTTTCCTTGTGGACAAATTTACAATGTATATAACAAGATTTTATTTAACTTATATTAAACCTAGATGCAATAAAAAAGTATTATACTTAATGCTGGTAACTATAAAAACATGTCCATATTAATTCAACAAACTTAAACATTAATACCAGGTATTAATTTAGTATCAAATATTTCTCAGTTCACATTAACCTGAAATTCATCTAGCTTAATTTTGCTCACATTTAAATTGTTTGACTTGTAAGGGCTTACTTTTCTTGAGGCCAATTAGATTAGAGTTTCAGTTCAGTTCAGTTCAGTCAATCAGTCGCGTCCGTCTCTTTGTGACCCCATGAATTGCAGCACGTCAGTTCTCCCTGTCCATCACCAACTCCCAGAGTTCACCCAAACTCATGTCCATCAAGTCAGTGATGCCATCCAGCCATCTCATCCTCTTTTGTCCCCTTCTCCTCCTGCCCTCAATCCCTCCCAGCATCAGAGTCTTTTCCAATGAGTCAACTCTTTGCATGAGGTAGCCAAAGTATTGGAGTTTCAGCTTTAGCATCAGTCTTTCCAAAGAAATCCCAGGACTGATCTCCTTTAGAATGGACTGATTGGATCTCCTTGCAGTCCAAGAGACTCTCAAGACTCTTCTCCAACACCACAGTTAAAAAGCATCAATTTTTTTTTTTTGCTTTAAGTAATATTTAATTGTTAATAGCTTCTTTTTAAATTTTTATTTTTATTTTCTTTACAATACTGTATTGTATAGAACGGACTTTTGGACTCAAAAGCATCAATTCTTCAGCGCTCAGCTTTCTTCACAGTCCAGCTCTCACATCTGTACATGATCACTGGAAAAACCACAGCCTTGACTAGATGGACTTTTGTTGGCAAAGTAATGTTTCTGCTTTTTAATATGCTGTCTAGGTTGGTCATAACTTTCCTTCCAAGGAGTAAGCATCTTTTAATTTCATGGGTGCAATCACCATCTACAGTGATTTTGGAGCCCCCCCCCCCCAAAATAAAGTCTGACACTGTTTCCACTGTTTCTCCATCTATTTGCCATGAAGTGATTGGACCAGATACCATGATCTTAGTTTTCTGGATGTTGAGCTTTAGCCAACTTTTTCACTCTCCTCTTTTACTTTCATCAAGAGGCTTTTTAGTTCTTCTTCACTTTCTGCCATAAAGGTGGTGTCATCTGCATATCTGAGGTTATTGATGTTTCTCCCGGCAATCTTGATTCCAGCTTGTGCTTCTTCCAGCCCAGCACTTCTCATGATGTACTCTGCATATAAGATTAGAGCTTAGTTATAAAATAATTTCAGCAATATTATTCAAAGGAAAAGACACATACTGAGACATACATATATTCAGACAGACACAATGGAAGACCTAGCTTCAGTTTTTAATTTAGTCAAGAAACAGATGTCACAACTATAAAGCTTACTAGTTTATAAATAAGAGTGCTTGCTAAGTTGCTTCAGTCGTGTCTGAGTCTTTGGAAACCTATGGAGTCTGTCCAGCAGGCTCCTCTGTCCATGAGATTATCTAGGCAAGAATACTGGAGTGGGTTTCCTTGCCGTCCTTCAGGCGTTCTTCCCAATCTGGGATTCAAACCCACATCTCTTACATCTCCTGCATTATCATGTGGGGTCTTTACCAATAATGCTACTTGGGAAGCATAAATAACAGTTTGAATAAGAAAAATTATAAAAGGCTTCATTCCTTGTTTCCACCCAATCCCCCCCCCCCCCACCCACTGCCG
>SJXQ01004461.1:494890-565210 GCA_006408695.1 Aepyceros melampus
CTTGGAAAAGACTCTGAGGCTGGGAGGGATTGGGGTCAGGAGGAGAAAGGGACGACCGAGGATGAGATGGCTGGATGGCATCACGGACTCAATGGACATGAGTCTGAGTGAACTCTGGGAGTTGGTGATGGACAGGGAGGCCTGGCGTGCTGCAATTCATGGGGTCGCAGAGAGTCGGACACGACTGCGCAACTGAACTGAACTGAAGCTGAATAACCTTGTAAACACTATCCACGTCAAAAAACAAAACATTTCCACTGGCCTCGGAAGCTATCCCTGTGCCTAACACCTGTCATAGGCCTGTCTCATTCCTCATATTTAATCACCACCTTGATTTTTATAATAACGACTTTTCCTTATTGTTATATCAGCTAAGAGTGCATTCCTTGACTTTAGTTTAGTCAGCCCCATTTAAATATGTGACATATCTTTTAAGTCTCTTTTAGTCTACAGGTTCCCACTCAGTTTCTTTCTTTTCCTTACCATCTACCCGAGGAAGAATTTACACCCTTTAACTGGTACAGCTCATAATAAGACTGTGATTTTGTTGGTTTGGAGATGCATGGTGCATTTAACCTGGGCCTTTGTCTTCGATATTTCTCTATTGCCAGTTGAATCTAGAAGTGTAATCAGACTGGAGTTAGATCTCTCTACTGATGGTGTGTTCTTTCATCAGGGCCCACGTTGTGTCTGGTTTTAACTTTTTCAAAATATTAGCAGCTGTCGATACTTAATGCTTATAATGATTATCAATTCCTTGAGAATTACAAAATGATATTCTTTTTTATTTATAAGAAATCCTTCCACTATTCTATTTTTTGTTTACCCAGAGAGAGAAATCAGTTCATATAGGAAAGGCAAGATAAATGTTTGAATCCTTCCCTTTATTTACATAATTTTAAAGGCAACAATTTCATTCCCTGTCATCCATCCTCTAAATGCAAACAAGTAGTGCTTTTAAAGACCATTATGAACTAATTCAAACATACTTGATGTGTTTTAGTCCACTGTGATTATGTAAAATTAGAAATCTGTCTTAACTTTGTTTAGAGTGGTTTTGACTGTGATTTTTGGTACAGTTTTTTAGTGGTTGCTCTGGTTACTGTTGTTGTTTAGTTAAGTCATGTCTAACTCTTTTCAACCCCATGGAGTGTAGCTCACCACCTTGTCCATAGGATTTCTCAGGCAAGAATACTGGATTGGGTTCCCATTTCCTTCTCCAAGGGATCTTCCTGAGCCAGGGATTGAACCAGTATCTCTTGCATTGCAGGCAGATCCTTTACTGCTGAGTCACCAGGAAATCCCACGTGGCTCACTCTGGGTATTACAGTATGTATGTGTGACATCATCAAGTGGTATCAGCATTTTACTTCTTAAAAAGAAATGTGAAGACCTCTCCATTTAGGTCTCTTCCCCTCCCCCAAATTTAAGTATTTAAATTTAAGTATCCTTGTCTTAAATAATGTATGATATCACTTAAATTTGGGATCTAAAAAGCTGAGTCATACACAGCTTGGCAAATGAACAGCAACAAAGCTGAACTCATAAAAATACGCAGTAGCATGCGGATCACCTGGCCTGATGGGTGGGGGATAGAGGGAACACTGGTCCAGTAGTACAAACTTCCAGTTTTAAGATGAATAAGTTTTCAGGATTGAATGTACAACATGCTGTTTAGAGTTAATCAAACACTTGAAAGTTGCTGAAAGAGTAACTCTTAAATGTTCTCACCACAAAAAAGAAATGATAATTACATGACATGATAGAGGTGTTGGCTAAAGCTATGGTGGCCATCATTTTGCAGTATATGAGGGTTCCAAATCAACATGTTGTATACCTTAAATTTACCCAACATCAAATGTTAATTTTATTTCAATAATTCTGGGAAAATAAATATCACTGTTTTGAGTAACAGATAATATCGTAATTTTCATTTAATCATCAAATATGATTTATAAAACTCATGAGAAAGAGATTTTACTGTGTATAGCCTGAAGTTCTGCTCCTTCTCTTGTTCTTCCTACCTTCCTCATGCTCTAAGACCCTTTCATCTATCCTTTATCATTTTTTCTTGGTCTATTCACTGGAAAATTAGGAAATATCATATGGTTTTAAAGATTAAATACTTGATGATTTCTTTAAGATACTGCAAAGTGAATTTTGGATCTTAGGGTTTTCACTTCTCTCCTTATTTCATTTTGTTTCTCAAGGACACAGAGGCTGTTAGACTATTCCATAATTAACTATCCCTCATATCACATACAACATTTTCAGAATAATAATACTAGGACTACTATTATCAATTCTGATTACTGAAAACAATCAGTCAAAATATCTATGCCTATGATACACCTATGAACCTCTATTTTTTTGTCAGAGCTTATAGCCATAACATGTATTTTCTTCCTTTTAAGCTTTATCAGTTTTCTTTGTTCTGCAACGAAAATGCTCCATACAAGTTCTTCTATTGATAGTTCTCTAGTCATTTTGATCGTCTGAAATTTGTACTCTGATAGATTCCCAAGAAGGGCTCACAGTAACCACCTTTTGTGAGTTTTTTTTATATAAATTTATTTATTTTAATTGGAGGTTAATTACTTTACAATATTAACAGTTTACGCTAAAAGTGTAGTTTTGTTAGGAAGAATCTGTGGCTCATATTCTCATTTTCTTTGAACATCTTAATCATATTCTTCATTTATTTCTGGAATAAAGCACTACTCTCAAATATAATTTTTCTTTCCTTGCATGTCTTATACTCCTTTTATCTCAATGTCAACAAGATCCTTTTCTTCCAAGTCCAGGATTTTACTAGACTATCTGTTGATGTTGGAGTTATGGGTTGATGCTCTATGGTACATTATGTGCTTTCTTAATGTATAATTAAAAACATTTTTATTTAAGGATTTTGTTATTATAGTTTTAGTTATTTGTTTTGTTTCCTTCAGGGACTAAATATAAAATAATAGAGTGGTTATAATTTCCCTTAATTATGTTGATAGTATTGCTTCACTACTTTTTAGCATCTAATAGTATGTACAATTTCAGAAGCCACTGTGATTCTTGTTTGACTGTGTGTTTCTCCTTTTTCTGACTCTTTTTTTGACTCTTTCCTGACTCTTGTCATCCCCAGTATTCTGAAATTTCTCAGGCACTTGACTTAGTGTTAGTTTTTATTCTTTTACTGAGCTAGTCACTAGGTTAAACTTTTTTTTTTTTATGTTGAACATCTAGTTCTTCAGATTTTGCACAAAAAAAAATGTATAATTAAAAACATTTTTATTTAAGGATTTTGTTATTATAGTTTTAGTTATTTGTTTTGTTTCCTTCAGGGACTAAATATAAAATAATAGAGTGGTTATAATTTCCCTTAATTATGTTGATAGTATTGCTTCACTACTTTTTAGCATCTAATAGTATGTACAATTTCAGAAGCCACTGTGATTCTTGTTTGACTGTGTGTTTCTCCTTTTTCTGACTCTTTTTTTGACTCTTTCCTGACTCTTGTCATCCCCAGTATTCTGAAATTTCTCAGGCACTTGACTTAGTGTTAGTTTTTATTCTTTTACTGAGCTAGTCACTAGGTTAAACTTTTTTTTTTTTATGTTGAACATCTAGTTCTTCAGATTTTGCACAAAAAAAGCATCAGCTTGGGAAATTCTTCTTTTATTTCAATTTTTTAGTTGAACTTTAGTAGTTTCAGGTGTACTACATAGTGAATTGACTTTATTTTTCAGTTAAGCAATAAACATTTATTGATTAATAATTTAATGGTGAATAAGATAATGTTGATGGCCTCATGCAGCAAAGAATTCTGAATGACATGGATAAAGCAGTTAGTGCCGTTGCAAACTTTGAGACCCAAGTGCTTCTTTACTCTTCAGTTCAGTTCAGTCGCTCAGTCATGTCCGCTCTTTGCAACCCTATGAACCGCAGCATGCCAGGCCTCCCTGTCCATTACCAACTCCCGGAGTTAGCTCAAACTCATGTCCATCGAGTCGGTGATGCCATCCAGCCATCTCATCCTCTGTCATCCTCTTCTCCTCCTGCCCTCAATCTTTCCCAACATCAGTGTCTTTTCCCATGAGTCAACTCTTTGCATCAGGTGGCCAAAGTATTGGAGTTTCAGCTTTAGCATCAGTCCTTCCAGTGAACACCCAGGACTGATCTCCTTTAGGATGGACTGGTTGGATCTCCTTGCAGTCCAAGGGACTCTCAAGAGCCTTCTCCAACACCACAGTTCAAAAGCATCAATTCTTAGGTGCTCAGCTTTCTTCACAGTCCAACTCTCACATCCATACATGACCACTGGAAAAACCATAGCCTTGACTAGATGGACCTTTGTTGGCAAAGTAATATCTCTGCTTTTTAAAATGCTATCCAGGTTGGTCATAATTTTCCTTCAAAGGGGTATGCGTCTTTTAATTTCATGGGTGCATTCACCATCTGCAGTGATTTTTGGAGCCCCAAATAACAAAGTCTGACACTGTTTCCACTGTTTCCCCGTCTATTTGCCATGAAGTGATTGGACCAGATGCCATAATCTTCGTTTTCTGAATGTTGAGCTTTTTCTCTCTCCTGTTTCACTTTCATCAAGAGGCTTTTTAGTTCCTCTTCACTTTCTGCCATAAAGGTGGTGTCATCTGCATATCTGAGGTTATTGATATTTCTCCCAGCAATCTTGATTCCAGCTTGTGTTTCTTCCAGCCCAGCATTTCTCATGATGTACTCCGCATATAAGTTAAATAAGCAGGGTGACAATATGCAGCCTTGACGTACTCCTTTTCTTATTTGGGACCAGTCTGTTGTTCCATGTCCAGTTCTAATTGTTGCTTCCTGACCTGCATATAGGTTTCTCAAGAGGCTGGTCAGGTGGTCTGGCATTCCCATCTCTTTCAGAATTTACCACAGTTTATTGTGATCCACACAGTCAAGACTTTGGCATAGTCAATAAAGCAGAAAGAGATGTTTTTCTGGAACTCTCTTGCTTTTTTGATGATCCAGAGAATGTAGGCAATTCGATCTCTGGTTCCTCTGCCTTTTCTAAAACCAGCTTTACTCTTAGTCTACTATTTTCTCCATTATCATATTCTTATTTTTGCTCTTATTGAAAAATGTGAACTTCTTACTGAGTTTTTTTTTTAACTGTATTTAGTTGTTATAATGTTGTTATACTTATTGTTCATTCCCTCAGTTATGTCCAACTCTTTGACATCCCACACCTGCAGCATCCCAGGCTCCCTGTCCGTCACCATCTCCCGAGTTCTCTCAAGTTCATCTCCACTGTATCAGTGATGCCATCCAACCGTCTCATCCTCTACTGCCCTCTTCTCTTCCCCTTCAATCTTTCCCAGCATCAGGGTCTTTTACAATGAGTAGGCTCTTCATATTAGCTGGCCAAAGTATTGGAGCTTCAACATCAGTCCTTCCAATGAATATTCAAGATTGATTTCCTTTAGGATTGCCTGGTTTGATTTCCTTGCTGTCTGAGGGACTCTGAAGAGTATTCTCCAGCACCACAGTACGAAAGCTTGAATTCTTCCATGTTCAGCCTTCTTTATGGCCCAGCTATCACACCCATACTAGACAGAACTTTATTGGCAAAGTGATGTCTTTGCTTTTCAATATAATGTCTAGGTTTGCCATAGACTTCCTTCCCAGAAGCAAGAGTCTACAATTTAATGGCTATAGTCACCATCTCCAGTGATTTTGTAGACCAAGAAGAGAAAAACTTGTCACTGTTTTTACTTTTCCCCTTCAATCTGACATGAAGCAATGAGGCCAGATGCCATGATCTTAGTTTTTTGAATGTTGGGTTTTAAGCCAGGTTTTTCACTCTCCTCCTTTACCCTCATCAAGAGGCTCTTTAGTTCCTCTTCACTTTCTCCCATTACAGAAATATTATCTTCTTATCTGAGATTGTTGCTCTTTCTCCCAGCAATCTTGATTCCAGCTGTGATTCATCAAGCCAGGTATTATGCATGATACATTCTGCATATAAGTTAAATAAAGAGGGGGACAATATACAGTATTGTTGTACTCCTTTCCCTATTTTGAACCAGTCAGTTGTTCCATGGAAGGTTCTAACTGTTACTTCTTGACATGTGCACAGGTTTATCAGGTGACGAGTAAGAAGGTCTGGTATCCTCATCTGTTTAAGAATTTTCTACAGTTTGTTGTGATCAATACAGTCAATGCCTTTCAATGAAACAGAAGTAGATGTTTTTCTGCAATTCCCTTGCTCTCTCTATGTTCCATCGAGTGTTGACAATTTGATTTCTGGTTCTTCTGCTTTTCTAAACCCAGTTTGTACACCTGGAAGTTCTCAATTCACATACTGCTCAAGCCTTGCTTGAAGGATTTTGAGTAAAGCATTACTAGCATGGGAAGTGAGGGCAATTGTCAGGTAGTTTCAACATTCTGTAGCACTACCCTTCTTGGAACTGAGATGAAAATTGACCTTTTCCAGTCCTGTGGCTACTACTGGACTTTCCAAATTTGCTGACATATGGAGTGTAGCACTTTAACATCATTATCTTTTAGTATTTTAAAATTTTCACCTGGAATTCCATCACTTCCACTAGCTTTTTTGGTAGTAATGCTTTCTAAGACCCACTTGACGTCACACTCCAGGATGTCTGACTCTGGGTGAGTGACCACACCATCATGGTTATCCAGGTCATCGAGACTTTTTTTGTACAGTTCTTCTATGTGTTCTTTCCACTTCTTCTTCATTTCTTTTGCCTCTGTTAAGTCTTTACCATTTTTGTCCGTTTATCATGCCCATCTTTGCATGAAATGTTTCTTTGATATCTCCGATTTTCTTGACGAGGTCTCTATTCTTTCCTGTTCTATTGTTTTCTCCATTCATTTGCATTGTTCATTGAAGAATGCCTTCTATTCTCTCCTTGCTATTCTCTGGAACTCTGTATTCAGTTGGGTATATCTTTCCCTTTCTCCTTTCTTTTCACTTCTCTCTTTCCTCAGCTATTTGTAAGGCTTTCTCAGACCACCACATTTCCTTCTTGCATTTCTTTTTCTTTGGGATGGCTTTGGTCACTGACTCCTGTACAATATTATGAACTCAATCCATAGTTCCTCAGGAACTCTGTCTACCAGGCAATATTTAAGTCCATTTATATGGCTGAGTAATATTCCATTGTAGATTTTTACCACAGCTTCTTTATTCACTCATCTATCAATGGACACTTCAGTTCAGTTCAGTCATTCAGTCGTGCCTGACTCTTTGTAACTCCATGAATCACAGCATGCCAGGCCTCTCTGTCCATCACCAACTCCCAGAGTTCACTCAGACTCATGTCCTTTGAATCAGTGATGCCATCCAGCCATCTCATCTTCTGTCGTCCCCTTCTCCTCCTGCCCCGAATCCCTCCCAGCATCAGAGTCTTTTCCAATGAGTCAACTCTTCGCATAAGGTGGCCAAAGTACTGGAGTTTCAGCTTTAGCATCATTCCTTCCAAAGAAATCCCAGGGTTGATCTCCTTCAGAATGGACTGGTTGGATTTCCTTGCAGTTCAAGGGATGCTCAAGAGTCTTCTCCAACACCACAGTTCAAAAGCATCAGTTCTTTGGCGCTCAGCCTTCCTCACAGTCCAACTCTCACATTCACACATGACTACTGGAAAAACCATAGCCTTGACTAGACGGACCTTAGTCGGCAAAGTAATGTCTCTGCTTTTGAATGTACTATCTAGGTTGCTCATAACTTTTCTTCCAAGGAGTAAGCATCTTTTAATTTCATGGCTGCAGTCACCATCTGCAGTGATTTTGGAGCCCAAAAATATAAAGTTTCTCACTGTTTCCACTGTTTCCCCATCTAATTGCCATGAAGTGATGGGCTCGGATGCCATGATCTTCGTTTTCTGAATGTTGAGATTTAAGCCAACTTTTCACTCTCCTCTTTCACTTTCATCAAGAGGCTTTTTAGCTCCTCTTCACTTTCTGCCATAAGGGTGGTGTCATCTGCATATCTGAGGTTATTGTTATTTCTCCTACAAAATAAAGTCTACCATTGTTTCCACTGTTTCCCCGTCTATTTGCCATGAAGTGATGGGACCGAATGCCATGATCTTAGTTTTCTGAATGTTGAGCTTTAACATTTTCACTCTCCTCCAAATTTTTCACTCTCCTTCAGCTTTTTCACTCTCCTCTTTCACTTTCATCAAGAGGCTTTTTAGTTCCTCTTCACTTTCTGCCAAAGAGTGGTGTCATCTGCATATCTGAGGTTATTGATATTTCTCCCGGCAATCTTGATTCCAGCTTGTGCTTCTTCCAGTCCATTGTTTCTCATGATGTACTCTGCATATAAGTTAAATAAGCAGGGGGACAATATACAGCCTTGACATACTCCTTTTCCTATTTGGAACCACTCTGTTGTTCCATGTCCAGTTCTAACTGTTGCTTCCTGTCCTGCATACAGATTTCTCAAGAGGCAGGTCAGGTGGTCTGGTATTCCCATCTCTTTCAGAATTTTCCACAGTTTATTGTGATCTACACAGTCAAAGGCTTTGGCATAGTCAATAAAGCAGAAATAGATGTTTTTTCTGGAACTCTCTTGCTTTTTCCATGATCCAGCAGATGTTGGCAATTTGATCTCTGGTTCCTCTGCCTTTTCTAAAACTAGCTTGAACATCAGGAAGTTCATGGTTCATGTACTGCTGAAGCCTGTCTTGGAGAATTTTGAGCATTACTTTTCTAGCATGTGAGATGAGTGTAATTGTGTGGCAGTCTGAACATTCTTTGGCATTGCCTTTCTTTGGCATTAGAATGAAAACAGAACTTTTTCAGTCCTGTGGCCACTGCTGAGTTTTCCACATTTGCTGGCATATTGAGTGACGCACTTTCACAGCATCATCTTTCAGGATTTGGAATAGCTCAACTGGAATTCTCTCACCTCCACTAGCTTTGTTCGTAGCGATGCTTTCTAAGGCCCACTTGACTTCACATTCCAGGAAGTCTGGCTCTAGATGAGTGATCACATCATTGTGATTATCTGGGTCATGAAGATCTTTTTTGTACAGTTCTTCTGTGTATTCTTGTCACCTCTTCTTAATATCTTCTGCTTCTGTTAGGTCCAGATCATTTCTGTCCTTTATCAAGCCCATCTTTGCATGAAATGTTCCCTTGGTATCTCTAATTTTCTTGAAGGATCTCTAGTCTTTCCCATTCTGTTGTTTTCCTCTATTTCTTTGCATTGATCACTGAAGAAGGCTTTCTTATCTCTTCTTCATATTCTTTGGAACTCTGCATTCAGATGCTTATATCTTTCTTTTTCTCCTTTGCTTTTCACCTTTCTTCTTTTCACAGCTATTTGTAAGGACTCCCCAGACAGCCATTTTGCTTTTTTGCATTACTTTTCCATGGGGATGGTCTTGATCCTTGTCTCCTGGACAATGTCACAAACCTCATTCCATAATTCATCAGGCACTCTATCTTTCAGATCTAAGCCCTTAAATCTATTTCTCACTTCCACTTTATAATCATAAGGGATTTGATTTAGGTCATACCTCAATGGTCTAGCAGTTTTTCCTACTTTCTTCAATTTCAGTCTGAATTTGGTAGTAAAGGGTTCATGATCTGAGCCACAGTCAGCTCCTGGTCTTGTTCTTGTTGACTGTATAGAGCTTCTCCATCTTTGGCTGCAAAGATAATCAATCTGATTTCGGTGTTGACCATCTGGTGATGTCCATGTGTAGAGTCTTCTCTTGTGTTGTTGGAAGAGGGTGTTTGCTATGACCAGTGCATTTTCTTGGCAAAACTCTATTAGTCTTTGCCCTGCTTCATTCCCCATTCCAAGGCCAAATTTGCCTGTTATTCCAGGTGTTTCTTGACTTCCTACTTTTGTATTCCAGTCCCCTGTAATGAAAAGGACATCCTTTTTGTGTGTTAAATCTAAAAGATCTTGTAGGTCTGCATGGAACCATTCAACTTCAGCTTCTTCAGCCTTATTGGTTGGGGCATAGACTTGGATTACTGTGATATTGAATGGTTTGCCTGGGAAACGAAGAGAGATCATTCTTTTGTTTTTGAGATTGCATTGAAGTACTGCATTTCAGACTCTTTTGTTGACCATGATGGCTACTCCATTTCTTCTGAGAGATTCCTGCCCGCAGTAGTAGATATAATGGTCATCTGAGTTAGATTCACCCATTCCAGTCCATTTTAGTTCGTGATTCCTAGAATGTTGACGTTCACTCTTGCCATCTCCTGTTTGACCACTTCCAATTTGCCTTGATTCATGGACCTCACATTCCAGATTCCTATGCAATATTGCTTTTTACAGCATTTGACCTTGCTTCTATCAAGAGTCACATCCACAGCTATGTATTGTTTTTGCTTTGGCTTCATCCTTTCATTCTTTCTGAAGTTATTTCTCCACTAATCTCCAGTAGTGTGTTGGGCACCTACTGACCTGGGGAGTTCCTCTTTCAGTATCCTACCTTTTTGCCTTTTCATACTGTTCATGGGGTTCTCAAGGCAAGAATACTGAAGTGGTTTGCCATTCCCTTCTCCAGGAGACCACATTCTGACACTTAGGCTACTTCTATATCTCATCTATTGTGAATAAACAACAGTGTTGTGAACATAGGTATACATATATCTTCTAAAATTAGTGTTTTCATTTTCTTCAAGTTCCAGAAGTGAAATTGCTGGGTCATATTGCAGCACTATTTTTAATTATTTGAGAAACTTCCATAATTTATACAGAGTGGCTGTACCAATTTACAATCCTACCAACAGTGCATGAAGGTTCCCTTTTCTCCACATTCTCACTAACTGTTGTTATTTCTTGTGTATTTGATGATAGCCACTTTGACAGGTGTGAAGTGATATCTCATGATGGTTTTGATTTGTGTTTCCCTGATGATTAATGTCTTCTATTTCTTTAATTTTTCTCTCCTCCCTTTCTTATTTTATTTTATAATTATTAGTTGAGTCCCTGACTTCCTAAATTTCTAATTATTTTCCTTTTGTTTTTCAAGTTTTCACCTGCTACAGTCTGATTCTTTGTGTTCTCACAAAATTCATATTAATATATTGAAATGCTAATCCCCAATGTGATGATATTCAGAGGTAGCGCATGTGAGAGGTGATTTTGTCATGAAGGTACAGCCCTCATGAAGGATATTAGTGCTCTTATAAAATAGGACCCAGAGAACTCCCTTGTCTCTTCTGCTGTGTGATGACACAGAAAAAGATGTTTGCCTGCAAACCACAAAACAGGCTCTCACTAGCCAACACCTTGATTTCGGACTTCCTAGTCTCTAAAACCATGAAAAATAAATGTCTGTCAATTATAAACCACTTATAAATGGCTGTCACTTATAAACAACAGTCATTTATAAACCACTGTCATTTATAAACCGCTCAGTGTGTGGTAATCTGTTTTAGCAGCCCAAAAGAAGTAAGGCAACATCTCTTTGCCTTTTTAATGATATAACTTGCATACAATAAAAGTCATCCTTTTGAAGTTTAAGTTTCATGTGTAGACATGCATGCAGTCATTCATTTAGCACCATGATATCCCAGCTTTCCCTGTGCTCCTTTGTCATTGATTCCCTTTCCCTGTTCTAATCTCGACAACCACTTCTCTGTTTTCTATTCTTGGAATTTCCCCTTAAAATCTCTGTCTTTTTGTTCTATTTTCTTGTAAATTTCCTGAACTTATAGTTTTTCTAACTACCTTTCTAATACGAATTTTAAGTTAAGGTATATTTTACAGTTTTCTTATCATCTTATTATTTCATTGCTGCAATGTCATTTTATCTCTCTGTGGATATTAAGGTTTCTTGAAAGATTTTTCTTCATTTCCTCAGAGCTCCCTTTTCCTATTGATTTTGCTCTTCTTGTTTTTTCCCCAAGTTGGATATATTTCTCAGATGTCTGATTGTTCTTAACTATCCAATCATATTAGGTGTGAAGTACTGAAAAGCTAATGGGATTTCCCTGGTTGTCCAGTGGTTAAGACTCTATTCTTCTAATGCAGGGGCCAGGGGTTCAGTTCCTGGCTGAGGAACTAAGATACCCTATATCAGGAAGATCCCCTGGAGGAGGGCATGGCAATCCACTCCAATATCTTGCCCGGAGAATCCCCTAGACAGAGGAGCCTGGCAGGTTACAGTCCATAGGGTCATGCAGAGTCAGACATGATTGAAGTAACTGAGCACATATGCTCTTAAAAGCTGATAGAAAGCTCTGTGTGTTGGGGTGGGTTTGCAGGGTTTGAGGGGGGCTTCACTGCAGAGTGAATGTATTCACTCTTAACTCCGATATTATTTGTAAATGTTTTATTTGGTGTGTTTTTCTATCTCCAAAGAATGAACCTGTCATGTCCTTTACTATACTGATCTTATAAATTTGGGGCAGGAAAAGATATGAAAATATCATTTAATCATTTTGCTTTGAATGCCGTATCTCATCTGGGGTTTATTATTTGCTTGGTGTTCCAAAATCTGGCATATAGTTGGCTTAGTTTTTCCAGAATCTATAAAACATTTTTTTCTGGGTAGCCTGACAGATCTGGATGGGGTAGGATTTGGGTATCCAACTGTGCTTTTACCAGATTTCCAAATGACTCACCTGTTTTCAGCCCCAGTGTCATCTCAGACTTCTTGGACCTCTCCATACTTGCACATTTCTAGGGTTCTAGAGGGTGAATTGGCTCGCTTCTTTTTCATTATTTTTTTGTGTTTTTTTTTTATCCTTCCATTTTGCTAAGTCATTTTTACATCCTCTATCTACTTACTATTTAGATTTAAGATAATTCTTAATTTCATTTAAGATTGTGTTTCAACTTTGCTTTCTTGTTCTGCTTATTATTTATGAGATGTTTTTTGGAATAGAGGAGTATGAAGATGTCTTTAAAATCCATCTTGAAATAAGAAGTCTACAGTATATCCTTAAATACAGCTATGGGCTTCTCACAAACTGCAGTGTTTTATAGCATTTGATACAACTAACATATTACTCCTTTTATATTGAAGTACGGTTGATTTACACCTGTTGTATTAGTTTCAGGTGTACAACACACTGATTCAGTATTTTTTAGATTATACTCCATTATAGGTTATGTGAATTTCATGATTTTCATTACTTGATTCTCTTGTATCTTCCTTGCCTTGTATATTCTTATGATGCCACTCATCCATAATATTTATAATTATCACTCTTTTGTCTTTACATCAGTGATCACTTGGGTGATCATATCTAGCTTTAAGCAGACTGCAATTCTGTATTCCTCCTTCTTACTGAGTATTTTTATTTCTCTGTTATATCCATCTTAGTGAAAGTCAAATAATAAAATTAAAGATATCTTTGTAAACAAATGAGCTTCTCCTCTGTTTCCTACTCCAGTACACTATGGTTTTCCTATGTAATAAGGCTTGACATTTTAGAAATACCTTTAAATATAGCATGCATTTATAATTGGAAGTTAAATCAATTCATTTGATTTTCTTTAGTTTTATGTAATTGCATCCAACATATTTTTTTCCATTTTTGCTGCTTGAATTCAATTTGAGCTATTTTTTCTTTTATTCTAATGAGATATACATTATTCATTTGCATAACTAAAGAAATCTGCTCAGTGCAAATTCCATCAAACTGATGTAAGGAAGTTGAAATTCCTAAAAACTGCACAAAATAGCTCTCTTTTTATATACACACACATACACAAGGCATAAAAATATCCAAAGAAATTGGTAATTTTATCATGAACAAATTTGTTGTATGGAGAGAAGAAATTTACTTCTTGCTCTGTTTAAAAAAATTAAGATTTCTCAATTATATGCACATGTGCAGAGTAGATATTGTTCCAAGCAACATACTATGAGGTGTTTTTTTTTTTTTTTTGCTCTCTTGAACATTCCTGTTATTTTAAGAAAGACATGAAAGAGGATATGACTTTTATTATATATCATCTGTTTTATTAAAGAGGAGAATGCACATGGAAACCTTTGTTATCTAATTTCCCAACTGAGTAGAGTATTGGACTGCACCAGAGTTGCTTGCATTGTGTAAGCATTCACCATGTATTGGGCTATTTTTTCTTGGTGTTTTATATCCTGCTGCTTAGCTGGAAATGTTATACATTTCCTCAACTCTATCTCTTAGAATTGCTTACTGCATTTTATATATATATATATATATATATAATAACCCAAGATTTAGCATGATTTTGTTGTATCAGAGATTTCATGATCACTTTATATCATTTAGATCTGAAAGTAAGATATATTTTCTATATCTTCAGAGCTTTTGATTGAGTCCAGGTTATATAAAAATTTATAATGAATGCCTTCTCAGTACATAAGTTTGAAAGATGTGATTTGATTTTCTGTAACTTTTGTTCTACTGTCTTTACTTCTGAACATAAAGACTACTGAATTACTTTACTAGTTTATAGAAGAGAGGACTTGAGGAGAGATGATTCCTCTTAGGGCCTGCAGAACAAATTAAGCCTGTTCTAATGATGAGGCAAGAATTAAATCTTAGGAGAAAAGTACAGATAAATTGAAGAAAAGAAATTGTTTAAAAATATAAAAAGAATATATACTTTTCTTGGATGAAATGAAATGAAATGCAAACCATTTTAGCATAGCTGATAATTTATGAGGTGGGAAATAGATACAATGTTTAATGAATGATGAGGCTAAGACATATTTTAATAATTCATTTTGATGAAATATATCATTTAATATAACAGCATTATACCTTAATGAAAATTGAGAATTTTATAGCCCAATTCAGTTCAGTTCAGTTCAGTCACTCAGTCCTGTCCGACTCTTTGTGACCCCATGAATCGTAGCACACCAGGCCTCCCTGTCCATCACCAACGCCCGGAGTCCACCCAAACCCATGTCCATTGTGTTGGTGATGCCATCTCACCCTCTGTCATCCCCTTCTCCTCCTGCCCTCAATCTTTCCCAGCATCAGGGTCCTTTCAAATGAGTCAGCTCTCTGCATCAGGTGGCCAAAATATTGGAGTTTCAACTTTAACATTAGTCCCTCCAATGGCCCAATACCAACATAAAAATGTATTTAAGTTTGAAGTACATTCATTTGAAAAAAGGACCTAAAATTTAGTTGAAAATAGAAAATAATTGGCCAAAGTACTCCCACATATAAGGAGTAAATGCTGTTACCAATAACTAATTTTTATTAGCTTTTCTTCTTTCTTTCCTTTCTTCCTATCATTATTTCTTCCTTCCTTTCTAGCTTTCATCTATTTTTATATTTTTGAAAAATTTTTCTATTTCATAAAACACAGTTCTTATTCAGCTCTCATTCCTATTAATTTTTCTCTTTCCTTGTCACCTTGACTTTCTTGAAGTAAATTCTGGGATTTTAAATATTTGGGAGCTCCCAATTAACAAATGAGGGGAAATAGCATGTCAGTTAGGGTTAGAATCAATAGCTTTCGAGTTCCTCCAATTTGAGTTTAGGTGTTAGCTAGGATACTTACTGGGCTTCCCAGGTAAGGTTCTAGTCGTAAAGAACCCACCTGCCAATACAGGAGTAGTAAGAGACGGGTTTGATCCCTGGGTGTGGTGAAGAGACCCTGGAGGAGGCATAGCAACCTACTCCAGTATTCTTGGCTGGAGAATCCCATGGACAGAGGAGCCGGGTGGGCTCATAGGATCTCACAAAGTCAGACATGACTCAAGGGACTAAGCACACACACACACAAGATACTAGCTGTACGGTCTGCTGCTGCTGCTGCTGAGTCGCTTCAGTCGTGTCCAACTCTGTGCAACCCCAGAGACGGCAGCCCACCAGGCTCCCCCGCCCCTGGGATCCTCCAGGCAAGAACACTGGAGTGGGTTGCCATTTCCTTCTCCAACACATGAAAGTGAAACATGAAAGTGAAGTCGCTCAGTCGTGTCCGACTCTTCGCGACCCCGTGGACTGCAGCCCACCAGGCTCCTCCGTCCATGGGACTTGCCAGGCAAGAGCACTGGAGTGGGTGCCATCGCCTTCTCCAGCTGTATGATCTAGACCCAGCAAATTTTCTTCTGTTAGCTAATAATAGCAACAATTTGAATATGTACTGTGTTCTGGTCATTCTTTTACATTTTGGTTATTAACCCATTTAATTCTCACAAAAAACTGAAGGTATCATTAACTCATTTTACAGATGAGGAGATGGGAGCATGGAGAACAACTAAGTAGCTTTTCCAAGAAAATATAATTCATAGTTTCTTTATCAGGGACTTCTGCTGATTTTTTTTTTTTTTTTACCAGTTACATTTTTGGCCATTTCTCTACCCAAGCCTGAACTTCCAACAGCATTGGCATTTGCAATTGCCATTGCACATATGTTTGACTTTGTGATGCACTTATCTCCAAGATTCTTCCTACCACTCTGCCCATTTCATTTTTTTTTTTTTTTACCAGTTACATTTTTGGCCATTTCTCTACCCAAGCCTGAACTTCCAACAGCATTGGCATTTGCAATTGCCATTGCACATATGTTTGACTTTGTGATGCACTTATCTCCAAGATTCTTCCTACCACTCTGCCCATTTCTTTCTGTATAGCTCTTCATCCTCCTCCAAGACTCAGTTTCAGTGTTCACTTCACTTCCAGCAGAAAATCTTTCTTCTCTGACTACCTATGTGTTAGTCACTCTGTTTTGTCTGACTCTTTGCGACCTGTGTCTGTGGAATCTCCAGGCAAGAATACTAGAGTGGGAAGCTATTTACTTCTCTAGGGCATCTTCCCAACCCAGGGATTGAACCTGGGTGGTCTTGGAGAAGACTCTTGACTGTCCCTTGGCCTGCAAGGAGATCAAACCAGTCAATCCTAAAGGAAATCAGTCCTGAATATTCATTGGAAGCTGAAACTCCAATACTTTGGCCACCTGATGCAAAGAACTGACTCACTGGAAAAGACCCTGAGGCTGGGAAAGATCAAAGGCAAGAGGAGAAGGAGACCACAAAGGATGAGATGGTTGGATGGCTTCACCAACTCGATGGACATGAGTTTGAGCAAGCTCCAGGAGTTGGTGATGGACAGGAAGCCTGGCTTGCAGCAGTTAATTGGGTCACAGAGAGTCAGACACGACTGAGAAACTGAACTGACTGTCTCCTGCATTGCAGGCAAATTCTTAACCATCTGAGCTACCAGGGAAGCCCTATGTTTACCTATGGCTGTGTTTAAAAAGTGATACTGGGCTCCCAAGGAATTCTTTGTTTTATCTTTTCACTTTACTTTACACTTGGGCTTCCCTGGTGGTTCAGAGGTTAAAGTGTTTGCCTGCAAGGCGGGAGACCCGGGTTCAATCCCTGGGTTGGGAAGATCGCCTGGAGAAGGAAATGGCAACCCACTCCAGTATTCTTGCCTGGAGAATCCCATGGACAGAGGAGCCTGGTAGGTTACAGNATATATTTTCTATATCTTCAGAGCTTTGTGATTGAGTCCAGGTTATATAAAAATTTAAAATGAATGCCTTCTCAGTACATAAGTTTGAAAGACGTGATTTGATTTTCTGTAACTTTTGTTCTACTGTCTTTACTTCTGAACATAAGACTACTGAATTACTTTACTAGTTTATAGAAGAGAGGACTTGAGGAGAGATGATTCCTCTTAGGGCCTGCAGAACAAATTAAGCCTGTTCTAATGATGAGGCAAGAATTAAATCTTAGGAGAAAAGTACAGATAAATTGAAGAAAAGAAATTGTTTAAAAATATAAAAAGAATATATACTTTTCTTGGATGAAATGAAATGAAATGCAAACCATTTTAGCATAGCTGATAATTTATGAGGTGGGAAATAGATACAATGTTTAATGAATGATGAGGCTAAGACATATTTTAATAATTCATTGTTGATGAAATATATCATTTAATATAACAGCATTATACCTTAATGAAAATTGAGAATTTTATAGCCCAATTCAGTTCAGTTCAGTTCAGTCACTCAGTCCTGTCCGACTCTTTGTGACCCCATGAATCGTAGCACACCAGGCCTCCCTGTCCATCACCAACGCCCGGAGTCCACCCAAACCCATGTCCATTGTGTTGGTGATGCCATCTCACCCTCTGTCATCCCCTTCTCCTCCTGCCCTCAATCTTTCCCAGCATCAGGGTCCTTTCAAATGAGTCAGCTCTCTGCATCAGGTGGCCAAAATATTGGAGTTTCAACTTTAACATTAGTCCCTCCAATGGCCCAATACCAACATAAAAATGTATTTAAGTTTGAAGTACATTCATTTGAAAAAAGGACCTAAAATTTAGTTGAAAATAGAAAATAATTGGCCAAAGTACTCCCACATATAAGGAGTAAATGCTGTTACCAATAACTAATTTTTATTAGCTTTTCTTCTTTCTTTCCTTTCTTCCTATCATTATTTCTTCCTTCCTTTCTCGCTTTCATCTATTTTTATATTTTTGAAACATTTTTCTATTTCATAAAACACAGTTCTTATTCAGGCTCTCATTCCTATTAATTTTTCTCTTTCCTTGTCACCTTGACTTTCTTGAAGTAAATTCTGGGATTTTAAATATTTGGGAGCTCCCAATTAACAAATGAGGGGAAATAGCATGTTTAAATTGTGTTGACTTCAGTTAGGGTTAGAATCAATAGCTTTCGAGTTCCTCCAATTTGAGTTCAGGTGTTAGCTAGGATACTTACTGGGCTTCCCAGGTAAGGTTCTAGTCGTAAAGAACCCACCTGCCAATGCAGGAGTAGTAAGAGACCGGTTTGATCCCTGGGTGTGGTGAAGAGACCCTGGAGGAGGCATAGCAACCTACTCCAGTATTCTTGGCTGGAGAATCCCATGGAGAGGAGCCTGGTGGGCTCATAGGATCTCACAAAGTCAGACGTGACTCAAGGGACTAAGCACCCACACACAAGATACTTACTAGCTGTATGGTCTGCTGCTGCTGCTGCTGCTGAGTCGCTTCAGTCGTGTCTGACTCTGTGCGACCCCAGAGACGGGACCCCACCAGGCTCCCCCGCCCCTGGGATCCTCCAGGCAAGAACACTGGAGCGGGTTGCCATTTCCTTCTCCAACACATGAAAGTGAAACGTGAAAGTGAAATCGCTCAGTCGTGTCCGACTCTTCGCGACCCCGTGGACAGCAGCCCACCAGGCTCCTCCGTCCATGGGACTTGCCAGGCAAGAGCACTGGAGTGGGTGCCATACTAGCTGTATGGTCTGCTGCTGCTGCTGCTGCTGAGTCGCTTCAGTCGTGTCTGACTCTGTGCGACCCCAGAGACGGGACCCCACCAGGCTCCCCCGCCCCTGGGATCCTCCAGGCAAGAACACTGGAGCGGGTTGCCATTTCCTTCTCCAACACATGAAAGTGAAACGTGAAAGTGAAATCGCTCAGTCGTGTCCGACTCTTCGCGACCCCGTGGACAGCAGCCCACCAGGCTCCTCCGTCCATGGGACTTGCCAGGCAAGAGCACTGGAGTGGGTGCCATCGCCTTCTCCAGCTGCATGATCTAGACCCAGCGAATTTTCTTCCGTTAGCTAATAATAGCAACAACTTGAATATGTACTGTGTTCTGGTCATTCTTTTACATTTTGGTTATTAACCCATTTAATTCTCACAAAAAATTGAAGGTATCATTAACTAATTTTACAGATGAGGAGATGGGAGCATGGAGAACAACTAAGTAGCTTTTCCAAGAAAATATAATTCAGTTTCTTTATCAGGGACTTCTGCTGATTTTTTTTTTTTTTTACCAGTTACATTTTTGGCCATTTCTCTACCCAAGCCTGAACTTCCAACAGCATTGGCATTTGCAATTGCCATTGCACATATGTTTGACTTTGTAATGCACTTATCTCCAAGATTCTTCCTACCACTCTGCCCATTTCTTTCTGAATAGCTCTTCATCCTCCTCCAAGACTCAGTTTCAGTGTTTACTTCACTTCCAGCAGAAAATCTTTCTTCTCTGACTACCTATGTGTTAGTCACTCTGTTTTGTCTGACTCTTTGCGACCTGTGTCTGTGGAATCTCCAGGCAAGAATACTAGAGTGGGAAGCTATTTACTTCTCTAGGGCATCTTCCCAACCCAGGGATTGAACCTGGGTGGTCTTGGAGAAGACTCTTGACTGTCCCTTGGCCTGCAAGGAGATCAAACCAGTCAATCCTAAAGGAAATCAGTCCTGAATATTCATTGGAAGCTGAAACTCCAATACTTTGGCCACCTGATGCAAAGAACTGATTCACTGGAAAAGACCCTGAGGCTGGGAAAGATTAAAGGCAAGAGGAGAAGGAGACCACAAAGGATGAGATGGTTGGATGGCTTCACCAATTCGATGGACATGAGTTTGAGCAAGCTCCAGGAGTTGGTGATGGACAGGAAGCCTGGCTTGCAGCAGTCAATTGGGTCACAGAGAGTCAGACACGACTGAGAAACTGAACTGACTGTCTCCTGCATTGCAGGCAAATTCTTAACCATCTGAGCTACCAGGGAAGCCCTATGTTTACCTATGGCTGTGTTTAAAAAGTGATACTGGGCTCCCAAGGAATTCTTTGTTTTATCTTTTCACTTTACTTTACACTTGGGCTTCCCTGGTGGTTCAGAGGTTAAAGTGTTTGCCTGCAAGGCGGGAGACCCGGGTTCAATCCCTGGGTTGGGAAGATCGCCTGGAGAAGGAAATGGCAACCCACTCCAGTATTCTTGCCTGGAGAATCCCATGGACAGAGGAGCCTGGTAGGTTACAGTCCACGGGGTCGCAAAGAGTCGGACACGACTGAGCGACTTCACTTTCACTTTCACTTACACTTACTGCTATATTTGTCTACCACCATAATCAGGCTGAGGCAAAAATTACATCCTATTACTATTACTATTACTGAGTCTGAGTATTTTTCAATATGAAAGAGCAAATGAGAAAAGAATATAATCTTTTAAATTATAAGTTGATATAATTGAATAAGTTACCTCTTTTGGCTTTTGCTTCTTCAGTGGTACAAACAGCTTCAATACTATTTCCACCCTCATAAGATAATTATGAGAATTGAGATAGCATATGATAAGTGGATCAGTTAAGTTCAGTTCAGTCACTTAGTCACGTCTGACTCTTTGCAACCCCATGAATTGCAGCATACCAGGCCTCCTTGTCCATCACCAACTCCCAGAGTTCACTCAGATTCACATCCATTGTGAATGGATCCAGCCATCTCATCCTCTGTCGTCCCCTTCTTCTCTTTCCCCCAATCCTCTTCGCATGAGATGGCCAAAGTATTAAGTTTCAGCTTTAGCATCATTCCTTCCAAAGAACACCCAGGGCTGATCTCCTTTAGAATGGACTGATTGGATCTCCTTGCACTCCAAGGGACTCTCAAGAGTCTTCTCCAACACCACAGTTCAAAAGCATCAGTTCTTCAGTGCTCAGCTTTCTTCACAGTCCAACTCTCACATCCATACATGACCACTGGAAAAACCATAGCCTTGACTAGATGGACCTTTGTTGACAAAGTAATGTCTCTGCTTTTGAATATGCATCTAGGTTGGTCATAACTTTCCTTCCAAGGAGTAAGCGTCTTTTAATTTCATGCATGCCATGAAAAGCTTATTGCCAGTAAAATGTGCTTTGGATAAAAGACTAAGGATGTGTTTCTACAAAAGATCAAATTTTCAGGTACATAGAAGAGTCTTTGAAACAATTAAGGGTCTAATTAAGACATCCCCTCATTCAAACCAAGGGCTTCTGTGAATCTTCAGGATGTCATTCCTCAGTCATCTCAGCAGAAACCAAAGCTAGAGGAGGCATTGTCTAGAGAGATCTATAAAGGGAAGTCTCGTCTAGTGCAGTCAAACCTTGTGAAATTCACAGAAAGCCCACATGGATTTTGAGAATTTCTGTAGTCCACGGGGTCACAAAGAGTCAGACACGACTGAGTGACTTTACTTACTTACTTACTTATATGGTAAAAACCCTGCCAGTTTGGACAAAGAAGGACAGAGAGTATGGAAATATATAAGGCTGGCTACTTGATCCCCCAAATTCTAATGGCAGATAAAAGTAGATAAATGATAGATAAAATGGTATCTAATGGTAGATTAAAAAAAAACTCTAATGGTAGATAAAACTACTCTGTTTCAAATTGGTGTTATCTTTAAAGAAAATAGAGGTGTACCAAGTCCAAAGTTTGGGGTTGAGATCCTAGGGGGCAGAACCAAGATCCAAACAGAATTTTCCCAACTCTTGAAATCTAATGTACTTTTTCTATCTACATATCAAAACTGCTTTGAAACTGTGGTTACCTTTTACCTCCCATCTTCCTCCTCTTGGAGTTTCCATATTTGTAACTGACACCATGTGTCTGTCTCACTTGTGTATACTGGGGGCAAATAGCATTTGTCTTTAATTTCACAGGTTCACAGACAGAGAGAGATTATTCCCATGAGTTCTATTTAATGGATTACTCACCCACACTTGATTTAAATGAGAGATTTTTGGACTATTGAGCAGATGAGATTTATATGATATTTTTAAGCTTTGAGTTGATGTAATAATGGAATGAAACCCTTGGTAACTTTGGGAAAAGTGTGAGTGTCTTTTGCCTTTGGGAGAGACTTGAACCTTTTAGGCTCTGAAAGCAAACTGTGGTAGATGTAAGATGTTTTCCCATGATTCTGCTCTCATGGTTATTCAGTCAAGTTAATCTAACTACTGCTGTGAAGGGGTATTGTAGTAATTAAGCTGTAATCAGCTGATTTTAAGATTGAGAGTTATCCTGTTTTATTATCCATTTTCCTGTTTTATCATACTGTTTTATCTAGATTGCTTCAGTATAATCACATGAGCATTTAAAAGCAGAAGAGAAAGGTAAAAAAGTGAGAGATTCCACAAAAATAGAAGCCAGAGAGATTTAAGATGAGAAGTTCTGACTTTGAAGGGCAATGTGATGAGGCATACAAGTAACATTAAGCAGCTAAGAGACTCCCAGTCAAAAACAATAGTCAGCCAAGAAATGGGAACCTCATCTCTATTGCTGCAAGGAAGTGAATTCTTCTAACCCTCAAAGAGGTTGGAAGCTCATTCTTTCCCAGAGCCTTATTCAATTTCAACCTGGTGAAGCTCTAAGCTGAGGAACCACTTGAACCAATGTGCCTGGACTGGTGGCCTATGGAAACTCTGGTATAATTAAGAAGAGTTATTTTAAACCATTCTATTTATTCTAATTTGCTACAGCAGTAGTAGAAAACCAATACAACAAAGCATAAGAAATGAATAGAAAAGTAACACTAAAATGGCAGACATAAATCCAACCAAATCAATTATTTTAAAACTAAACAGCCTAACCATAGCATTAAAAGACAGAGATTATGAGATTAGATGTAAAAACAAGGCCCAACCGTATGCTGTCTACCAGGAAACCCACTTGAAACATAATGAAATTATTGGGTTAAAAATAAAAGGATGTAAAAAGATATATCATACACAGATAAAAACAAAAGCTAGAGTGGCTATAGAATATCAGTCAACGAGGGGGAGAAGTATCAGGAACAAAGAGGAATACTATGTGATGATAAAGGGTCAACTCACTAAGGCATAAAAATTTATTTAGATCTTTTACAATAAAGCTTCAAAACACGTGAAGTAAAAACTAAAGGAACGGAAAGAGAGGTATCTACAATTCTATTTAGAGACTTCAACATTGCTTTCTCATTAGTTGATGTAATAAAAAGAAAGTGAGCAAATATTAATACATATGGAAAACTTGAGCAACATAATAAATCAACCTGACCTGACATTTGTGGGACATTCTATTAATATGTAACAGCAGAGGGATATACCTTATTTTATAGTGTACATGGAACATTCACAAAGGTAGACCATATTGTCAGTCACAAATAAGCCTTATTAAATTGAAAAATGAAATTATTAAAGCTGTTTTTTACTATAATGAAATTAAAGTAGAAACAGATAACAGACTAATAGGTGGAAAATTTCTAATTATTTGGAAATACTAAACAATGTAAGTAACAGACCAATAACTAGCCTTCAGGTATAAAAGCTGCTGCTGCTAAGTCACGTCAGTCGTGTCTGACTCAGTGTGACCCCACAGACGGCAGCCCACCACACTCCCCCGTACCTGGGATTTTCCAGGCAAGAACACTGGAGTGGATTGCCATTTCCTTCTCCAATGCATGAAAGTGAAAAGTGAAACTGAAGTCTCTCAGTCATGTCCGACTCTTAGCGACCCCATGGACTGCAGCCCACCAGGCTCCTCCGTCCATGGGATTTTCCAGGCAAGACTACTTGAGTGGGGTGCCATTGCCTTCTCCCAGGTATCAAAGGAACAATATCAAAACAAATTAGAAATTTCTGAACTGAAATACTGTGTTTACATTGTATCAAAATATCTATGATGCTGCTAAAGCAGTTTTTAGGGGGAATTTATAGCACTAAATGCTTTCATTAGGGAAGATATCTTCTCAGAACAATAACTTGAACTTCTATTTTCAAAATTTAGAAAAGGAGGAGAAAAAAATGTAAAGCAAACAAAAGAAAGGAAACCATAAATATCAGGGCACAGGTCTGTTAAACTGGAAAGAGACAGACATTAGAGAAACAGTAAAGAAACAAAAGCTGATTCTCTGAAAAAAAAAAATAATATTGATAAACTACTGTATAACTCAGGGGACTCTGTACTCTGTGGTGACCTAAATGGGAAGGAGATCCAAAAAAGAGGGAATATATGTGTAATTATAGTTGATTCACTTTGCTATACAGTGGAAACTAACACAACATGGTAAAGCATCTATACTCTAAGAAAAATTAATGTAAAAAATTTTAAAACATAAATATATCCAGTTTGACCAAGTAAAAAGAGAACACACAAGTTACAAATATTAGGAATGAAAGAGGGGATGTAACTACTCATTCTAGAATTATTGAAACGGACAGCCACAAAAGAATTATGCTCATAAATTTGACAGCTTAGATGAAATGGACTGATTCATTGAAAGACACAGACAATCAAATATCATCCAGGAAGAAGTAATAACCCAAGAAGCCTGTGTCTATTATAGCAATCAAATTCCAGTTATGATCCTTCCAGGAGATAAAATTTCAGCTACAGGAGGGCTAGAATTTAGGACAGATATTGGGACCAGCACAACAATGGGCAAATCAAGCTATGGTACCAAACAGATTTACTGAACCAAGGGGAAATCCCAGACCTAGCCTGGTAGTAGGAATGACCACTAACATAAGGTCTGCCTTGGACACAACTGGCTCATAGCTTCAGTAGCTACCTACATTCAAAAGGGTCTAGGTGGGTGGTCTTTGAAGGAGAGAAATCTCAAAAGGAATGTGTCATGTTACAAAATGTAGGACTAATTATGTTTATTACCCTAGTGATACTGTGGATATGCAAAGAATTTTGACTTAATTCTGTTCTGGTGGTACTGGTAGCAAAGATAGTTTTTCTTTTAGCATTGAGTACTTCTGTAAGCTCCCCATTCAGCCATTGTGTTGTGCACTGAAGTAAAGTTCCTTTAGTTGACAAATTCAAGCACTTTGCAATACTCCAGAAAATGTTTTAATTGTGTTGTTAGTCATTGGTCCATTTCCACCAAGTCAGTCTAGTTTCAGGTGCTCGTGAATTTTCATTCTTTCTAGGCAGTGTGGTTAATCTTAAAGAGTGCAATGTTAGAACACTGCTAATCTATTTTGTAATATTTTGTGTAGCATTTTGCTTATTTTATATATTTTCTAATAAATATAAATATCTACTCCATTGTATTTTATGAACTGGTGGAAATAAAAGGTTGACTTTTACAAGTACAAATAGTACCTATTATAAAATATTTCTTACATTGTTCAAAATGGAGAATTCCTTGCTCATTAAATTATTCCAAAAAAACCTCTACAACTTTGGCCAATTGGAAGAAAATGTGAAATGATGCTCTTCTAAATATGAAACATAACAAAAGATTATACTAAATTTCTATAATGTTTCCATGTTAGTTTGTTCCTATGGTTGTTATTGTTGTTCTTGTTTAGTCACTCAGTTGTGCCCAACTTTTTGTGACCCCATGGACTGCAGCATGCCAGGCTTCCCTGTCCATCACTGTCTCCCAGAGTTTGCTCAAACTGATGTCTCTTGCGTCAGTGATACCAACCAATCATTTCATCTTCTGTCTCCTGCTTCTCCTCCTGCCCTCAGTCTTTCTCAACTGTTCACATCAGGTGGCCAAAGTATTGGAGCTTCAGCTTCAATTCAGTCCTTCCAATGAATATTCAGGGTGGATTTCCTTTAGGATTGACTGGTTTGATCTCCTTGCTATCCAAGTGACTCTCAAGAGTCTTCTCCAGCACCACAGTTTGAAAGCATCAATGTTTCAGTGCTCAGCCCTCTTTATGGTCCTATTCTTACATCTGTACATGACTACTCTAAAAACCATAGCTTTGACTAGCCAGATCTTTGTCAACAGATAGTGTCTCTGCTTTTTAATATGCTGTCTAGGTTTGTCATAGCTTTTCTTCCAAGGAGCAAGCATCTTAATTTCATGGTTACAATCACCATCCACAGTGCTTTTGAGGTCCAAGAAAATAGTCTGTCACTGTTTCCATTTTTTCCACATCTATTTGCCATGAAGTAATGGGCCCAGATGCCATCATCTTAGTTTTATGAATGCTGAATTTTAAGCCAGCGTTTTCACTCTCCTTTTTCACTTTCATCAATAGGCTCCTTGGTTCCTCTTTGATTTTTCCACAAGGGTGGTATCATCTGCATATCTGAGGTTATTGATATTTCTCCCAGCAATCTTGATTCAAGCTTGTGCTTGAGCCTGGCATTTCCCATGATGTACTCTGCATATAGCTTAAATATACAGGGTGACAACATACAGTCTTGGTGTACTCTTTTCCCAGTTTTGAACCAGTCATCATTCCATGTCGAATTCTAACTGGTGCTTCTTCATCTGCATACAGATTTCACAGGAGGCAAGTAAGGGATCTGGCATTCCCTTCTCTTTAAGGATTTCTATAGTTTGTTGTGATCCACACAGTCAAAGGCTTTACCATAGTCAATGAAGGAGAAGTAGATGTTTTTCTGGAATTCCTTTGTTTATTCTATGACCGAACAGCATTTGGCAATTTGATCTCTGGTTCCTCTGCTTTTTCTAAATCCGGGTTTTATATCTGGAAGTTCTTGGTTCATGTACTGTTGAAGCCCAGCTTGAAGCATTTTGAGCATTACCTTTTTAGCATATGAAATGAGTACAATTGTGTAGTAGTTTGACATTCTTTGCCACTGCCTTTCTTTGGGATTGGAATGAAAACTGACTTTTTCCAGTCCTGTACCTTAAGAGGATTCATACTGTACCTTATTAAAATTATGAAATCTTGTGAATCAGATATAAAATAATATTTTTGTACAATCTTGAGAAAACATGTGAGACGTTTGAATGATTCTTTATTCTGGTTTTGAAGAAAACTTCTTTCAAGATGAATTATGAATTGTGCATTTCCTTGAATATTTTAAACAGATATTTGAATGATGATAAAGGGAAGTGGGGAGATCACTTGGGCAAGGAATTAAAAGCATAAGTTAGATCTTGCTCCTTATTTTGTGATCTGGGACCTTTTACTTAATTGTTGCTTTTTCATCTTATAGATTTCTTATAAAGATTGATGAGAATAAGTGGATTTACTTGTACTTCAAAATATGGTAAATAAATAAATAAAAGATTATATAATATGGACAGGATGTTGAGTTCCTTCTAAGAACATACAGAATTACTATTTTCATGGGTCTAATATATTAATAATCAGTGAAAGGCACAATAGAGTCATCTGTCTGTCAAAATACCTATGTTAATTCCCCAATTCATATGAGTGGGGACAAAGAAGATCAATATTTTCAAAAGACAAATAGGTCCAATAGTTTAAAGGAAATGGGTCTTTTTTGTCTTCCAAATTATACTGGAAAAATCCCAGGCTAAAAAGCAAGAATGAGCTCAAACTGAGAAAGGAAACCTGAGAGGTTATGTAGATGTTATTGCTTAATTTCCAACTTACATATAAAATTGTAATCCTGGTACATTCTCTTTTTCTGCCAATCTTCCAAACAGACTTTGACATGTCTAAAGATTTAAAGTCAAAATGAAGGTCAAGATTAGACATTGAAACAGTTGCTGTCTTTTCAAGGCACAGTAGTACAAGTATTAGGTTTGACATTCTGACTACCAGTGTCATGCTGAAACAATGAGTATGTCTACATTTTGACAGGAACCATGGCTTTGAGTAATAAAGACAAATCCAGTGAGTGTGTTTGGTACTTGTCCTTTGTTTTTTTTAATTGTCATTGCTTAAGTTCTCACTCAACCTGCAGTTTTCATGAACCGTGAGGGGCTGCCAGATGGACAGGCGGTGCTTCTCTAGTACCTGCCTCCCCCAAGCTTCCCTTCTCCATCTGGAGTCTGGTTCACTGTGCCAGGGCTGCAGCCCCAGGAGCTACCTTCTACCTGCCTTTCCACTGCTGTGTTCTCTCTGTGCAGCATCTATTTATATATCACCGCATGCTGCAGCACCCAGCTGGTTTTGTTGTTGCTGCTTTCCATTTGCACAGACATTAACTGCAATGGTGTTTATTTGTCATTAAAAACACTTTTTAGATAGATTATCCATTCCTTCTTTGTCATATTTTTGGTACAAATGAAGAGAGTGAATTTCACTCAGTTTATTCAAGGGCACAATGCCTTTCTTTTTATTTAACCATAGAGCATCTTTTCCTTTAAATCTATTTTTAATAACTTAATTAGAGAGAAGGTGTTTTTGAATTGGAATGAGAATCTTTGTGAGGTTCTAGGTCTAAGAAAGGCTATTGTGGCAGAATCACTTATAATGATTATAATATTTCCTTGAATTTTCACTTTTCTTGAACTGATTTTTATAATTAAACACATATGCTCACCTAATTTATCTGTTTTAAACTGATGGCTAGAATTCTTAATTCTATCTTGAAGTTTTACATTTAAACTCAAAATTTATTTTTATTGTATCTCATTTTGGATCATTATTACTTTAACCCTTCCAATGATTGTTAGCTTCTTTCCAATATTCATTAATTAGGTTTGTATAAGAGTGTTGCAAAGGCCACACAATATTACCCCAAAAACAGTGGGAAGTGCCAAGTGTATAGGGAGAGAAGGATTTTAAGGATGTCTGACTAAGACTGATTATATATTGACTTGTCTGAAGTACTCAGAATACCTAAATACTTGAGACAAGTTAAAGGGGTAAATCAGTTAGAGGTAGCATGTGGATTCTTCAAAAGGAAGGCTTTTAAAAATTTGGAAAATATTAGTGGACTTATAAAAAATAAATGGAAAAATATTTGACCGCAAAATTAATAATAGTACTGAGGGGGAAAAAATAGATACTTAGCCAAGCAGAGTACTATAATATGATAACAAAAGAAAGACAGAATTCTAAGACCATAAGTTTTTAGGATTTAGTATTGCAAAGATGTTTAAATAAGCACATATTTGGGTTAATTTCTTTTCATGATGGTCTTATCACTATTTTGTATTTGCCATATATCATATTTTCTTTCTTTGGATAAATCTCCTTGAAACTGAGGGAGGGAGGGTTGCATTTTGATTCTAAAGCTATAAAGTTTTTATAGTGAAGATTGAAGAATATTATGCAAAATATATTTCAGAAGAAGAGAAAAATATGTAATATTACTGGAAGACTGGAAGGATTGCAATTGTCTATAATTTTTCATAAACTGTGTGGAGCAAGGATGAAAACTCAATAGATAAGAGGCTCTATCTGCATCTGGTAGAAGAGGATGAGTCTCCATGGTGATAACTCTGAGATTTGTGAGTTCACAGCTGCTGTGAAATCAGCATGAAAATGGATTAAGTGAAAAAGTAAGGTTGGGACAAACGGAGGGAGATACCAGTGCAGTAGAACCTATCCTTGATTAATCAAATAGCATGTGTTATGTGATATCTTTGCTAGAATTGTGTTATCATTAACAATTAGAAACTTCTATATGCCAGGATTTCAAGGTTTTAAGCTAAATATGCCAGAGTCCCATTAAGATTTTATAATCTACTAGGGAGACATATCTTGGCATATATATTTAAATGAATTAGGTGCTATAAAAGAAAGATAGCAGAAACATAATTGTAGTTAAATCTTTGGGCTTTGGAATCAGGCTATCTGGGTTTGAAACTTTTTGATGATTTGCTGGCTGGATTTCTCTAAGGCTTAATTTCTTCATCAGTTTTTTTTTAAGATCTGAGGGAAATTGGACTATTTGATAAGTTGTGTGCTTGGTCACTCAGTCTTATTGACTCTCTGAGACCCCATGGACTGTAGCCCATCAGGTTCCTCTGTCAGGGATTCTCCAGGCAAGAATACTGAAGTGGGTTGCCATGCCCTCCTCCAAGGGATCATCCCAAACCAGGGATCAAACCTGGTCCCTCCCATTGTAGGTGAATTCTTTACTATCTGAGACACCAGACAAGCCCACTTGATAAGTTATAGTATATCAAAATTGCAATATGCTATCTTTAGTGCTTGTTACACAAAGTCAGTTAGTTAAAGAATAATTATGAATAAAATGCTATGGAGAATCAAAAATCTCTGTATGTCTGAGAGTGTCTGTAAGTTTGTGTTGTTTGGCACGGTGCTCCTGGGAGCTCTGGCTGTAAAGTTGTCACACAGAGGTAAACTCTGGTTCTCACCTTGATGCTGCTGATGCTGATGATTCATTGCATCTCTCTTATCTTTAGTCTCTCATATGTTGCAATTCCTGCTTCAAAGGCTTGTGGTGTGGGTATTTAAGAGGTACTCTGAAAGTTTTCAAATATAAATAAATCCATCTGTCTCAATTGCCATTGCATAATTTGTGGCATTTTTAATTTGTGAAACTGTCTTAATTGATGTTACTTAGTTGTTATATTCAGATCAAAAGGTGTCTAAAATTACATTTTTACTCTTTCCCTTACTTTATTACTGTGTTAAAATAATGAAAGGTGAAGGTGAAGGTGAAGGTGAAGTCGCTCAGTCGTGTCCGACTCTTTGCGACCCCGTGGACTGTAACGTACTAGGCTTCTCCGTCCATGGGATTCTCCAGGCAAGAATACTGGAGTGGATTGCCATTTCCTTCTCCAGGGGATCTTCCCAACCCAGGGATCGAACCTGGGTCTCCCGCATTGGAGGCAGACGCTTTAACCTCTGAGCCACCAATCACAATACAAATGTATCATGTTGGGATACAGCCTCAGAAAAGGCTTAAAATGTTTCTTTGTAGAAATGTTTGGATAATTTTCATCAGATTATATTTATTTTAAGACATTTTACATATTAAACCAATTACAAAAGATTTTATTGACACCCATTTATTCTAAAGTCAGATTTAGATCTTTTTTCAATCCTAAAGAGCAGACCTTTGAATCTAGTAGTAGATGAGGACTCCAACATGCAAGACAACTCTGACACAAAACTCTTTGTTAGTTGAACACATTATTTCATGAAATTTTTACCATAGCCTTCTTAACTTAATAGCCTTGCTTATCAGCTTACTGAACCACATTATATTGAATCTGAGAACTGAAAAAGTACAGAGCAGAGCTTTTGGAAATAAGAATATCAATAGCTGGGGAAGACTCAATGACCTTAATGTCAGCAGGAAAGTATATTTCTATAGTTCACAATAACCCATAAGCAAAATGCCTACCATGAGTCACTAAAAAGATTGTCAGCTCTTCCTAAAAGATAGGTATATGTGCATTATATTTTATTATATGGCCATTTAAGAATTTGATGTGGAATGTCCACTAGCTGAGAATATTAAGATGCATTACAACATTTAGAGGGGCAGAATGAAAGACATGGGTTCAAAATTAGGAAGTACAAGGATGAGAGGAGAAGGAGCAATAGAAAACAGTGTGAATGTAGACAAAGAGGCAGAACAAAGCCTGAGGTCATGAAACAATGAGGAGGCTGAACAGCCTGGAGCAAAGGATGGAACCCGACTCTGAGGAGTAGGGGTGCTCAACTTGAGTGCTTATAAGACCTAAATGTGCTAGTTTAATGCACATTTAGGATCCTAACTTCAGATAATATATTCCAGTTTTTTGTTTGTTTGTTTTTTGACTCCTCATTAATTCTAATGTGCACAATATGAAGCTCACACTGAGAAATGGTACCAGGAAAGATGGAGCCATCCATTGAAGGTTTTGCACAAGAAAGCAATGTTAAAAATGTTCTAGAAAGATTAATCTGGTAGAGTGGTATGCCAGAAGCCAAAATGAAGGTGACTAATTAGTTCAGCCTGGAGATGATGAGCCTAACCTGGCATGCTGGTTAGTCTAACCAGCATTTCTAACCTAAACACAAAAGACAGAAAAGTCATTAGGGGGTTTATAGAGGGTGAGGTCAACAGAATGTGGTGATCCATATTCAATACAGGGTAGACAAGAGAGAGAGGCAATTAACAAAGCAGTGCTCTATCACTAGAAAGGAAAACTATTTTATTATTTTTCCATTTTTTAATATAAATTTATTTATTTTAATTGGAGGCTAATTACTTTACAGTATTGTATTGATTTTGCTGTACATCAACATGAATCTGCCACAGGTATACACGTGCTCCACATCCTAAACCCCCCTCCCTCCTCCCTCCCCGTACCATCCCTCTGGGTCATCCCAGTGCACCAGCCCCAAGCATCCTGTGTCCTGCAGCGAACCTAGACTGGTGATTCAGGCATTTCATATATGACATTATACATGTTTCAATGCCATTCTCCCAAATCATCCCACCCTCTCCCTCTCCCACAGAGTCCAAAAGGCTGTTCTATACATTTGTGTCTCTTTCGCTGTCTCGCATACAGGGTTATCGTTACCATTTTTCTAAATTCCATATATATGTGTTATTATACTGTATTTGTGTTTTTCTTTCTGGCTTACTTCACTTTGTATAATTGGCTCTAGTTTCATCCACCTCATTAGAACTGATTCAAATGTATTCTTTTTAATGGCTGAGTAATACTCCATTCTGTATATGTACCACAGCTTTCTTATCCATTCATCTGCTGATGGACATCTAGGTTGCTTCCATGTCCTGGCTATTATCAACAGTGCCACAATGAACATTGGGGTCCACGTGTCTCTTTCAATTCTGGTTTCCTCGGTGTGTATACCCAGCAGTGGGATTGCTGGGTCATAAGGCAGTTCTATTTGCAATTTTTTAAGGAATCTCCACACTGTTCTCCATAGTGGCTGTGCTAGTTTGCATTCCCACCAACAGTGTAAGAGGGTTCCCTTTTCTCCACACCCTCTCCAGCATTTATTGCTTGTTGACTTTTGGATCGCAGCCAGTCTGACTGGCTTGAAATGGTACCTCATTGTGGTTTGATTTGCATTTTTCTGATAATGAGTGGCATCTACTCCCTTCACTTCATGGTAAATAGACGGGGAAACAGTGGAAACAGTGTCAGACTTTATTTTTCTAGGCTCCAAAATCACGGCAGATGGTGACTGCAGCCAAGAAATTAAAAGACGCTTACTCCTTGGAAGAAAAGTTATGAGCAACCTAGAAAGCATATTCAAAAGCAGAGATACTACTTTGGTGACTAAGGTCCGTCTAGTCAAGGCTATGGTTTTTCCAGTAGTCATGTATGGATGTGAGAGTTGGACTACAAAGAAGGCTGAGCGCCAAAGAATTGATGCTTTTGAACTGTGGTGTTGGAGAAGACTCTTGAGAGTCCCTTGGACTGCAAGGAGATCCAACCAGACCATTCTAAAGGAGATCGGCCCTGGTATTTCTTTGGAAGGATTGATGCTAAAGCTGAAGCTCCAGTACTTTGGCCACCTCATGTGAAGAGCTGACTCATTGGAAAAGATCCTGATGCTGGGAGGGATTGGGGGCAGGTGGAGAAGGGGACGACAGAGGATGAGATGGCTGGATGGCATCACTGGTATGATGGACATGAAACTGAATGAACTCCAGGAGTTGGTGATGGACAGGGAGGCCTGGCATGCTGCGATTCATGGGGGCGCAAAGAGTCGGACACGACTGAGCGACTGAACTGAACTGAACTGAACTGAAAATGAGTGATGTTGAGCATCTTTTCATGTGTTTGTTAGCCATCTGTATGTCTTCTCTGGAGAAATGTCTATTTAGTTCTTCGGCCCATTTTTTGATTGGATTGTTTATTTTTCTGGAATTGAGCTGTAGGAGTTGCTCGTATATTTTTGAGATTAGTTGTCTGTCAGTTGCTTCATTTGCTATTATTTTCTTCCATTCCGTAGGCTGTCTTTTCACCTTGCTTATAGTTTCCTTTGTTGTGCAGAAGCTTTTAATTTTAATTAGGTCCCATTTGTTTACTTCTGCTTTTATTTCCAATATTCTAGGAGGTCTGTCATAGAGGATCTGCTGTGATTTATGTCAGAGAGTGTTTTGCCTATATTCTCTAGGAGTTTTATAGTTTCTGGTCTTACACTTAGATCTTTAATCAACTTTGAGTTTATTTTTGTGTATGGTGTTAGAAAGTGTTCTAGTTTCATTCTTTTACAAGTGGTTGACCAGTTTTCCCAGCACCACTTGTTAAAAAGATTGTCTTTAATCCATTGTATATTCTTGTTTCCTTTGTCAAAGATAAGGTGCCCATAGGTGTGTGGATTTATCTCTGGGCTTTCTATTTTGTTCCATTGATTTATATTTCTGTCTTTGTGCCAGTACCATACTGTCTTGATGACTGTAACTTTGTAGTATAGTATAAACTATAAGCTTTGTAGTATAACCTGCTTGAAGTCAGGCAGGTTGATTACTCCAGTTCCATTCTTTCTCAAGATTGCTTTGGCTATTTGAGGTTTCTTTGTATTTCCATACAAATTGTGAAATTATTTGTTCTAGCTCTGTGAAAAATACTGTTGGTAGATTGATAGGGATTGCACTGAATGTATAGATTGCTTTGGGTAGTATACTTATTTTCACTATATTGATTCTTCCAATCCATGGACATGGTGTATTTCTCCATCTATTAGTGTCCTCGTTGATTTGTTTCACCGTGTTTTATAGTTTTCTATATATAGATCTTTAGTTTCTTTGGGTAGGTATATTCCTAAGTATTTTATTCTTTTTGTTGCAATGGTGAATGGAATTGTTTCCTTAATTTCTCTTTCTATTTTTTCATTGTTAGTGTATCAGAATGCAAGGGGTTTCTGTGTGTTGATTTTATATCCTGCAACTTTACTATATTCATTGATTAGTTCTAGTAATTTTCTGGTGGAGTCTTTCGGGTTTTCTATGTAGAGGATCTTGTCATCTGCAAACAATGAAAGTTTTACTTCTCCTTTTCCAATTTGGATTCCTTTTATTTATTTTTCTGCTCTGATTGCTGTGGCCAAAACTTCCAAAACTGTGTTGAATAGTAGTGGTGAAAGTGGGCACTCTGTCTTGTCCCTGACTTTAGCAGAAATGCTTTCAATTTTTCACCATTGAGGATAATGTTTGCTGTGGGTTTGTCATATATAGCTTTTATTATGCTGAGGTATGTTCCTTCTATTTCCTGGTTTCTGGAGAGTTTTTTTTTTTAACATAAATGGATGTTGAATTTTGTCAAAGGCTTTCTCTGCATCTATTGAGATAATCATATGGTTTTTATTTTTCAATTTGTTAATGTGGTGTGTTACATTGATTGATTTGCAGATATTGAAGAATCCTTGCATCTCTGGGATAAAGCCCACTTAGTCATGGTGTATGATCTTTTTAATGTGTTGTTGGATTTAACTATTTTAAAAGCAATTGTTGGGTTTATCCCTTATACAACTGTAATTAACTGAGCTTCAATTTGTTTGTAAGTTAATATAACATAACAATAATATGCCTGAGTTTGAATTCTACTCCGTAGTCATTTGCTTACTTCACTTAATTGAATTTCAGTTGTCTTATCTATAAAAGAGTACTAACTTCACAGAGTTGTTATTAGAAGTATTTAGGTGCCTGCATAGGGAGATGGCAACCCACTCCAGTATTTCTGGCTGAAAAACCCCATGGACAGAGGAGCCTGGTGGGGTATAGTCCATTGGGTCGTAAAGAGTCAGACATGACAGCACATAGCACTTTTGCATCCCTTCTCTAACTTGTGAACATCACGGAAGAGCTATCTATGAGTACTTTACTTGTTTTTGGTCTCACTCAAAACTCTGCAGAGCAAGAATTTTATTTGTACACATCATGTTTTATTTCACAACACAGGACTTCTAAAGAAGAAATATGTTTCTAAATTTCTGAGTTTTGGGGGCTGTTTTTGAAGAAATATTACATTAATAGCCATCATATAGTATGCCTAAAAGACTCATATGATTCTAATAGTAAACAAACTACTTCTAGGCCAAAGGATTTCAAAGCATACTTTTTTTTTTTTTTTTTTGAGCCCATTTTCAATTCTGAATTCTTACTGCCTGTTGCTCTGTAATTCTTTGCCTGGGAAGATAGAGAAGTAAGTAAATTGTGAAACATTGCCCTGTTACTGCTCTTTAGGGAAGAGGTTATCACTCTCAGGCTCAGCTCTTACTCTTTTGGGATAAGCATTAAAAGACCATTATTTCTCAAAATAGTTGCATTAAATACATGATTATTAAAATACACATGGAGATGTTGGCCTTCTCTCAGAGAAAATAGAAACCAGTTTAAACACATTGATAGCCTAAAAAAGAGAAATGTGTTTTTTATAGATATTTTTACCCTCCAATTAAAATAAATAAATTTATAGTAAAAAAAAAAGAAAAAGATTCAATCTGTAATATTTTCTACCAAAATATTATTTTTTTCAACCCTTGAGATCAGAATTGTTTTAGTAGTTCATCTTTTTAAAATTTAAAGTCAGAAGTTTTTCCTTCCATATGAGTGTAGCAGTAGTTAGAATGAGCCACATCAGGAGCTGTGACACCTCGGGTCAAAGAAATATCAGCTGTTGTTTTGGAAAGCTACTTTCCAGAGGAAGAATATAAATGTATATATATATTGATCTTTGAATAATCTGGAAGTGTTTTGAACTTGGAAAAATTAAATTTCACCTTGAGATGTTTTATGTTTAGCAAAACAAAACATTTTTGAGAATTGCTTTCTCTTTAAGAGCTTATAACTGGATATTTTAGGGACTATTTTAGTTTCTAATTTATTTCTAATATTTTATGAGAAATTTCTGTTAACCATGGGGCCTTCTTATTTGAACCTGGACATTTTATCTTATCAATGTTAAACTGTATTTAGACTGAGTTCAATTGAAAATTTTAATCTGTGCCTGGATGGTTGGCCAGATGGCTTCAGTCCTTCCCAGTATGTTTGTATTTAATTACATTGAAATGCTCAGTTAGTCTAGCCTATCACTGCATATGTAGTTTTACTTTTATTATTGTGTTCAGCAGACATTCGTTTAGAAAGGGTTCAGGACCCTAAGCCATTAAGCACCAAGATTATCTATAACTTTATTTATAGAGTTGGGGTATATAACATACAAATGGTCTTATGTACACACATTTTTAAAAAAAGCTGTGTATATATGCTGTGTGTTTTCAAATGGGTGGCAAATTCTAGCTCTAACCAAAATTCTGAGAAAAATATATGGAAAAGATCCTCAAATGAACACAACTTATGATAGCAGAGAGTACTCTAAATTGTTAGGTTTTTTTTTTTTTTTTTATTATTTTAAAGACGACCTAACAGAATTTACTCAGGGTCTGCTTTTCTCTTCCTTTCATGAACATGTGGCATTCTTGCTGTTGTGAAAATAAACGATAGACACAGGTTCAGAATTATTAATCACTGTACTTAGAAGGACTTTTTCATATTAAAATGTTGAAAGCACTAACATCCTTTGAAGGATCTTGTTTGCTTGTGAGAAGTTGTTATTCCTAGAGGTTTACTCTATGTAATGTTGTGTATAATTTTGGGTTTCATAGAAGTCAGTTCTTTCCATGGACCAGGGTAGAGGTGTGCATTTTGGGATAATTCAAACACATTTACTGTGAACTTTATTTTTATTAGTATTGCATTGTGATATTTAGTGAAATCATTATACAGTTCACCATAATTCATAGTCAGTGGGAGCCCTGAGCTTGTGTTCCTGCAGCTAGATGGTCCCATCTGGGGCCGATGAAAAACAGTGACACCCGAAGTGTGTTGCTTATGTCCAGTCCACTCCATTATTTCATTTTGGTTGCTGTCACTGCAGAAAGCTCTGTTTCACAAAGATAGGATGTCAGAAATGGAAGGAGGCTCTTTTGTGCTTTTGTGATAATCTCAGGATATTTCTCTTTGACTTTAACCAAAAGTATGGAGATTTGAAGTTGTCTCATACTTTTAAAGCCACCATCATTTGCACTCTCAAGCATTTGATCCTCTTCTAGCATAGACAACGTTGATTCACCTGGCTTATTCACAAATGAGTTGCAGATTCATTCCTTCCCAGTTTGGGGGTCTTTTGTGGTTGGGAAGTAATGCTCAAACTCTTTAGAAAAATGAGAAAGGTGATCATACTCCAGCTGGGAGCAAAAAGGCCCTGGCTCAGTCTCTTTCAAAATCTCTGCTAATGTTTCCAACATGTCAAAAATCCCAGTGTTCACTCGTCACTCCCATAATTCCAGTTTGGCTTTGAAGGCAGCCACTTTATATGTTGACTGGTACACAGTTGTCATTTCCCATGAAGTGACAGATTGAGTTTGTTGAGCAGGTTGAATATTTTTGTGACCCATTCTGTGTCACTGAAATGTGCTGCCAGTGGTGACTTTTTCTAAAAGAAATCTCTGGAGCTTCTCTTGTAACTCAAAAACTCTGGCCAGGTGTCTAGCTTTAGAAAGACATCTCACTTCTCTGTAAAAGAGAAGACATGAATGCTCTGCATCCATCCCCCACAGAGGAGCAAGAACAAATGTGAGTTAAGGGCATGCACTTTAATGTGGTTTATAGTTTTAATCACATCCTGCAAAATAGTCGTAAGTTCAGGCGACATTTTTCAGCTAGCGAGCATTTCTCCATGGATGACACAGTACATAGACTCACATTCAGAAGTGACCTCTTTGACCCAAGTAGTAAAAACCAGAAAACCATGGAGTCGTGACAGCCACTCTGTCCATCCATATACAGACATAAAATGATCAATTCACTTTCCATGATATGTAATCATTCAAAGACTTGACTAGTTTCTGCAGCTGTCACATTGGTTGGCAACAAAACTGCACATGATACATCTTCATGCACATCCTCCCAAAAATGTATTGCACACAAACAAGCATTGTTGCCTTGTTGTCAACCTCAGTAGACTTGTCAGCCTGGATTTTCATGCCATGGTGACTCATTAATCTTAACAATTGTGCCTCAATATCCTCTGCTATTTCATCAATTTTTCTAGTTATAGTGCTAGCTGAAAGAGGAACATGTGCCACCTTTTGAACTGCAGCCTCTCCTAAAAGTTCATGACAAAGGTCCTTAGCAACAGGCAGGATCAACTCCTCACCAATAGCAAAGGGCTTCTTAGCTTTGCAATGTGGTTAGCCACTAAGCATGATGCTCTCAGCGCAGACACATTTGATGAAGGGATGACCTTCGATAATTTCTTCTGTTTTTTGCATTCATGTTTTTTTCTTTTAAAAACTCCAAAGGCTTATCTGTTAATGCAGGATGTGTGGTCTCCATGTGGTGGAACAGTTTTGAAAGTTTCATGGCTTTGTTGGATATCTAGTCACCACGTATTATACAAAGCAGGCTTGGAGAATGTGAATCATATGTTGTAATGAACCTGTAATTTAACTAGGACACTTGATATTTTCTTTTAAATGTAGTTTTTTTTTTGTTGTTGTTGGTAGTCTTACAGGCTTCTATTCTCTCATCATTGAGTCTTTTCTCTTTTTCAAAGAAGCTCTCCAGCGACATTTTCTTTTTACTCATTTTGGCTTGTGTTAGCTTGTGGGCTTACCAAACTGTGACTGAAACAAGTGAGCAATGCAGGAAAGAGGCACAGATGGAAATGGTAAATAACATAATGAGTGGGCCGCATGCAAACTAAAAGCAATGGATCCTGTCTTAAAGCCTGCCACCAGATGCAGCTTGGTTGTCACCTGCCGCTCACTGACGGGGTTTTGATATGAGTCTGCAAGCAGCTGACTTACTGTTGTTTCTGCTGTCAAACCTCTGCTAATGCTAACGTGCATTTGTAGTTGCTCCCCAGTGCTAGCATCACCATCTCAGCATCTTCTCAGATCACCAGGCATTAGATTCTCATAAGGAATTCACAACCTATATCCCTCTCATTTGCTGTTCACAGTAGGGTTCATGCTCCTGTGAGAATCTAATGCTGCCGCTGATCTGACAGGAGGTGAAACTCAGGCAGTAATGGGAGTGGTGGGGAGTGGCTGTAAATACAGAGGATGTCTCACTAGCTGGCCTGCAACTCACCTCCTGCTGTGTGGCCCCGTTCCTGACAGCCCACAGACCAACACCAGTTTCTGGCCCAGGTTTGGAAACCCCTGATAGGATATGACTTTGTTGCTACAGTCCATGGGGTGTGAAGAGCTGGATACAACTGAGCACGCATGCATGCAACATTCCATTGTGTGTATGTGTGTGTATGACATCTTCTTAAGCCAGAGATCTGCTGATGGACTCTTAGGTTGCTTCCATGTCTTAGCTATTGTAAACAATGCTGCTATGGACATTGGAGGGCAAGCATCTTTTTGAATTAGTGTTTTTAGATATATATCTAAGAGTAGGATTACTGGACCATATGGTGGCTCTGTTTTTAGTTTCTTGAAGAACCTCCATACTGTCTTCCATAATGGCTGCACTAGTTTACATTCCCATGAACAAGGGCCAGCATTTGTTATTTGTATACATTTTGATGATAGCCATTCTGATAAGTTGTCTGAGGAGGCTTTACAAATAACTGAGAAAAGAAGAGAAGTGAAAGGCAAAGGAGAAATGGAGAGATATACCCAACTAAATGCCAAGGTCCAGAGAACAGCAAGGAGAGATAAGAAAGCCTTAAGTGAACAAAGAAAAGAAATAGAGGAAAACAATACAATGGGAAAGATTAGAGATCTATTAAAGATAATTAGATATACCAAGTAAAAAATTTATGCAAAGATAAGCACAATAAAGAAAAGAAAAGGCAAGGACCTAAAAGAAGCAGAAGAGATTAAGAACAGGTGGCAAGAACACACAGAACTGTACAAAAAAGTCTTAATGACTTGGATAACCACGAGAGTGTGGTCACTCACCTAGAGCTAGACCTCTTGGAGTGTGAAGTCAAGTGGACCTTAGGAAGCATTACTATGGAGCTAATGGAGATAATATAATCCCAGCTGAGCTATTTCAAATCCTAAAAATGATCCTTCTGAAGTGCTGCACTCAATATGCCAGCAAATATGGAAAGCTCAGCAATGGCCACAGGACTGGAAAAAGCCAGTTTTCATTCCAATCCCAAAGAAGGATAATACCAAAGAAGGTTCAAACCACTGTACAATTGTGCTCATTTCACATACTAGCAAAGTAATACTCAAAATCTTTGAAACTAAGCTTCAACAGTACTAAACTGAGAATTTCCAGATGTACAAGCTGAATTTAGAAAAGGCAAAGGAACCAGAGATCAAATTGCCAACATCCCAGGTAGCTCAAATGGTAAAGAACTGGCCTGAAATGTGGGAGACCTGAGTTCAATCACTGGGTTGGGAAGATCCCCTGGAGAAGGGAATGGCAACCCGCTCCAGTATTTTTGCCTAGAGAATTCCATGAATTGTAGCCTACCAGGCTCCTCTGTCCATGGGGCCACAAAGAATCTGACATGACTGTGTGAATAACACTTTCACTTTCTTTCATTGGATCATAGAAAAAGCAAAGGAATTCCAGAAAAATGTCTGTTTCATTGACTATGCAAAAGCCTTTAACTGTGTGGATCACAACAAACTGTGGTGAATTCTGAAAGAGATGGGAATATCAGACCACCTTATCTGCCTCCTGAAAAACCTCTATGCAAGTCAAGAAGCAATGATTTGAACCGGACATGGAACAACAAATGAATTCATATAGGGAAAGGAGTATGTCAAGGCTATATATTGTCACTCTTCTTGTTTAATTTCTATGCAGCATATATCATGGGAAATGCCGGGCTGGGTGAATCATAAGCTAGAATCAAGATTGCCAGGAGAATGTTTGACAGAAATCAACACAATACTGTAAAGCAATTGTCATTCAATTAAAAATAAAAATATTTAATTATAAAAAACAAAAGATATTCAGGGGAAATATGAACAGCCTCAGATATGCAGATGACACCACCCTAATCACAGTAAGCAAAGAGGAACTAAAGCACCTCTTGATGAAGGTGAAAAAGGAGAGAGAAAAAGCTGGCTTAAAATTCAACATTCAAAAAACTAAGAACATGGCATTCAGTCCCATCACTGCATGGATGATGTGAAGAAATAATGGAAACAATGGCAGATTTTCTATTCTTGGGCTCCAAATCACTGCGGACAGTGACTTCAGCCACAAAATTAAAAGACGCTTGCTCCTTGGAAGAAAGTTCAGTTCAGTTCAATTCAGTTGCTCAGTCAGTCTGACTCTTTGCTACCCCATGAACCACAGCAGGCCGGGCCTCCCTGTCCATCACCAACTCCCAGAGTTTACCCAAACTCATGTCCATTGAGTCGGTGATGCCATCCCACCATCTCATCCTCTGTCATCTCCTTATCCTCCTGCCCTCAATCTTTCCCAGAATCAGGGTCTTTTAAAATGAGTCATCTCATTATGGAGCCAAAGTATTCGTGTTTCAGATTCAACATAAGTCCTCCCACTGATCACCTTTAGGATGGACTGGTTGGATCTCCTTGGAGTCCAAGGGACTCTCAAGGGTCTTCTCCAACACCACAGTTCAAAAACATCAATACTTCAGTGCTCAGCTTTCTTTACAGTCCAACTCTCACATACATATATGACCACTGGAAAAATCATAGCCTTGACTAGACTTACCTTTGTTGACAAGGTAATGTCTCTGCTTTTTAATATGCTGTCTAGACTGGTTCCAAATAAGAAAAGGAGTATGTCAAGGCTGTATATTGTCACCCTGCTTATTTAACTTCTATGCAGAGTACATCATGAGAAATGCTGGACTGGAAGAAACACAAGCTGGAATCAAGATTGCTGGGAGAAATATCAATAACCTCAGATATGCGGATGACACCACCCTTATGGCAGAAAGTGAAGAGGAGCTAAAAAGCCTCTTGATGAAAGTAAAAGAGGAGAGTGAAAAAGTTGGCTTAAATCTCAACATTCAAAAAACGAAGATCGTGGCATCTGGTCCCATCACTTCATGGGAAATAGATGGGGAAATAGTAGAAACAGTGTTAGACTTTATTTTTGGGGGCTCCAAAATCAATGCAGATGGTGACTGCAGCCATGAAATTAAAAGATGCTTACTCCTTGGAAGAAAAGTTATGACCAACCTAGATAGTATATTCAAAAGCAGAGACATTACTTTGCCGACTAAGGTCCATCTAGTCAAGGCTATGGTTTTTCCTGTGGTCATGTATGGATGTGAGAGTTGGACTGTGAAGAAGGCTGAGCGCCGAAGAATTGATGCTTTTGAACTGTGGTGTTGGAGAAGACTCTTGAGAGTCCCTTGGACTGCAAGGAGATCCAATCAGTCCATTCTGAAGGAGATCAACCCTGGGATTTCTTTGGAAGGAATGATGCTGAAACTGAAACTCCAGTACTTTGGCCACCTCATGTGAAGAGTTGACTCATTGGAAAAGACCCTGATGCTGGGAGGGATTGGGGGCAGGAGGAGAAAGGGACGACCGAGGATGAGATGGCTGGATGGAATCACGGACTCCATAGACATGAGTCTGAGTGAACTCCGGGAGTTGGTGATGGACAGGGAGGTCTGGCGTGCTGCGATTCATGGGGTCGCAAAGAGTCGGACACGACTGAGTGACTGAACTGAACTGAACTGAAGGTTGGTCATAAGTTTCCTTTCAAGGAGTAAGTGTCATTTAATTTCATGGGTGCGAATCACCATCTGCAGTGATTTTGGAGCCCCAAAAAATAAAGTCAACCACTGTTTCCCCATCTATTTGCCATGAAGTGACAGGACTGGATGCCATGAACTTAGTTTTCTGACTGTTGCGCTTTAAGCCAACGTTTTCACTCTCCTCTTTCTTTCATCAAGAAGCTCTTTAGTTCTTCTTTATTTTCTGCCATAAGGGTGGTGTCATCTGCATATGTGAGGTTATTGATATTTCCTCTGGCTATCTTGATTCCAGCTTGTGCTTCTTCCAGCCCAGCATTTCTCATGATGTACTCTGCATAGAAGTTAAATAAGCAGGGTGACAATACACAGCTTTGACGTACTCTTTTTCCTATTTGGAATGAGTTTGTTGTTCCATGTCCAGTTCTAACTGTTGCTTCCTGACCTGCATACAGATTTCTCAAGAGGTAGGTCAGGTGGTACTCCCATCTTTTTCAGAATTTTCCACAGTTGTTGTGATCCACACAGTCAAGGGCTTTGCCATAGTCAATAAAGCAGAAATAGATGTTTTTCTGGAATTCTTTTGCTTTTTTCAGTAACCCAGCAGATGTTAGCAATTTGATCTCTGGTTCCTCTGCCTTTTCTAAAACCAACTTGAACATATGGAAGTTCATGTTTCATGTATTGCTGAAGCCTGGCTTGGAGAATTTTGAGCATTACTTTATTAGTGTGCGAGATGAGTGCAGTTGTATGGTAGTTTGAGCATTCTTTGGTATTACCTTTCTTTGAGATTGGAATGAAAACTGACCTTTTCCAGTCCTGTGGACACTGCTGAGTTTTCCAAATTTGCTTGCATATTGAGTGCAGCACTTTCACAGCATCATCTTTTAGGATTTGAAATAATTCAACTGGAATTCCATCACCTACACTAGCTTTGTTCATAGTGATGCTTTCTAAGGCTCACTTGACTTCACATTCCAGGATGTCTGGTTCTAGGTGAGTGATCAAACCATCATGATTATCCAGGTCATGAAGCTCTTTTTTGTACAGTTCTTCTGTGTATTCTTGCCACTTCTTCTTAATATTTTCTGCCTCTGTTAGGTCCCTACCATTTCTGTCCTTTATTGAGCCCATCTCTATGTGAAATGTTCTTTGGTATCTCTAATTTTCTTGAAGAGATCTTTAGTCTTTCACATTCTGTTGTTTTCCTCTGTTTCCTTGCATTGATCACTGAGGAAGTCTTTCTTATCTCTCCTTGCTATTCTTTGGAACTCTGCATTCAAATAGTTATATCTTTCCTTTTCTCCTTTGCTTTTCACTTCTCTTCTTTTCACAGCTATTTGTAAGGCCTCCTCAGACAGCCAATTTGCTTTTTTGCATTTCTTTTTCTTGGGAATGGTCTTGATCCCTGTCTCCTGTACAATGTCATGAACCTCAGTCCATAGTTCATCAGGCACTCTGTCTATCAGATCTAGTCATTTAATTCTATTTCTCACTTCCACTGTATAATCATAAGGGATTTGATTTAGGTCTACCTGAATGGTCTAGTGGTTTTCCCCACTTTCTTCAACTTAAGTCTGAATTTGGCAATAAGGAGTTCATGATCTGAGCCATAGTCAACTCCCGGGCTTGTTTTTGCTGACTTGTATAGAGCTTCTCCATCTTTGGCTTTCAGTGTCCTACCTTTTTGCCTTTTCATACTATTCATGGGGTTCTCAAGGCAAGAATACTGAAGTGGTTTGCCTTTCCCTTCTCTAGTGGGCCACATTCTGTCAGATCTCTCCACCGTGACCAGTCTGTCTTGGGTGGCCCCACATGGTCTGGTTAAGTTTCATTGAGTTAGGTGAGGCTGTGGTCCTCATGATCTGCATGGCTAGTGGTCTGTGCCTTGGAAGAAAAGCTATGACAAACTTAGACAGCATAGTATAATGCAGAGTTGCCAACAAAGGCCCACAGAAACAAAGCTATGGGTTTTCCAGTAATCATGTATAGGTATGACAACAACCTTGCCAAGAATTATGATAATTGCTTCCATCGGGCTTATAGTAATTGCTATATTAATTTAGTTTTATCCTATGACTATTTTGGGGGATTCTATTATATCCATTATTATCAGAAAGCCCAGCCTGTCAATACCATCTTCTGCCTTCAGTCTTGGATTTCAGCGCATTATCAGTTCTTACTGATGTTGACCCTTTCACCACTAAGTTCCTTATAGCTTTGGTAAATAATGTTTCTTCAGGGACCTTCTATATAGTATAATCATCTGATGGGTTTTATGGCTGAAAATAGTATGCCCATTCATGCATACTTACTTCTCTGAGCCTTTTAATCCCTCTGGCACTACAATTCTGCCATTTCTGTTTTACTTAAGGTAGGTCAGTGCTAATAGCATGTTCACATCATTTTCTGGTATCCTTTCAAAGGTATTAAAACGTATATCCCCAGAGAGCACTTCCAAATGGATAAACTCCCTTATATGATTTCATGTTCCATCCTTAGATATGAGTTTTTCTGTACTCTTAGCTCCTCCAGTTACAAGTCAGCTATGTTCGGAGATCCTTTTGGATATAGTCTCTTGCCTTTCATTTCAGGCCCAACTCATCCTGGTTATTTTGTGATTTAACCACAGTTATTATTAGTTTAGTAGCCAGAAAGGGAGGTGAGGGCAGATCTTGAGGGGTGTATTTTATCTTTCAAAGTAGGGTCACTGTATCATCTTTAAATATGGGGAGAACACTAATACTTCTTAGAGTCAATAGCTTACTTCTTCAGACTCAAATGTTTTAGAGAGGCTCAAGATTTTAGGTGCATCAGCTTCTAATTCTTCATTTTGTCCCAGGGTACTTTTTTTTTTGCCCAAGAAGAACCTGACTTTGTTATAGCTGACTTGTTGAGAATAGGAGGATAGCCCTTCCTTATAGCTCTATAACTCTTGGTACTTCGTCCTGAACCTCGTCTTTAATTTTCTGTGCCCTCAGCCTTTGAGACAAGAGCATCTTTATATGCTACTAAGAAAACTTTCTGGCTATCACCATCACTTGCAATTACTAATTAATTGTTTCCAGTCTTCTTTTAAATTTTAACAAACATCAGGTGTGTTTAGCATTAAAAACCTAATTTGTTGTCCTTAGAGTTACTAAACCCCTATACTGCATAAAACATGATAAACTGCACTAGCATTCCCTCATCACTGCAGGAGAAAGGTCTAACAATTAACTGTTATCTTATGCTAGGCTACTTGTATTCTACCTACAATCCGTTTTGAAGCTCTCATTATCAGCCAAAACTCTCCACTGCCAGATCTCATTATAGAGTCTCCTTGCTGCTGCTGCTAAGTCACCAGCCGTGTCTGACTCTGTGCGACCCCAGAGATGGCAGCCCACCAGGCTCCCCCATCCCTGGGATTCTTTAGGCAAGAATACTGGAGTGGGTTGCCATTTCCTTCTCCAATGCATGAAAGTGAAAAGTGAAAGTGAAGTCACTCAGTTGTGTCTGACTCTTTGTGAACCCATGGACTGCAGCCTACCAGGCTCATCCATCCATGGGATTTTCCAGGTAAGAGTACTGGAGTGGGTGTCATTGCCTTCTCCAATAGAGTCTTATGTGTACCAATATTGGCACTAAGTGTCACAGGTTGAGTTGCTCAGGAAGCAAACTTGGTGGTGGACATTAACAGGTAGGCGTTTATCAGGGATAATTCCAGTGGGGTGTATCACCTATGGAAAGAAAGGGAAGGAAGACAGATGGGTAAAGGAAGGTATTGGGCTATAAAGTCCCAGACAAATCTAGAGTTATGATGCTAGGAAGACTCATCAGAGATGTCCCAAGGTGGGCAAAAGTGGGGCTACACCATTATGTACTCTATCAGTTATCTGATGCTGGCTACCGACACAAAGTGAGTTTGGCTATGAGTGGGGCAAGTCTTCAATCAGCAGGACTGGTAGCTGAAGTATTTCAGTTAAAAACCTTTCCAGGGTTGGGAAATGAACTCTTCAAACAGGAGGTAGGATCACAGCAGCCCAAAAAGCATCCTCTAAGCAACACAAAAGGCATAGCAGCATTATTTACAATAGCCAAGATATGGGGAAAAAACTTCAGTGTTCATTAACAGATGAATCGATAAAGAAGATATTATATATGTGTGTATGTCTGTGTGTGTGACACACACACAGCAAAATAAAAAAGAATAAAATTCTGCCATTTTCTACAATATGGATAGACCTGGAGACCATTATGCTTAATGAATGTCAGACAGAAAAAGATAAATACTATATATTTTCAATTATGTATGGAATCTAAAATGCAAACAAATGAACAAAATGGAAACAGTCTGACAGATACAGAACAAACTACTGGAGAGAGATGGGAGGAGGAACTAAATAGATGAAGTGATCAAGAAGTACAGTCTACTACTTACAAAATACATAAGTCACTGGGATGTGATATACAGAACAGAATACAGTTAATATTTTATAGTAATTTTGAGTGTAATTTATGAAAATGTCAAATTACTATGTTGTGTACCTGAAAGTAACATGTCAATATATTATTTAAAAAACATGGAAAAGACTCTAGAAGTGGTACCCAACTCCCATCCACTCCATATTTATAGGGGCTGTGGAGCCAGGAAACATCTAGGCTACTGTTGATATATAACAGGTACAAATCATTTCTGCCAACTATTTAAGGAATAAATAATCCCACTCTTATACAAGTTGTCTGAATAACTCAAAAAGAAATAGTGTCTGCCAACTCATTTTATGAGGTTACTAGTACTTTGATTTTAAAGCTAAACAACTATGTGGAATTTAGAATGATGGTAATGATAAACCTGTACGCAAGACAGCAAAAGAGACACAGTTGTATAGAATGGCCTTTTGGACTCTGTGGGAGAGGGAGAGGGTGGGATGGGTTGGCAGAGTGGCAATGTAACATGTGTGATATCATAAGCGAAATGAATTGCCAGTCAGGTTTGATGCAGGATGCAGGATGATAGAGACTGATGCACGGGGATAATCCAGAGAGAGGGTGTGGGGCGGGAGGGTGGAGGAGGGGGTCGGGATTGGGAGTTCATGTACACTCATGGCTAATTCATGTCAATGTGTAACAAAACGAATACAGTATTGTAAAGCAAAACAAACTAAAAAATAAAAATTAATTAAAAATAAAATAAAATAAAAAAAATAAAGCTAAACAACTAAAAATAGGAGAAAAATATTACAGCTCAAATTCTTTTATAAATCAAAATGCTAAATTTCAAAATAGAAACATAAGAGGATACTTTGACATAACAAAATATCTACCATAATCCTTTAGCTACAAGTGTGTGCGTGTGTGTTAAACAGCTTCAGTTGTGTCTGCCTCTTTGTGGCCCTATGTACCACAGCCTGCCAGGCTCCTCTGTCCATGGGATTCTTCATGCATGAATAACCGGAATGGGTTGCCATGCTCTCCTCCAGGGGATCTTCTCAACCCAGGGATCCAACCACACCTCTTATCTCTCCTGCATTGACAGGGGGGGTTCTCTACCACTAGCACTGCCTAGGAGTGTGTGAGTGAGTGAGTGATAGTCGCTTAGTCGTGTCTGACTCTTGGCAACACCATAGACTGTAGCCTGTAGGCTCCTCTGTCCATGGAATTCTCCAGGCAAGAATACTGAAGTGGGTTGCCATTTCCAAGGCTTCTCTTTAGAAATTCTTAAGATGGTGGAGGAGTAGGGGGAAGTAGAGTTCATCTCTCCTCACAAACACATCAACAGTATATCTACAAGTGGGATAATTCTCACAGAGCATCTGCTGAACACTAGCAGGGAACCTCAGACATCTAAAAGGACAAGAAAGATCCTTTTTTAGGGGTTTTAATTGGGTAGGATAAAAGAAAGAAGGAAAAGAGCAGAGGATAGGAAGCAAGATGGGGCCTGTAACATTGGTGGGGAGCTGAAGGAGATGAGAGGTTCCTACTTTGGGGCTGCAAAGAGTTGGATACGACTTAGCTATTGAGCAACAACAAGTAAATGATATTTCATAAGCATATCTGGGGAAATCCCCTCATGATTAGGGTGATCAGCTGGGGCAGAAGAGGAGGTTCGGGGGCTTGGAGGAGAGTGTAGCAACCCGTCTGTAGTAGATGCAACAAAGTGATATCTACACAGATGATCCATGGCAGTCATGCAGGCCCCAGGCTGAGAAGGGTGTCCGCTGATTTGCACAGGGGCTGGGTGCTGGAATCTGGGGTATGGAGAGCAGACCCATAGAAGGAGCTGCTGTTGGCTGTGAGGGGACAACATGAGGGGACAGGGGTGAGGGCCTCTGCAATGGGAAATGCTCACGGAGGAAACCCAGACCATCATAGAAGCAAAGTGCCACTGCTGCATGTCCTATTTCCTCACACACCAGACCCTGCTTCCAGAGGCCCTAGAGAGGACTCTCACCTGGAGCAGGCTTGCATGTCCTTATAATCGCCTCCTCTGCCAGCTACCTCCCATCGGGGTGACTTGATCTCTTTGATCTCAGCCTCGGCTCCTTCCTGCCTGACAGGCGTGCTCACTCTAGTCATTATACAGCAGTGTGGATGTATCAGTCCCAGTCTCCCAAGTTCTTCCTCTCCTCTTTTCCCTCTGGTAATCATAAATTTGAGTTCACATATGTAACTCTATTTCTGTCAAATTTATTTGCATCCTGATTTTTAAGGTCGTGGCATCTGGTCCCATTATGGAAAATAGATGGGGGAACAATGGAAACAGTGAGAGATTTTAGTTTTGGGGCTCCAAATGACTGCAGATGGTGGCTATAGCCATGAAATTAAAAGACACTTGCTCCTTAGAAGAAAAGCTGTTACAAACCTAGACAGCATATTCCAATGCAGAGACATCACTTTGCTGACAAGTCTGTATTGTCACTGTATATGATTTTTCCAGTAAGTGATGTACAGATCTGAGAGTTGGACCATAAAGAAGACTGAGCATCAAATAACTGATGCTTTCAAATTGTGGTGCTGCAGAAGACTCTTGAGAACCCCTTGGACTGCAAGGAGACCAAACCAATCAATCCTAAAATAATCAACCATGAAAAGCTGTTGGAAAGACTGATGCTGAAGCTGAAGCGACAATACTTTGGCCACCTGATGCAAATAACTGACTCATTGGAAAAGACCTTGATACTGGGAAAGATTGAGTGCAGGAAGAGAGCGGCAGAGGATGAGATGGTTAGATAACATCACCAATTCAGTGGACATAAATTTGAGCAAATTCCAGGAGATAGTTAAGGACAGAGGAGCCTGGTGTTAAAAAGAGTTTCTGGAGAGTTTGTACCATAAAAGGGTGTTCAGTTCAGTTCAGTTCAGTGGCTCAGTCGTGTCCAACTCTTTGCGACCCCATGAATCGCAGCACGCCAGGCCTCCCTGTCCATCACCAACTCCCAGAGTTCACTCAGACTCACGCCCATTGAGTCAGTGATGCCATCCAGCCATCTCATCCTTTGTCGTCCCCTTCTCCTCCTGCCCCCAATCCCTCCAGCATCAGAGTCTTTCCCAATGAGTCAACTCTTCGCATGAGGTGGCCAAAGTACTGCAGTTTGAGCTTTAGCATCATTCCTTCCAAAGAAATCACAGGGCTGATCTCCTTCAGAATGGACTGGTTGGATCTCCTTGCACTCCAAGGGACTTCAAGAGTCTTCTCCAACACCACAGTTCAAAAGCATCAATTCTTCTGCGCTCAGCCTTCTTCACAGTCCAACTCTCAAGTCCATACATGACCACAGGAAAAACCATAGCCTTGACTAGACGGACCTTAGTCGGCAAAGTAATGTCTCTGCTTTTGAATGTACTATCTAGGTTGCTCATAACTTTTCTTCCAATGAGGAAGCGTCTTTTAATTTCATGGCTATAGTCACCATCTGCAGTGATTTTGGAGCCCAAAAAAATAAAGTCTGACACTGTTTCCCGGATGCTATGATCTTCGTTTTTTGGATGTTGAACTTTAAGCCAACTTTTTCACTCTCCTCTTTCACTTTCATCAAGAGGCTTTTTAGTTCCTCTTCACTTTCTTCCATAAGGGTAGTGTCATCTGCATATCTGAGATTATTGATATTTCTCTTAGCAATCTTGATTCCAGCTTGTGTTTCTTCCAGTTCAGTGTTTCTCATGATGTACTCTGCATACAAGTTAAATAAGCAGGGTGACAATATACAGCCTTGACGTACTCCTTTTCCTATTTGCAACCAGTCTGTTGTTCCATGTCCAGTTCTAACTGTTGCTTCCTGACCTGCATACAGATTTCTTAAGAGGAAGATCAATGATGTCAAAAGCTTTTTCTGCGTGTATTGCAATGATTATATGGTTCTGTTCTTCAATTGGTTAATGTGGTGTATCACATGAATTAATTTGTCTATATTGAAGAATATAGTAGATATTGCCTGTATTAAAATCCCATTTTGATACAGTGTTGCATTTGGTTTGCTAATATTTTATTCAGGATTTTTGTATCTACATTCATGAGTGATATTGGCCTTTAATTTTCTTTTTTTGTAATTTCTTAGTCTGGTTTTGATATCAAGATAATGATCATATCATAGAATGATTTTGGGGAATGTTCCTTCCTGTGAAATTTTTGGAAGAGTTTCAGAAGTATAGATTTTAACTGTCCTCTAAATGTTTGATAGAAATTGCTATGAAGCCATTTGGCCCTGCCTTTTGTTTGTTGAAAGTTTTTAAATCACATTTCAATTTCAGTACTTATGATTGGTCTGTTTATATTTTCTGTTTTTTCCTGGTTCAGTCTTGGAAGATTTTATCTTTCTAATAATTTGTCCATATCTTCCAAGTTGTCCATTTTATTGGCATATAGCTTCTTATAGTAGACTTTTATGATCCTTAGTTTTTCTTTGATATCCATTGTAACTTCCACTTTTTTATTTCTAATTTTATTGATTTGAATCCTCTCCTTTTTTTTCTTAATGAGTATGGCTAAATGTTTACTGTCAATTTTCTTTGTCTTCTCAAAGAATCAGCTTTTAATTTCATGATCTTTGCTACTGTTTTCTTACTCTCTATTTATTTCCACTCTGATCTCTTTAATTTCTTTCCTTCTACTAACTTTGAGTTTTTTGGGGTTTTTTTATTCTTCTCTAGTTGCTTTAGGTGTAAGATTAGTTTTTTTATTTGAGATTTTTCTTATTTCCTATAAACTTATATTGCTATATAAGTTTAGAATGTATAGCAATAAGATTATATTGCTATAAACTTCTCTTTTAGAACTGTTTTTGCTGCATTCTGTAAGTTTTGAACAGTTGTGGTTTCTTTGTAATTTGTCTCTAGGTATTTTTTATTTCTTCTTTCATTTCTTCTGTGATCCATTGGTTATTTAGTAATATACTTAGCCTCCATGTATGTGGGTATTTTACAATTTTTTTCCCGTGATTGATTTCTAATTTCATAGTGTTGTGGTTGGAAAAGATGCTTCATACAATTTCAAAATTCTTAAATTTCCTGAGGCTTAATCTGTGGTCCAAAATGAGATCAATTCTAGAGACTGTTCCATGTGCTGCTTTGGAATGGATTATCCTATAAATATAAATTAAGTCTATCTGGTCTAATGTGTCATTTAAGCCTTGTGTTTCCTTCATACTTTTCTGTCTGGATAATCTGTCCATCGGTGTAAGTGGGGTGTTAATGTCCCCCACTATGATTATGTTACTATCAATTCCCCATTTATGACTGCTAGCATTTGCTTTATATATTGAGGTCCTCTTGTGCTAAGTACATATATATTTACAATTGTTATACCTTTCTTAGATTGATTCCTTGATCATTCTGTAGTATCTCTCTTGTCACTTGTTACAGTCTTTATTTTATTTTACTTTTTTCAAGTTATACACTTTTTTTTTTTTCATTTTCATTTTTTGGCCACATGTTATTTGGGGTCTAGTTCCCTGACCAGAGATCAAATCCATGCCCCCTGCATTGAAAATGCAGAGTCTTAGCCACTGGACCATCAAGGAAGTCCCTAGAGTCTCTATTTTAAAGTCTTTATTGTCTGACATGAATATTGCTACTCCAGCTTTCTTTTGATTTCTATTTGCATGGAATATCTTTTTCTGTTCCCTCACTTTCAGTCTTTTTGTGTCCCTAGATCTGAAGTGTGTCTCATATACAGCATGATTATATGTCTTGTTTTTATGTCCATTCAGCCAGCCTCTGTCTTTTGTTTGGAGCATTTATTCCATTTACATTGAAGGTAGTTATCAGTATGTATGTTCCTACTACCATTATTTTTATTGTTTTGGGTTTGTTTTAAAAGGATTTTTTTTCTCCCCTTCCTCATATGTTCCTTAGAAACACATACATGTGTTTGCATTGCTTTTCCTTTTGTGGGTGTATTTATCTATTGTAGGTTTGGTGTTAGTATGTATGTGTGAGCTAAATCACTCAATCATGTCTGACTCTTCGCAACTCCATGGTCTGTAACCTGCCAGACTCTTCTGTCCATGGGATTCTCCACGCTAGACTACTAGAATGGGTTGCCATGCTCTTCCCCAGGGGATCTTTCAACACAAGGATCAAACCCAGGTCTCTTATGTTTCCTGCTTTGACAGGTGGGTTCTTTAACACCAGTGCCACCTGGAAGCCCATGTACGTGTATTTATGTATGTGGATGTATATGTATACGAGGCTGTTTTAAATTGCTGGTCTCTTAATTTCAAATGCAACTTCTGTTTCCCGCCTTTGTATTCCCTCACTGTTGCTGGTGTTGATATCATTTGTGTATGGATGATTTCCTGCATTTACTGTATGTTTGCCTTTATCAGTGGGCTTTTCCATTTATGACTTTCTTGTTTCTAGTTGTAGGATGTGATCTCTTTTTTCTCCCTACCTTGAAAATTTCCTTTAGTATTTGTTGTAAAGCTGGTTTGATAATAGTGAATTCTGTTAGCTTTTGCTTGTATACAAAACTTTTGTTGTCTCCATCAAATCTGAATGAAAGCCTTGCTGTTTAGAGTATTCTTGACTGTAGGTTCTTTTCTTCCATCACTTTAAGTATGTCATGTCAGAGTGTCTGCTGAAAAATCAGCTCATAACCTCATGGGGATTCACTTGTATGTTATTTGTTGCTTTTCCTATGTAACTTTTCATATTGCTTCATTGTATTTAATTTTTATTCTTGATGAAGGTGAAAGAGCAGAGTGAAAAAATTGGCCTAAAACTCAACATTCAAAAAACTAAGATGGTGGCATCTGGTCTCATCCCTTCATGGCAAATAGATGGGGAAACAATGGAAACAGTGAAAGATTTTACTTTCTTTGACTCCAAAATCACTGCAGATGGTGACTGCAGCCATGAAATTAATAGATGCTTGCTCCTTGGAAGAAAAGCTATGACAAACCTAGCATATTAAAAAGCAGAGACATCACTTTGCCAACAAAGGTCCATCTAGTCAAAGTTATGGTTTTTCCAGTAGTCATGAATGGAGGTGATATACATAAAGAAGGCTGAGCACTGAAGGACTGATGCTTTAAAACCGTGGTGTTGGAGAAGACTCTTTAGAGTCCCTTGGGCTGCAAGGAGATCCAACCAGTCCATCCTAAAGGAAATCAATCCCAAATATTCATGGGAAGAACTGATGCTGAAACTGAAGCTCCTATAATTTGGCCACCTGATGAAAAGAGCCGACTCATTGGAAATGATCCTGTTACTGGGAAAGACTGAGGGCAAGAGGAGAGGGAGATGACAGAGGACTAAATGGCTGGATGAAGGAGGTGATATACATAAAGAAGGCTGAGCACTGAAGGACTGATGCTTTAAAACCGTGGTGTTGGAGAAGACTCTTTAGAGTCCCTTGGGCTGCAAGGAGATCCAACCAGTCCATCCTAAAGGAAATCAATCCCAAATATTCATGGGAAGAACTGATGCTGAAACTGAAGCTCCTATAATTTGGCCACCTGATGAAAAGAGCCGACTCATTGGAAATGATCCTGTTACTGGGAAAGACTGAGGGCAAGAGGAGAGGGAGATGACAGAGGACTAAATGGCTGGATGACACATGCCCACTGACTCAATGGACATGAGTTTGAGCAAGCTCCAGGAAGTTGTGAAGGACAGGGAAGTCTGGTGTCCATGGGGTCACAAAGAGTCAGACATGACTGAGTGACTGAACAACAAGAATATTTTTCTGCAGGTTGCAGGATTGTTGTTCCCCTTTCTTCTGTTGTTTGCCTCCAGTGAGCAGGGTGGGTCCAGCGACTTTTGCCATTATCCCCTTGATAGTGGGTTTAGCTGCTGTTGTGGTTACCAGAAACTGCCTTGAATATTGACCAGGGTCTCCCCCTTTGATCTGTGCTTGTCACTTCCCCATGAGCATCAGGATCTGCTTCCTACTTGTTTGAGTATTGTTATTGCTGTTCAGTCACTAAATCATGCCCAACTCTTTGGGACCCTAAAAACTGCAGCTTGCCAGGCTGCTCTGTCCTTCACTATTTCCTGGAGTTTGCTCAAATTCATGTTCATTGAGTTGGTGATGCCATCCAGCCATCTCATCCTCTATCATCCCCTTCTCCTCTTACCCTCAGTCTTTCCCAGCGTCAGAGTCTTTTTCAATGAGTCACCTCTTCATGGATCTTCACACCAGGTGCCCAAAGTATTAGAGCTTCAACTTCAGCTTAGGTCCTTTCAATGAATATCCAGAGTTGATTTCCTTAGATTGACTGGTTTGATCTGCTTGTAGTCCAAGGGACTCTCCAAACCCTTCTCCAGCACCACAGTTCCAAAGCATCAATTCATTGAAACTCAGTCTTCTTTATGGTCCAACTCTCACATCCATACATGACTACTGGAAAACCATAACTTTGAGTATATAGACCTTTGTCAGCAAAATGCTGCTTTTTAATGTGCCGTCTAAGTTTGTCATTGCTTTTTTTCCAAGGAACAAGTGTCTTTTAATTTCATGGCTGCAGGCACCATCTGTGAGTATAGGTCCTTCCTTTTTTCCTCAGCTGTATCCCTGATGTGTAGTGTGAGCTAGACAGGATAGGAACACTCCCACTGGGAGAGAACTCACTGAGTATTCCTCAGCTGGAGTTGTTCACCTGTGAACATGCTCTGTTGTGTCCGCTTTCAGCCTATGGTGTGGGCTCACAAAGTTCACTGTTGTTGGCACTGGTCTCGGCCCCAGTGTAACTGTGGGTGTGCTGTCTGTTGGCCTGGTGACTCTCAGGTGTTGTTTTTACTAGGCCACTAGCTCATACACATTGACTTCAGGTCTCAGGACTGCAGTAGTCATGCACCTGGACCTGCTGTGGGAGCTATAGCCAGCTCAGAGTTTGCCCTGGCTCAACTTCTGTGCATATGTACCCACAGGGCCCACAGCTGCTAAAGCAGACCCATCCCAGCTGCAGGAGCATTTGCTGTCCTTTTGGTGTTTTGCAGGTGATGAATTTAGGAAGCCATCTGCAGAGTCGTAACTCTGCAGTTCACACACCTTCTAAGAGATTCCAGCTCTTCTTCCCTAGTTACATAGCCCCTAGGGCTTAGCTGCAGTTTCAGCCCCACCTCTGCATTGTTCCTCCCAGTGGAGTCTGCTCTAGAGCTGCCGAGCACCCTGTCCCATCCGGCAGGAGGGAGACAAGGCGAAGAACAGGGCAAGCAGGCCACCCAGCTGAGAGGGTCCTGGAGTAGCAATCGGAACATTTGAACTTCTCAGGGAGCGCTGAGGCAAACAGGGACCCAAGTAGGGAGGGGAAGGAGGCAACAGCAAGGGCTCATGACCTGGCTCCAGTGGGAGCCCTCCTCAGTGCCTGCGGAGACAAGGGGCAGGGCGCTAAGAGAGGCTGTGATGGCAGCCCCGCCCTTTGCATGTCACTTTGCCTCTGGGCTTTGCCTCTGCAGTGGTCCATGCTTCCCTCCAAGCATCCCCTGCTACGGAGCTCCTCAGTCCTGTCACCTCATGCTGTCTTTTCACTGCCACTATCAGTCTGCTTCCTGGGCTGGCTCTCCAAACTGCAGATCCCAGCACCCAGGCCCTGTGTGCACCCCGCAGACGCCCATCTCAGGCTGGGGTGCACTGGGTGGTAGCAGGAACCATCTGTGCAGACCTCACTCTGCTGTCAGCCCCAGGCCAGGTGCTGTGCTCTTTTCCAAGCCCTGAAACACCCTTTCTGTCTCAGCTGATCCCCTTACTGGTGAAGGGACTTTTCCAGATGTAAAAATCCTCTCTTACTTTCCGCTTCCTTCCAGAAGTAGAGACCTCATCCTGCCTCCTCTCCTCTTCCTTTTCCCTTCTGTCTTCCATCCTGCCTGGTTATATGGGAATCATTTGTTTCCTTTTATGTGTTTGAAGTCCTCTGCTAGTATTCAGCAGGTGCTTATGAGTATTTTTCCATTTCTGAGGTATTCTTGATGTTTCTGTGTGGAGAAATGAACTCCATGTTCTCCTGCCCCTCTGCTATCTTGGAAAGTCTTGATTTTTTTTTTTTTACAATCAAAAACTATTGATTTTTTCTCTATTTTATTTCATCTCTACTTTATTTATATCCCCTGTGATCTTTTATTTCCTTTTTGCTCACTGTAGGTTTTGTTTGTTCTTCTTTTTCTAATGATTTTAAGTGGTAAATTAGATTATTTATTTGAGATTATTCTTGTTTTTTGAAGAAGGCCTGTATTGCTATGAACTTCTCTGAAATAACTGCCTTTGTTCATCCCATAGATTTTGTATGAATATCAAAAGTATATTTCTCATACAAGGTAAATATCTAAAATGTGACAGCAAACAGAAAATTTTATATTTTTGAAAGGAAGACAATTATTGATTTTCATGTATGCTTTAAAAAATGCTGAATGATAGCAAGTTTCCTGGAACCTATAGATCACGGAGACCAAATACTAAAGGAGAAAAAATAAGAGATTGAAATTAGCCAGAGAGATTCATCACGCCAACTTTACAATCCTTGGGAGGTAAGTTGAAAAGATGAGTCTGCAAAATGTTCTAGAGAAGTATCTGATGTCAGTAAGAGAACCTCACTGATAGACTCCCTGGAATGGTATCATTATTTGATTCTTAGGTACCTAATATGTTTCTTGTTAGAACTAAGAGGGCAAATGGAATTGCCCATACACACACAACTATTCAGAGGAATATTAAGTTTATTCTTTTTGGCAATATAGGATGAACTAAAAACTGGTAAACAGATTATGCAGGAGAGAAATAATTCTATTTCTGGCAGAAAAGGGTCTAGTAAAAAGATATGGCTATTATTTCACAGTCATTAACTTTCCCATTTATATTTATTTTTGGATTTTTGAAAGTGACTCTGTGAACCTCAAAGTATATTTCAACATTTAGTGAACACCTATCCCCACCCACACACTCATACCAATCACTTACATTCCACATGGACATTTTTTTTAATCAAACTTTTTTATTTTGTATTGGGGATATAGCCAATTAACAATGCTGTGATAGTTCCAGGTGATTAGCAAAGGACTCAGCAAAGGATTCATGTATCCATTCTCCCCCAAACTCCCATCCTGTCCAGACTGCCACATAACACTGGGCAGAGTTCCACATGCTTTACAGTAGTTTTTGTTGGTTATGCATTTTAAATATAACAATGTGTACATGTCCATCCCAAACTCCCTAACTATCCCTTCCCCTTACCCTTTTATAATTCATTCTCTAAGTCTGTGAGTCTCTTTCTGTTTTGTAATAAGTTCATTTGAGTATTTTCCTTTCTGAACGCCTGGCTTGTCCTAGTGACTTTATACCAAAAGAATGGCTCTACTCATGAGAATAAAGAAATATCGAGATAGCAGGGTGCTCCATGCTTGGAACTGAGGGAAGAACAGCTGACTGCAGGGGGAAGGGGGAAGAAAGAAGACTTGCTCTAAGGGCAGTTCTCCGCTTATTTTATTATTATTTTAAGAGAAGCTATAAATGCATCTTAAAAAGGTAGCTGAGGGCTGCCCTGGTGGCTTGGTGGTAAAGAATCTGCCTGCCAGTGCAGGAGACTCGGGTTTGATTCCTGATCCAGGAAGATCCCACATCCTGCGGTACAGCTGAGCCGGTGTGCCACAAGTACTGAGCCTGTGCCCACAGCTGAGCCCACGAGCGGCAACTACTGAAGCCTGCATGCTCTAGAGCCTGTGCTCTGGACAAGAGAAGCCAAAGCAATGAGGAGCCTGTGCCCCAGACCTAGAGAGTAGCCCCAGCTCGCTGCAAATAGAGAAAATTCGCACAGCAGCAAGGACCCAGCACAGCCAAAAATAAAATACATAAATAATTTTTTAAATTAAAATGTAGCTGAAGTCCACACGATCAGAAACAACATTGCCCCTCTTTTGGTAAACTGCTACTTCTTGGCTAAATGCCAGTGCCCAGATGCTGGAATTCCAATTACCATGCAACTGTCAAAAATGAAGGTTGTTTCAAGAGATCTTGACAGTCTGCTCTTCATTTCAGAGAAAATGGGGGCTCTTAGCCACTAATTTGCTCAAAGTCACAAAAGTAGGGATTTGTAGATCCTGCATTCATTACAAAACCAGATTGGTCTTTTTCCAAATTTTATACAATATGGAAACTCTGCCTCTATGAGCAGCTCATTCATTGCTTCAGCAAACCTTTATCTGCAGACATTCTTCTTCCTGCTTAGGATATGAGTCAATAGCACAGACTAAAGAACCTACCTCCTTGAGTTTATTTTCTAAAAATGGATGATGGACAACAAATAATAATCACTACATTACAAGATTTGTTATCAGATTAAAAGAGTTGGGCAAAAAGGAAAAAGCACAGTAGGATAAAGGGCCTGAGGATTGTAGGGTAGAAACTGACTTGGGGCAATGGAGGAGGGAGTTTTCAACCTCACGCTGGGTGTCAAGGCAAGCTCACTGACATTTCAGCAAACAACTGAAAGAGATAAGGGAAGTGAATAGATGGCTATGTCCATAAAGGTTGACTCCAGGAGAGAATTTCAATACAAAAGCCAGGCCTGAAGCTTGAGGACCAAATCCTACCTTGTTTTGAGAAATGGCAAGGTGATCAGTGTGACTGGAGGAGAATGAATGAAGGGGAAAAGGGTGGGAGAAGGAGCCAAATCAGAAAAGGGGGACAGAGATCTGATTAGAGAGAACTTTGCAGAGCATTGGAAAGAGACTGTACTTTACTCCATGTACACTGCGGAGCTATAGCAGGGTTTTGACCAAAAATTAATCCGTACTAAAAGGACCACCCTGGTTGCTCTCATGAGCATTAGATCCAGGTTTTAAGTAATGTATAAGCAAGGAAATGAGCTAAGTTATTACAGTTATCCTGCTGAAGATGGTGTTCGTTTGGATCATCCTAATAGTGATGGAAATAGTGAGAAACAATTATTGATGAATTCGAAAGATATTATAATCTGAGAGTAAATGGCATATCAGATATGAGTTCTGAGAGAAGGGAGAGAAATGGGTTATTTCAGTAAGAGAGTTTTTTCCATTAAGGTTTCTGTTACATATAAAAGATGTTGTATGAGTGATGGAGCATTGCCTGTGAAGACAAACAAATCTGCTGCTTGATTTCTGGTTCTATTATGCACTAGGCTTCCCCCTTTGGAACAAAACAGTGCTGTCATTAACAGCTCAGGTCTGAACTCTTGTGACCCTTTCTGTGAAGCCTGGTTCTTTCACTAATTTTAAGCAGCTGAAGTTGACACTCTAATCTCCATTTTATAATTGGGCTAATGAACATATTTACCAGAGAGGAATAGAGAAAGAAGCAGAGAAGGGAAGAGAGAATGCATTACCTCTGCTAAAGCACGTGAAGCAGAATCAGCTAAGTGTCAAACATACAACAGGTGCTGTACGTTGGATCAATGGTTTCGGTTCCTCCTCCCTCCCGGTAGCCACATCCTTTGCTCTGTAACTTTGCAATTGCTTCTTTTCCAACATTTTTATTAAAAAGGAATACTACGTCTTCCAAAACAGATGAAGGCAGCGTAATGAGTGGCATTGTTTTATATTTTTGCAAATCTCTCGAATATCTGTCTTACTAAAGGAGAATTACTGTCACACAGGTTTCTGCATTCAGCTTTTCTGCGATATACTATTTCGGTTGAAGAATTTAAAATAAAAATATTGAATACCATCTTATTTGATATTATATCCCAAATTGACAAGTGGTCCTTCCTTAAGTTGGGTCGCAAAAGAAATCTTAAACCTGATCAGTGGACTCCAATAATCTTATTATCATTCATAAAATTTAAGCTTTTAAACAAAAAACTAGGATTTTGAAAAATTTTCATACATCACTGTGAGTTTAATAGCTTCCTAACAAAATTTTTCTCATGAGGTTAGTGATATATAGACAAATGAAACTTTCTGATATTCTAGCAGCTCCTTCTAAAGAGAATGACTACTTACCCACTCTTTGAGTTCAGGTTGAGCCCTGTGACTTACTTAGGCTGTAGAAAAAGGCAGAGGTGAGAGCTTGACAATTCTAAGCCGAGTTCTTATGTGTGCTGCATGCTAAGTCACTTCTGTTGACCCCATGGACTGTAGCCCTCCAGGCTCCTCTATCCATGGGATTTTCCAGGCAAGAATACTCCAGTGAGTTGCCACACTCTCATCCAGGGGATATTCCCGACCCAGAGATTGAACCTGCGTCTCTTACTTCTCCTGAGTGTTCTTTAACACTAGCACCACCTGAGAAGTCCTAATGAGGCCTTGAGTATTACTGCTTTTGTGTGGGCTCCATCCTAGCTCTGCATTGCCTAGAGGATGAGAGCTGCTGGGGCAGAACCAATTCTGTTGACACTTGACCTGTAGCTGCAAGCGGAATTACCCAGGCAAGCACAGAGGAACCAGCCCAAAGACTCGTGAGGGAGACTAAACCGCTTGTCTTCTCAGCCACTATGTTTGAGGGTATTTCTTTGCATAGCAATGAAGAGTAGGCATTAAATAATCCTAGCTTATTTCCTTAGGATTTTGGTTAAAACAAAATGTAGAGCAAACATTTCCCATACCACCTCCGAAAACTTATCTATTAAATGATTTCCCTTTGCTTTATAGTTTTCTGACTAATTTAATGCTGAGAGAAATTGAAATTTAATACACAGGTCAAATTCTTCAACACAAAATATCAAATTTTACACTGCGCCTCCAAAGTGTCTCTTAACTCCTTCCTCTTTAAGTTACAGGGTACCTTGGAGAGTTGCATAAGTGCTGAAAAGTTTCAAATGGGATCAGAAGCCAAAGCCAGCGAGTTTGAGCAGTATCCTTGACTGTGTAAGAACACTCTTTCATATTCATTGCAAATCCAATGGAAAAATGAGCTGCTTTAAGCCAATTCTTGCCAAATAAAATATGCCTTAAACATAAAATTTCTTTGTTGGGGAAGTGTATATTGCTATTACTGAGGATATTACTACATTTTAAGTAAACTGTAAGTGATATGAATAGTGTGTCTCTCTTCATTATTTGTGGATTCAGTATTTAAACATGTATGTAGCAGCTAAAATATATCTATCACTCATTTGATATGCACAGAGTGGTGAAGAATTGGGGCCGCCTGGCGTGCCTGTTACCAGCTGAAGTCAAACAAGGCGATGCTCTGCTTTCTTGTTTAAGTGCATACTGAAAGCAAGTGTGCTCTTCCTGTGGTCTATTTAATGCTACATTTTTCTCATGTTTCTGCTTTATTAATATTGGTGATGTCAGTATTAATGGCACCCAGGTAGAGTGTTTAAGTAGTGTCAAATGTTCTAAGCTCCAGAAGGCTGCAATGTGCCTTATGCAGAAAACACAGGAGTTAGACAAGCTTTGTTCAACATTGAGTTATTGTGCTGTTGACTGTGAGTTCAAGGTGAAGGAATCAACTGAATAAAATCAGTAAGATGTATTCAAACATCAAATAAGATTACATACTTTCTAGTTGAAAAAAATGTGACCAGAGGTTCATAGGAACCTAACCCTGTATGTTTCCTAAGAGTAATGGGTTCGTTTTCCCTAGGGTAGTGTTTATGATAACTTTAAAGACTATAACAACTTCCAATAAGGAGAATGGACTGTGTATATATGTGTATATTTATGTATTTCTATACACATATCTATATACTTTTCTATATATATGAGATGTCTCCTTTAGAAGAGCATTTTAGCTATATTCCCCATTAGCTTCAATCACCAAACAATTCTGTACAGAAAGAAGCCACTAGTTTCTCTAAAGCGAGCCAAGGACCATGCATGAAAAGATGATGATGAATAATATTCCTAACTATATTAGTTATTCAGATTTGTATCATTTTATGATTCTAAAGGAGATCAGAGATAACTTTAAAGACTATAACAACTTCCAATAAGGAGAATGGACTGTGTATATATGTGTATATTTATGTATTTCTATACACATATCTATATACTTTTCTATATATATGAGATGTCTCCTTTAGAAGAGCATTTTAGCTATATTCCCCATTAGCTTCAATCACCAAACAATTCTGTACAGAAAGAAGCCACTAGTTTCTCTAAAGCGAGCCAAGGACCATGCATGAAAAGATGATGATGAATAATATTCCTAACTATATTAGTTATTCAGATTTGTATCATTTTATGATTCTAAAGGAGATCAGCCCTGGGTGTTCTTTGGAAGGAATGATGCTAGAGCTGAAACTCCAGTACTTTGGCCACCTCATGTGAAGAGTTGACTTGTTGGAAAAGACTCTGATGCTGGGAGGGACTGGAGGCAGGAGGAGAAGGGGACGACCGAGGATGAGATGGCTGGATGGCATCACTGACTCGATGGACGTGAGTCTGAGTGAACTCCAGGAGTTGGTGATGGACAGGGAGGCCTGGCGAGCTGCGATTCATGGGATCGCAAAGAGTCGGACACGACTGAGCGACTGAACTGAACTGAACTGATGCTTCTTGGGTTATACATTTAAGTGAATGAGAGTGTTACTGTGAGATTAAAAAAAAAAAAAAAGGTGAATAAGTGCCCCAAACTTACTCAGAAGGCAGCATTTTGAAAAGAATATTTCAACTCAAACATCTCATTAAAAGGAAGAATAAGAAAAATTTCATGAGAAGTACTAGGGGCAACTGTTTATCCCCAAAATAACCATTTTGGCACCAAATCCCCCTTCCAATTACAGTATCTTCTATCTACCTCAATATTGTGCCTAAATTCTATCACAATGGTCATTTTGCCTTTGTATTACCTTTGACCCCCTCATCAACCATTTTCAATGCAAGTAGTAAACTATAATTATGGAATTTTATCATCACACTACACTGGAGTGCCTACACACTTTTATATTTATGTATATGTCTGTGCAAGGAGGACATGGAAACCCGCTCCAATATTCTTGCCTGGAGAATCCCACGGACAGAGGAACCTGGAGGATTATGGTCTGTGGTGTCACAGAGTCTCAGACATGACTGAGCAGCTAAGCATGTCACGGCACACACTCCCCTGAAGGTCTTCCCCAGTGGCTCAGGAGGCAAACGCCCTGTTTGCAGTGCAGAAGACGCGGGTTCAGTCCCTGGGTGGATAGATGACCTAGAGAAGGGACTGGCTGCCCACTCTGGTATTCCTGCCTGGAGAAGTTCAAGGACAGAGGAGCCTGTGGGCTACAATCCATGGGGTTGAAATGAGTTGGACACAACTGAACAATGACACTTCCACCTTCAAACTAAAACAAAACCACAGATTTTATTTCACACTCCATAGGGATTCCCAAACTTCACCTCAGTCTAATCCAAAACTAGTTGTAGGAGAAGTCATAGGAAGGATGTTGACACATGAGCAGGACCCAGAGAATCAAATTCCCCACCCTTTCCTCTGTCCTTGGAATATATGATATCCACCCATTGTTCACATGGTTAGAAATTCATTTCAAGGACACGACCTTGAGAGAGTAAGGTGCCATTGAAACCCTCTGGACTGAATGCATGACGAACCCTATTAGGGCCTCCATATAAATCTGTAAGAGTCTGGCAGGTGTAGAGACCCAGTCATCTTGGGGACACCTAAGATAAGCCTTGTATGCAAGTTCCCTTGCTGAATTCAACTGCCACCTGCCAATCTGGAGCACTCTGTCTCTCTCTTTGGTCTTTCTTTGCCCTCTGCATGTTGGGGCAAGTTTGCAAACCAACATCAGCGTAGCAGAAAGAACATGATTTTTATTAAAATGGGATTTACATTCTGACTTGACCACTTAATTGTGGAACATCCAAACAGCTACAAAACTTTCCTAATCTTCAACCTCTTTATATGTGAAATGGATCACAGACTCAGACCACTTAGGAGATACCTATGGGAATTGTGCTACATCTTACATGAGAACATGCCTGGCATAGAGGGTCCAGTCCACTTCACACATGTCAGTTTTCTTTCCTCCAAGATCTTACGTGCATATCTTGAAATAGTTCAGTGACAAATTTGCTTCTTATAGGGATGAGGCTTGCTGTTGTTTTAATTTTCAGAAATGTAGGAATCTGGATACAGCTGGAGGGCTGTGAATTATCAAAAAAAAGCCTTAGCTATAGGCAATAATTTTAATGTTAATTAACTCCATCTGGAAGGAAAAAGCAGGTGTGGAAATTGATCACTTAAGTACAGAAAGCAAGGGCTGTTTACTAAACTCCCCCTAAATTAATTTGGCTGAGCTTGTGGTTAAATTGCTTTCAAGTCACTTTTCTATAAATGCCTTATACCAAGTGCTGAAATTGGAAAAAAAAGTAGACCAAGCAGATTTTAATGAAATGTAACAAATTGGACTGAAAGGTTACCTAAAAATAAAAATTACATTTTGAAAATGAAAAACAACATGCAGCAGTTTGTTTTGCTTCAATATCAGGTGGAATTTGACCAAAATCTTAACGTATTCCCCAAATGTTCTTCAGAAATCACCTGAATCAAAGCAAAATGGGTGCAGGAGAAAAGGCAGTACCCCCTGGTCTCTGTCAAACATACCGTTCAGGTGTGTCTGTGAGGCCCAGAGATCTGCAGTAAACTACTCAGCTGATTTGTATTCTCCCTAAAACTTAGGATCATTTTCCTAAGGACAGAGAAATACCAAACCATAGAACAGTGATGCAAGGTCCTAGAAAGATGACAAATTCGGACAATGGTTGTATGAGAAGGTAAAAGATAACAAATAAGTTTGGAAAATAAGAATCTTGATACCAAAGTCAAATCTATATTTATCATTGAAGAACATTCTTTTATATTGGTGACAATCATTTAATTTTTACCTTCTGTCATTATCTGACTTCTCAATAGAAAACCCAGATTCCTTAAATGTCTTTCCAAGACCTTCCGTAGGCTGATCTGATGGTCTATGTCACTCCAAAGTCTGATCCCAAAACAGCAACATCACATCACCCAGACTTAGAGCATCAAATGTTCTAGGGGTGTGCTAAGTTGCTTCAGTCATGTCTGTCTCTTTGAGACCCCATGAACTATAGCCCATCAGGTTCCTCTGTCCATGGGATTTTCCAGGCAAGAATACTGTAGTGGGTTGCCATTTCCGCATCCAGAGGATTTTCCCTACCCAGGGGCTGAATCCAAATCTCTTAGGTCTCTTGCACTGGCAGAAGGGTTCTTTACCACTAACACCACCTATCAGACATTCTATGGCTGGAGACCAGCAATCTGTGTTTTACCAAGGCCTCCAGGTGATTCTGATGCACAAAAGTGAAAGTTACTGTGCACCCATCATGATTCACCATGACCCAGCAGACTTTACTCAGTTACTGTGAACGAGTCATTAGAGCTGAGACTTTAAAGTAGGAAACCTAATTGGGTCTGCTTTCTTCCCTTTCACATGGAAAAGAAATTGCCAGAGCCTGATAATGTGCCAAACCATGAATGAACCAACATGCACGTGTGCTCCATCCTGTCTCTTTGCGATCTCATGGACTGTAGCCCACCAGGCTCCTCTCTCCAGTGGGATTTCTCAGGCAAGAATGCTGAAGTGGGTTGCCATTTCCTACTCAGGGGATCTTCCTCATCCAGGGATCGAACCTGTATCTCCTGCATTGCAGGTAAATGCTTTACTGCAAAACCAGACACCTGAGTATTTACTGCATGTAAGTGACTTTTCTGAATGTTTTACATTTACTATCCAGTTAATCCTCATTAGAACCTAAGGATATAAGTTTGGTTATTATCACTGTTTTGCACTGTGATGCTGAGATACAGGTGCTGCTGCTGCTGCTAAGTCACTTCAGTTGTGTCCGACTCTGTGTAACCCCATAGACGGCAGTCCACCAGCCTCCCCCATCCCCAGGATTCTCCAGAGTAGAGCAAAAACTGCAAAGCCACATAGCTACCAAGAGATAGTGAAGTCGCTCAGTCGTGTCCAACTCTTTGCGACCCCAAGGACTGTAGCCTACAAGGCTCCTCCCTCCGTGGGATTCTCCAGGCAACAGTACTGGAGTGGTTTGCCATTTCCTTCTCCAGGGGATCTTCTCAACCCAGGGATCGAACCTGGGTCTCCCGCATTCCAGGAAGACATTTTAACCTCTGAGCCACCAGGGGAGCAGAATCAAGAGATAGAATCAGAAATTGAACTTAGCCTGTCTCTTCTACTAACGTCCTTCACTACTCTGTACACCACGTTCAGGAAATGTTACCAGTCTCTAACACAACCTGAAGAATTCTCAACCTTGGTCTAGACAAAGACAATGCCCAAACTTAGGAAATGAGTAGGACTGAATCTTCTCGACTATTTCCAAGATCGTAGGTGAAGATAGGTTGACACTTGGAGTAACCTGGTTCCCAATATGCCTCCTTTTGTAAATCACCCCCAAATCTGCATATTTTAGGTTTGTATTGAAGTAAGTTAGACAGTGAAAGACAAATATCATATAACTTACATGTGGAATCCAAAAAGTGATACAGATGACCTTAGTCACAAAACAGAAATACAGTCACAGATGTAGAAAACAAATTTATTGTTACCAGGGGGGAAAGGAGGATACAGATAAATTGGGAGGATGAGATTACACACTGCTATATATAAAATGTGTGTGTGTTAGTCACTCAGTCATGTCCGACTCTTTGTGACCCCATGGACTACAGCCTGCCAGGCTCCTCTTTCCTTGGAATTTTCCAGGCAAGGATATAGGATAAGAACCTACCATATAGCAAAGGGAACTCTTCTCAATAATCTGTAATGACCTACATGGGAAAGTAGTTGAAGAAAGAGTATAGCTGATTCACGCTGCTGTAGAGTGGAAAGTAACACAACATTGTAAATCAATTGTGCTATAATAATATCTTAAAATAAAAATGTGACTTTATTAGAAAGACCTTCAGCTATGTGAATTTGAAGCAAAACACAGTATTAGAGACTATGTTTCCTCATCACAAAACTGAAGATAATAATACATAACCATGGAGAAATAATAAGAAAAGGGGATATGTGGACATGCATTTTTAAATTTTGAAACATTAATTATATGCTTGTTATGTGGTATAATTTTTTTTGCAGAGGACTTCAAGTACTTATTGATTGGAGAGTGTCTCCTTGAATGATCATTTACACCACAAGCAGCATTGTCTTTATAGATGGGTTGTACAAAGTGATTTTATTTTAGCAACTTACTCATCAAATCTCAACTTTCACCTCCCACCCCACAGTAGAACAATTTTTTCAAACTTTCCTTACTATAAGCTTAACCTGAAATGCTTTTTATAAAGTTATATTCTCTAGTATCTCACCTGGGAATTGTATTTATTTTGTTCTTATATGGGACCCAGGACACTATATATTTTAAGAAACATCCTAAGTATCAAGTTGGTGCAATGTAATTGTGGTTTTGGATTGTGAATTTTAAATAACTATAATTAGGCTCAAACATCTTTATCAATCAAAATAGAAACCATTACAGTCAACACATTTTTGCCAATGAGACATAAGTTTGTTTATTCTTGTAGCATAAAAACCCATGCTTTGGGATTCTATGAACGCTTGGAAGGTATTTTCTACCTCCTGCTGGTTGCTCCTCTGAGGTACTGGTTTTGCTGGGGTTCAGGAAGCCGTAGTGGATCAGATGGGAAACAGACCACCAAACAGTGACCAGGACCTTTTTTGGTATAAGTTTGCCTTTGGGAAGTGCTGTGGAGTTTCTCAGTCCAACCACTGAGCTGGTTGTCTCCAGTTGTCACATCGAATCCACTTTTCATTGCACCTTGCAATCCCATCGAGAAATCGTTCATTACTGTTGCATAGAATAAGAGAAGATGACACTTTGAAATGATGACTTCTTTTATTTACAGTCAGCTCATGAGGCACCCACTTATCAAGCCTTTTAAGCTTTCTGATTTGCTTCAAATGCCAAATGGCCATAGCATGGCTGATGCTGAG